>OY725321.1:54103399-54422228 GCA_963242795.1 Inga leiocalycina
CGAGCGACGACGCCTTGCTTTTCCTTCTCCCTCCTTCTCCTTCATTGCTTCGCGACGGAAGTTCTAACCCTGAGAGGTTTTCGATTCGCCTTCTGGTTCATTTACGGTACTCTCTCTCGGTTCGAAATGGCTTGCATTTTTTTCAGACGTAATGAAGTTGGTTCTGCTCCTTTTTTGTTGAAATTTTTAGGCAGGGAATGTGACATTTAGTGCTCCCGACGTTCTTGATCATGCATTTCTAGTTGTTATTTTAGGTACAAATTCTTGTATTTTTCTATTATTGTGATAGTCGTAATGTAACTGAAGCGTCTCGTGGAAAATTATTTCCTCTTGATTGATGAGGTTGTTCGGTTCTGTTTTTTTATTGAAATTTTCTTATTTTATTGTTTAGGTGGAAGAGTTTAAATTATTGTTTTATGAGCTCAAATGCTTAATTTACTTATCCAGTAGAATTTATGCAGGGTGATTAAGCAACTTTCAATAGATGTTTATTTTACCTGGGCTGGTGATTGTTTCTATATCTGTTAATTAAAGAATTCTGTTCTCTCACTCCCCTGATCTATGGGGATTACTTAGTCTTTAAGTTAGTTGGGCATTGCTATTAAATTAATGCTGTGGGATAGGAAGCGTACCTTACCATCTGTCCTTTTTCTAACGAAGATATATTACATGCATTTTCAGTTACAAGGGCAAATGCTGCAGTATCTAGAATAAGGTCTCAGTTTGCATGAGATGAACGGGAAACTCTTGCCCTTAATAGTAGGGATTTGTGTAGGCTTTGTCTTTGCAGTGGGTGTGACAATTGCATTTGTGTGCTGCTTCTGGTGCCGAAATAGGCTTAAGATAAGCTCTGAGAAATCAGGAAACATCCCTGTTCGCGTCAAGGTAGTTGATTCTGGTGCATCATTGTCAAGCTCAAATGTGGGGCTGGAGTCATCCGTATCATCTGACTGGGGTAACATGCCCCTTTCGTTGGAAGGACTTCAGAGGAAGGATGTTGGTTCTGCATTCGGAATTCCAAAGTGTTCTTACAAGTATGTTGTTGTAGTTCTTTACTTGAATGCTGCATATTTGATGTTATTTGTAGGCATTCTTCTACTAGGTGCATCATGTTATTTGTTTTCTGTCACTCCTGTTCATAAAGTTTAAAATAATGGATATGCTAAGCTTAACATTCGTTGTTGATTTCTTCATCTGCTATTGACTTTATAAGTTAAAGAATTGAAAACAACCTCATATTAATGATTTCCTGCTTTAGAAGAAACCTTGTTGCTTTCTGATCTCTACTGTAAAAATCATGACATCTGCAGATGAGCGGGAAGAACTTTTTGCCAACGACTACCTAATATAACTACTTTAGGTTGTTGGAAGCAAATAAATCTGACCAGGTTATATGATAATAATATGGTTGATATGTAATAAAACAAGAAAGGGAATAAAATTGCCAACTTAAATGCAGAGTTAGCTTCAGTTGACAAAAAGAAATGACAAATTGTTTGGAAAATGGAAACTGCAAAAATGGAAAAAGATGCAATTTCTTTGGTACATAAGAGAGAAAAATCAACCAGAGATGACTAGAACTCATCATAAAAGGTGAATAATAGAAGAAGTAGCCCCAAAAAAGATTGAACTATTAAACTTCGAAAGTTATAACCAACTTCAATTAGCATTTATGTCCACCTCAGATATTCTTAATTTGTAATGTTTCTTGTTTTGAACTCCAATTTGGGTGTGTCAGCCCTTTTTTCACCTATTGTTGATTCGTTGTTTGAAGTTGGCAGCCATGGAGTGATCTCCCTGGTTTTATCACCCACCAAAAAAAAAAAAAAACCCACAAACAGAAAATTTTAGGGTGGTCTCTATTATATATTTCTGTCTCTAATTGTGATCTTGTGATTTCTTGTCCAGATATATGCAGAAAGCAACTTCTAATTTAACAACCATCGTAGATCGTGGAGCATTTGGTTCAGATTACAAAGCCCAGATGCTCACTGGTGAAACAGTTGCTGTTAAAGTTCTTGGTAATAATTCAAAACATGGAGAGAGGCGGTTTTTGACTGAGGTAATTTTGATGATGTGCTTACCAATTTTAAGAATTTTTTGGTCCACAAGAGTGCTGGAGTCTGGAATGAAGAAATGCCTCTTTGAATAGCAACGGTAATTAAGTGTGTGAGTAGGCTTAGAATGTGGACAATTTGTGATGTTGATATGATGGGCTCTTTGACTAAAGGAAACATGTTGGATAAGAGCTAAATATTACATCAGTAATGAACTTCACTTGAAAAACTATGATGTTGAGAAATCTCCTATTTTGGTCTTATCAATTTAAATGAGGACATATCCTTGTATATAATTCAGAATGCCAGTTGATTGGTCCCTTCGCTGGTATCTTTCCTAGAAACTGCACTTCATAATTAGTATGGTGGGAGGAAACAACATTTCATCTTTTTTCAAGTAAAGGAAACCTTCATGTTGGAATTGAAAAGTTCTATAGGATATTTGTGGACACATGTGCACGCACGCACTTTTCTTAATCAGTCTTGTACATGATTTCTATAGCGATCTTGGTATTCTATTTTGCTACCCTTATTGTTTTACGATAATATGTACTCAAACTTTTTGTTTAAACAAGGATTTAAGAGTTAATGGGAGATCCAGTAGGAAATTTATACAACAAAAATGTTGCAAGTGAAAACTATAAACTATTCAGCAGCAGAGTGAAGATATAGGAGGATAAATCCAATCATTTTTTTCCATGTTGTGTATTAAATGCCGCTAATCCTGCACATTACTTTTTTCCGAGTAGCAACTACTACTTCCTAATATATGACTCCTACTACCCATGGCTCCAATAACGTAGCAAATCATTACTTAAACGAACTCATTAAAAGCTAATGATAATTGTGATGAAGTGTCGCAATATTATTAACAGAGGCCTTTTGTTACATTTTCCTTTTCTGTTAACAATAATAATTTGTAAATTTTCCTACAGAATTCGCGATGCAATTTGCGACGGAAATGAATTCCGTCGCAAATTTCCGTGAACCATAGCAAATTTCCAACGGAATTTCCTTCAGAAATTTGCTACAGAATTATTCCATCGGAAATTCCGTGGCAAAAACATAATTTGCCATGAAATATTTTCCTTGGTTAATTCTTTGCCATGGAAAAAATTCCGTTGGAAATTCCATCAAAAACTTTTCCGACGGAATTTGCCACGAAAAATTGTTTTGTGGAAAATTTTGTTGGAAATTTCGTGTTTTTTGTAGTGTTTGATCATATGATCAATGAATGCAGAGAAATTGCAGGTGAAGAAAAATAATACTAAGTCCTTATTTGCTTTTTCATTCCTACAAGTAGGCTCCAACAATTGTGGGTATCCACGCCCACTTCTAGACCCAACACATATAATTCCCTTCTTCTTAAAGGAGGTTTGTCCTCAAACCTTTCATTGGAAGTGAGATTCGAATTTGTGCTGACTCTAATACCAAACCTTAGGAACGAAGTGGCACAGCACGAGGACTTCCCAAGGGTCACCCATCCTAAGACTACCCTTGGCTGAGTATGCTTAATCATGAAGCACTAACTATTATACTAAAAGCTTAAGTTGGAATTAGAGGCGCACCTCTATTCCTTTAACCCAGATCAGACACGAGTCTTCCATCTCCAATGATTTAACTCATTGTACTAAAAAAGGTACACACACGATTTAACTCAATGACTCAGTTGCTCCGTTACTCTCTCTCTGTTTAAAGGGGCAAGCACTAACAACCTAGGGTTATAAGTGAGATCGAACTTATAGCCGCCCACTTTCAAGAGAGCATATATGCCTCTAGCCTATAAGGCCATATGCCCGGTTACTCTATATTGCCCCCTGAAATGTCCAAGCTTCTCAAATATTTTTTCTTTTTCTACTTATAATTAGATTCTACATCAAACATTGAGTAGCATTTTGATATATTATGGGCAAAAATGGTACATTTTTAATAAATAAATTAAAATGACCAATTTTACAATTTTTTTTTTTTGAAAAATAGTAAAAAAAAGCTGCACAATTTTTCCCTTTATATATCAAAATGTTAATCATTTTATTTATAATGTATTTAATGATCAATATGAAAAAAAGAATAAAAAAATTTGAGAAGTTGGGACATATTAGAAAGAATTAGAGAATAGGGCATTAATAATTTCAAAACTTACCGTATGGGGCAAATTATACTACGTGCTCCAATTCTTTTTATAAAAACCTAAAATTTGAATTATTTTGATTATTTTCAAAAGATTCCTTTTGGGGCTATATAAACATTTAATGTGTTTTTAGCATTTTTGCTCTTAATTAATTCTAGTTTTTCTCTTAATCTTTTGCCATTGTACATTCTCTTTCATGCTCTCTCGTTATTACGTTATTTCTCTCTTTTACTTTCTCCCTTACATATAAGGGCTTGCTTGAAAAAAAAATAGTTTATCGTTTATATATTTATTATTTTTAACAAATTTTAACTATTTTCTTAAATCACATAATTTAGTTCTCAGGCTTCAATAAAAATGATTGGAATGAAGGATTACATTTGATCTCTTAAATTTGCAATTTTTGTGACTAGGAAATTTTGCAAGAATTGAGAGGCAATGAAAGTTGAGGACTTCTACTTACATGGATTTGATAAAGACGGAAACACGTCAGCAAACTCTATTGGCTTCGCTATCATTTTAGCTGATGTAAACATGTTGTACGGATTGAACAATCTTGGAATCACTCTTGTTGGCATCAACTACAAGCCAAAGGGTTTGAACCCTCCTCACACTCATCCACATGGCATCCAAATCCTCGTAGTGGTTGAAGGAACTCTTCTGGTCGGGTTTATGGCCTCTAATCAGAATGAGAATCGATTATTTACCAAAGTGCTTAACAAAAGAGACGAGTTTGTGTTTCCTATAGGTTTTATTCACTTCCAACAGACCGTTGGTTTGATGTAGCATAGCCTGCATCAAACCCATGTATATAGATTGCACGACACTATTTGGTTCTATCAATTACTAAACCTTTAGATAAATTGTTAAGTAAGAGGAACTTTGTTAAGCATTCTTTTTGGGTTCTCCTTTACCCTTTTTCAAAGGACCATACCATTTGATCCACCTTTCTTACTGGCCGGTGCATCCAATGGCCTTCTTTATACATGTTAAAACCTTCTCAAATGATTTTTTTTTACTATTTTACTCTTCAATTGAAGTCACTCCAACTCTTTCTCATATAAGTTCATTACGAATGTTATCTTTTTTTTTAATATGACCGCACATTCATCTCAATATCCTCATCTTAGCTATCTCTAGTTTATGTTCTGTTGGAAATTGTGCCCTAAGGGCCAATCATTGTTCTTTGAATATTATTAATTTAATGAAATTTCTCTATTCTGTTATAATATTATTTGCATGTTAACTATGATAATTGTATCCTTAGATAAATAATAAAGATTGTCCTAAAATGTCCCTGGTCGGTCATCTATATACGAGCAGAGATGAAGCAAGACAAGTATGAGTTTAATAAGATATGGAGATATGAATCAAAGTTTTAGAGACTTGTAGGAGTACAAGGTGCTGGACCGATCCAGTATGAGAAAGCTATATGGATCAAGTCATAAGCTTTTCTCATGTATAACCACGTCACAATGCCCTTTGACTTGAGGTAATCATGGATTCCTACATGAGAGTTGCTAAGCTTTAATATAGTCAAAAGTCACTTTTGACTGGGTGATGATAAATGCTACTATCGGGCTTGGTGGTTTTTTATGCAGAGAAATATGAATGATCAAGATGGAATTTGTCCCTCACATTAGTAGAGAGATATTATTGGACCCTTCGATGAGTGAGTCTAAGAAATATATGGTCATACTACGATGGAAAGGAGTTTCCATTTCTATTGTCAGACTACTCAGAAATCGAGAAAGTAATGGTCAGGAACAAGAGGATGACATTATCCATGCCTCATCCTTAATTGATATATCGTGTGACAAAAGGGACGTGATATGGTTGTATGACAGATTGTATTTTGTTAACGATCCTCATATGAATTGTGTAGTTGTAATGTTTTGTTAGAGGCTGCTTGCGACTTGTGGGTTAGTACAGTTATTAGCCCGCTGCCAACTTCGTATGGGCCTATAGGGTCGCACACATGAATAACTTAACACGAGATAATGTTTAATCTAGGGTGGATGAATTATATATATATATATATAAAATATAAAATTCGCTAATAATATTATATGTATATATATATTTTTGAAATGCATATTTTATATATATGTATATATATTATATGATATTATTATATTGTGTTATTTTTACATTTAATTTTATTAAGATAAATTATATTTAATAACTAACATGATGGAGATATTGTGTCTAGATTTAATTTATCAAGATAAATTAAATCTAATGGCTCTTTAGTTGGATTAAATAAATAGGTTAAATTAAAACTGTTGGACAGATTTAATTTAAACTAAATTTATTTAATCAGCTCATCAAGATAATTAATTGTTAATTAATTTCAAATTTAATAAAGATTAATTTTGAAATTTGAATATAGCCCTCATATGTTATAAACTTGATAGAGCAGATATACTCATACACGGATGAGAATTGAGAGCCACAAGGGAAACCCTAGGAGATATTAGAGGCGCTAGCACGTAGTCTATGTTGGAGAGCATTCGTATAGATACCGGTAGATGGAGCGGATTTGACGTGTTGGCTCCTAGAGATCGAAAATCTTGAATTGAAAAATGTACGAATCTTTCTAACTTGGTTTAAATGCCGTTAATAGATCCTCGATGAGGATCGGTGAAAATTTTAAAATTCTTCCGTAGTGCCTGCCGATCCTAACATGTTCTTGTCCTTTTAAAATCCAACATTAATTACCAAACAACATTGTTAGTTTTATGGTAGTGCAATAAAACTTCTTTTTTACCATATTAGATATTTTCTGATTACAAATAACTCTAGTAATCTTTCTTCACTTAAACCACCCAACTAGAATATTATAATTAACATCCCCATCAATTTTACCATCTTTTTACATAGTTGATCCCAAATATCTAAGTATTGCTATTTGTGAAATGATTTGATATCCCATTTTAAAAGTAGTTTTTGGCTTAAAAATTCATTTGTTCAAAAGCCAATCCAAACACCGTAAAACACTGACTGAGCTTTTTTCCTCCAAACTATACATTTTCCAGCCCACCGCTTTCCAACTTCTATGCAAAGTTGTTAGTAAGTTTGTATAGAAGTTTATTTCATTATCAATACATTTAATGTTTTTTAATCTATCTTCCTCATAGCTATATGCATTAATTAACCAAGTTCCTATAGTTTCTGATTAACTTCACTCCATCTATTAGTGTTAACCCAAAATTTACACAATTACTATTATGTGACATGTGGCGCTTGACGTATATATAATTCTTTTGAGAGGGGCATATTTTTAATTTATATATGCTAAAGTATTATAACAAAAAATTCGGAAGACAATTGATGATGTTTGTTATGACTTACTTATCAGAGTTGCGTAACCATTTAAGAATGTCTGTGACTTAAAAGTTCTCTTAAAGAGTTCCAAACTTTAAAACTTATTCTTTTATTGTTTATGGAATACTAAATACTTGCAAAATAGGAACCGCTTTTGGTGCTTACGCAGTGATTAGGGCCATTCAACTGCTGATTCAATGGTTTAAAATACATCGTTCAAATGCAATTTTAACGATTCATATTTAAAATTTTTAACTAATAATTTTTAATTAATAAATCATTGTTTTGAAAAATTGACTGTCAACGGATTATATCATTTTAAATTATATACGCATTAAATATTTTTTGAGAAATAAGGTGAAAATAGTAGATTTTGCTTACCCAGATAAGTGCTTATCATTTGGTGATCGATGAGCACTAAAACTCAATCATAGTAAAATATTGAATTTCCTCAACTCTTTGAAATTTCATATCTCATCAAAACTCCAAAAATAGTGGTTCAATTCTATTTAAATCTCATTAAAATATCTTTCTAAGAAAAATTTCCTCCTTGTTCTTTAACACAGCTTTTCCAAAAATATTCTCTTCCCAAACTGCAAAGTGACGCATTCAATTAAAAATCATTTTTCAGATTTTTGGGTCAATTTCAAAAAATCATATACCTTAGCGTACTCAACTAAAATATTATGATTTAGGACTGGTATTTAAACTTAGAATGTGCCCTGTTTCTCTACCAACTATCAGGACCTAGTTTGCCCCATTTTCAAAACAAAAATAGAACAAGTCTGCTGGTGTGCTCGTACGTAATATGAAGAAAAGTCTTATTCCAGAAAAGAAGGATTGGGTTAAGAATATGAATAGGAATAGTTTATTAGTGTATATATAAATACACCGTCAACAAAAAGTGTATAAAAATAAAACCATTTCGATCTTTGTCATATAGTTAAATTATTTTTATATGCATTTATTATCTTATTACTACATTGTTTTATTAATTATCATTGTACTATTTTATAATTTATTTACGTTACATAATCTTCCACTTATTATTTACACACACAAGTGCGTGTTATTGTCATTTTTTATTATTTCTTTTTATTCTTTGTCTACTTATTACTTAATTTACACCAATTAATTAAATTGACTAAATTGTAATTTATTTCTCTTTATTTAAAATGTGAACTTAAAATTTTATCCCAAGTAGAACCACCGTTGACAATTAAGCTGCAATTAACTTATAAGTAGCAGAGAGCCTAAGATGATAACAAAATAATAATAATAAAAAGATTTAAACATTTACTAGTTGATATATTCCATTAAGTAATTAAAAGATTAAGGTGCATCCAACACCCTAAAATATTTTGTGACATATTCAACACCTTAAAATATTTTTTCAAGTGGGACCAGCACCTTAAAATATATTTTGTGCATTAATACTATGGATGCATCAAAAGCTATTTTAAGGTACTGGACACATTTGAAAAAATAGCTCTTTAGAATGTTGGGATACATTACAAAATATCCAAGTATACTGAATGAATTTGGAAAAATACTTCAAGGTGCTGAATTAAACCATAATTAAATGATGAAAAGATATAATTATGAGAAAGCAATAGCTTCTTATTGCGATAGCCATTTTCTTCGTCACGATATTGAATATTGATAGGGAAATTGCACCCAACCAACCACTAATAGAAAATTGCACCGAAGACCAGTTCTTCACTTCCTTTTTAAACATACAAGATTGCCATAACACCTCAAAGTCCAACATCATAGCTACAGAGAATTGAAAGAGTATACCTAGAAATAGACATGTACGTAGTTGGTGAAGAAAGGGTCACAACTTTGATCATGTAGACCAATACAATGAATGGAGACAAGTTCCAGTTGAATTAAATTACTATTAAGTCTTTATTTGCTTCTTCATTCATGCAAGCAAATTAAAGACCAAATCAATGGCTTCTCCTTATAAATAGCCTTATAAGTTCGTTCATAAACTCACAAACACAGAATTAGAAAAGGTAGATATTCACCTACACACACAGTACAAGATGAAAGCTGTGTACTTGGTTCTTAGTCTCCTGGCATTTGCTTCAGTTCATGTGCTCGCATATGACCCAAGCCCTCTTCAAGATTTCTGCGTCTCACTGAATGACACACTTACTAAAGGAGGTACACACACGAGTAAACTCAAATACTCAAGTTACTTGGTTACTCTCTAATGCCACTTGAAATGTCCAAACTTCTCAAATGTTTTTTTTTCCCTGTTTATAACTAGATTCTACGTAAAATATTGAGTGACATTTTGATATTTTGTAGAAAAAAAAGTGCATTTTCAAATAAATAAATAAATAAGCCCAACTTTACAATTTTTTGTTTGAAAACTCATAAAAAATGTATCTGCATCATTTTTTGTTCATAAGATATCAAAGTTAAAATATTACTCATTTTATGTAGAATCTAATTAATGATCAATAACGAGGAAAAAGAGAAAAAAACATTTGAGAAGTTGGAACATGTTAAAAAGAATTAAAGAATAGGGCATTAATAACTTCATAACTTTCCGTATGAAGCAAATTATACTACATCCTTAAAAGTTTGACTTCAGTTGTATATTGTTGTTTTCTCAAACATAACATTTGATTTCTTAAATTTTGCAGTTTTTGTGAACGGGAAATTTTGCAAGGATCCAATGGCAGTGAAAGCTGAGGACTTCTTCTTATCTGGATTTGATAAAGTCGGAGACACATCAGCAAACCCTACTGGCTTCGTTGTCAAAACTGCAGATGTAACCACGTTGCTTGGTTTGAACACTCTTGGAATCTCTCTTGCCCGTATCGACTACGCGCCAAAGGGTTTGAACCCTCCTCACACTCATCCACGTGGCACCGAAATCCTCGTAGTGGTCGAAGGAAGTCTTCTGGTCGGGTTTGTAGGCTCTAATCAGAATAACAATCGATTATTTACCAAAGTGCTAAACAAGGGAGACGTGTTTGTGTTCCCGATCGGTCTTATTCACTTCCAACAGAATGTGGGTTATGGAAACGCAGTTGCGTTTGCTGGTCTTAGTAGCCAAAATGCTGGAGTGATCCCTATTGCAAAATCTGTGTTCGGCTCTAATCCACCCATCTCTCCTGAGGTTCTTCAAAAGGCTTTCCAAGTGGACCAGAAAATAATTGAGTTGCTGGAAAAGCCATTTCAGAATTAAGCAATAGTTATGGCTACTATACTAAAATTCTTATTATATTAAATAAATAAATAACTGTAGGGTTATATGCCCCAATGTTTTATTGGCAGCTTTCTTATATCATACGCTACTTGTTTGATTTGTATTGTGTTTGATGTAGCATAGACTGCATCAATTCAGATTGCCTAATCGAATAAAATTTTATATATATGTACGTGCATGTGTTGTATGTTGTTTTGTTTTGAATTGTCAATATATGATGTAGATGCGATGAAGTTACAAGTAATGGACAACCATCACAACATCAAGCCTTGTCTATTTGATGGGGTTAGCTATATGGATTATACGACAGACATATTACGTTCTATCAATAACTAAATTAACCTTTAGATAAATTATTAAGTAAGTTGTCTTGTTTAATAAATTTTTTTACCTTATTAGATGCTTTTTTTATCAGAAATAACTCTAGTAATCTTTCTTCACTTAAACCACTTAACTAGAATCTTATAATTAACATCTCCATCAATTTTCTTCTTTCGAATACACATAATCCTTTGTATGAGTCTTGTTGCTTCCAGTAACACAATTTTCTTTTGATTTTCTCACAGAAAAACCCAAATGATGCGCATATCGTGTATATAAAGTATAACCCCCATCTCCATTATTTACAACTTGACCCAAGTAAATATTTTTGTCACCTGAGTTAGATGTTTCTTCAAAGCCAAGACTTTCATTTTCTCTCGTAATTCATTTACTATTTCCATCCTGTACAATATATATCTATGTGTATTGATAGCGACAATAACTGAACAAAACCTTTTCTCCATATTTTAATACAAAAATAAATTTTTTTTCATATATTTAATTTACTCACAAACTTGCCTTCAATGCCATTCCAGAAATTCGAACTCCAGCAGATGCAGAAATTGATGCCCAAAAATAAATCTTTCGCTCCAGTAAAGTGGATTAGGGCTCTAGAAGCCAGAGGCAAATGGGGAGAGAGGGAGAGAGAAGCATGTCTCAAATTGTGGCGCGAGAAATGAAAAAAAAAAAGAGTAAGATGGAGGGTTGACTTTTTCCCGTACATAACTGCCACATCAGATTAAAATGCTTCCAAATTAGACCTGAGGTGTTTGTTTGTGGTTGATTAGACCACAAGCGAGGTGATAGATCAGGTTCATGTAAGAATTTATCTTTTCTGTGTGACCCTAGTTTTTATCGTTAATTATTTCAACACCATAGATGCTGGCACGTATAAACTTGTACTGGGTGTGAGTTTTAACTTTGAAGTTCCCTAATCATGGCTTATAATTTTAAGTTACAAAAATACACATATAAAAAGTTTTTTACCCAAGATACATTCAACATCATATACTTTTTGGACATATAAAAATACCTATAATTTGGTAAACATTAAAAAATGGGATAAAAATATTAGGATAGTTGGGTGGATCGACCAAACCTAACAAAAATATCTATAATTCTGTAAACTCATATCGAGGCTTGGATATAAATAATATAAAAGTCTATATGGACATATGTGAAATTTCTTAATTACTATGTATACAAGCATTCGCAATCCAGATACATCCAATATTCTTACAATAACCTAACACTTTTACATTTTGTGGTGAGACCCAAGTTACTTTTGCTTATATATATATAATAGTGTCTATTATTATATTTAATAGTCTTGATATTTTTGTTTCCATCTTAAATGTTCATGGATATTTTTGTATTTCCAAATAGCATACGATGTTGGACATATTTTTTTTCCTAAAAGTTCATGGATATTTTTCTACCTTAACGCTAATTTTAACCTTTTTGGAAAAAAATTAAAGAAATTTTCCTCCGAAACATTGTTAGGTAATAAACGTGGAAACTCAAGTTTTTAAAAAACTTTTGAGGTGCTTGCTCCCTGAGGTGCATCATCATATCAGTCCATGTCTCTAGCAAAGACCATCTCCCATGCGCTTATTGATTAATTGACATTTGATCTTTAATTAACTGCTAACTAACGAGAAAAGTTCCTCTGTTTTTATGCATTAAAAAATCACTCTTTCTGACGAAAAATCAAACTGTTAAAAAATAATAGCGGTATTTATCAAGGCACTAAAACCCGGAATGGACACTGATCTGGTTGGAGTACTTGGTCAAGGGTTGGTGGGTTAGACCGGAGCTAACCCCGGGTTAGACCGGTAAAGAAGTAAATATTTTAGACTTATTTATATGAAATTTTGAATAAAATTAATTTTTTTAATTATAAAAATGTTTAACTGGTCATATCGGTTCAACCACCGGACCTGTTGAATCACCGATTGGTCAGTTCCCAGGCCAAACCGGTAGGTCCGGTCTAGTCCAATTTTCCATACTTTGGTATTTATAAAAAGAAATATCCGTTCAAATAACTAATAATAATTAATTTTATTTTCGCAAATATTTATAATTTACTTTAATTTTAAATCAAGTTGCTATAATTTATTTTCTTTGAATTGAGTCATTATAATTTGCTTCGTGATACATATAAGACATTTATCATTAAGCTTTTTTGGACCTGAATTATTTATCATTGAGCTAAAATACATTAATTTTAAGAAAAACTGGTGAAAAATCTTTATTTAAAAATTTTATTTGTAAGAAAGACTTAATATATTTTCATACACATAGTATTGTATAAGTACTAGCCAGATTTCATATATAGAAAGTACAAGTGCCAAAATCATGTCATTTTAATAACATTTCTAAACAGAAGCTTTTCACCGATTTTCTTAAATTTAACCGATTTTTCCTAATTTTTATTAAAATTTTATGTGCTTTATAGAATTTTATTTAACATCCATGTATATATGTAAATATAATTTTATAAAAACATAAACCAATTTTAATGAAATAAATTACATGCAGTCATGAACTTGATTCAAAATTAAAAAAGATTAGGAGAGATTTAGATTAATTTTTTCAAAATGTGATAAATGGTTAAGGGTCTGTTTGGCATAGCAGTAAGGGAACAAAAACGCGCGTTAAGAAGAAAAAGCCCGGTGAGCATCAAATGAGGGTGTTTGGAATCATGAAAATATTGCTGGGTGTTCGCCACCGCAAGTGTACGGATCGCGTCAAGTAATAAAGTGATAAGTAAAGATAGTTCCCACGGGGATTAAGGTAAAAGTGGATTAATCGTCATGATTATGCTATCAATTAGGTTGAGTAAAACCATTTGAAGAGTTTTGTATTTTCAAATTTAATTATATCAAAAAGATGAAAAATTAATTGACAAAGACTAAATTGAAACTCTACTTGAAGACAAGAGGAGCATATGAGTATTTCTAACCATTGCAATTCATGAGACTTAAGTAATTACCACTCCATTAGAAATTAAATGACTTAATGTGTTACTCTAAACTTCAAAGGTATTTGATTAAGCTTTCTCAAGTCAAAACCAAATTTATATCCTCAACTAACATACACAATCTCTTGCTACAGTTAAGAGAAAATAATCATTAAGCAACAGCCTTAATTTGACAATGCTAGGTTAGTAACTATATCTCTATGTTACTAACAAACCATCAATTTAATCCTAAACTTCAAGTCTAGCATAATTTTATCTAAGTTGTACAATTAAATTAACTTTCTCAAGCTTAATTTAGTTGAACAAAACAATCTAAGTGATGGCCAGTCACAAAGAAGCATTAGGAACAAGATAAAATTAACACATAATTGTCATTAACAACTAACTAAAGAGAATAATAATAGGGAGAAAGACAGAAAAATACCACTTGAACTTTAAAATCCCAAATTAGTCCTTTGACAAAAATTTGCATTATCAATCTCATTACCATTCTTGTCAATCCCATTACCATTCTTGATAGCGGGATTTTGAAGTTCAAATGGTATTTTTCTATCTTTTTCCCATAACAATAAGTCTCAATCCTTATAATACTTTGAAATAATCCTTAAGCAAATTAACTAGCTACTCATAATTAACACCAACATCATCTTAGCACCAGCAACAATAAATTCAGAGCTCAAAGGTATAAAGGAAATCAAATGGAAATGAGTAAAGATAAAACAAACAGCCCCCAAGAAAAGCATTGAACAATGTTGCTTTGGCACTTCCCTCCTCTGATTCAAATCGCTGACCACATCTTCCCTTCTTCCTTGCTCTTGCGTTTTGGTTCAGGGGGTGAAGAAGGTGATGGCTCCTCACTAATGATGCTCCGGAGAAGTGATAAATGGTGCTTGCGCAATGACTGGTGGCTGCCTCTTGTAGCTCGTCCTCACTGATTCTCACCGGACATATCCGTCAAGCTTGCTAGAAGAAGAAGCAGCAGCAACGACGGAGCCTCTGGTCCTCGATTCAGTCACCTCCACAGTCCTCTCAGCCTCCCGTGGAAGATGCTGAACCGAAACGCCTCTTTCTCTCTCTGCCCTGCGCTCTCTGTTTCTTCTTCTTTGTTTTAAATTTCAAAACAGTGAATTATTATTATCATCATCCTATATTAAATTATTTTTATTTTAGATTAAAATTATAATATCTAAAATAAAATCCCTAAATTATGCACAAGATTGATATCTTATCAAAATCTCCAATAAATTCCTTTATTTTAGTATTAATGACTCCCAAAACATATCAAAATATATCTCAAATTCTATTAAAAGTGGGAGTCACCACAGGGCTTTAATGAAAAAGGCGGGTTAACATATGAAGCTCGGAACTCTAGCTTTTTCCTACGGTGTGGTAGAAATTCGTTATTATGGGGTAATTAATGCCCAACGAATTCCTTACTTTCCTTAATGCTTCTCTACTCCACGCATTTCTTCATCTCTTCTCATTTTCTCACAGAGGCCTCCTCAACTGTGCGTGTTCTCCCTGATCTGCAAAGTCCGATTGCTTGTGGTAGTGTAGTCGGCGTTTGGCATCGGTGTCGTCGGAGGCTGTGAAGTTCATCACCGTCCGTGACTGGTTGGCTGTTGGCCGATAATCCTTGTCCGATCCGTCCCCTATTCTGTTGCACCTTGTAATCTGCGGCCTGTCCTTGGAGTTTGGTGCCCAGATCTGTTGGTGGGTGTTCTGATCTAAGCTAAATGGACATCGTGTGGTCGCCGGAGCTTCTATGGTGTAACAGGGTTTTTCCCTTTTGTCAATTTTTCCCTCTACTTTGTGGTTTCTGCTTTATGGTTGCCGGATGTGAGTCGGCTTGCACTTTCCTTGTTTGGGGTTCACGGTTTGAAGCCTCACAAGTTACCAGCTTTGGTGTTTGCTGTCCGTTTGCTGCCATTGGTTTCTGCGTCTCCCTTTGAGGTGAAGTCTCTGTTTTCTTTTTGTATTAAATTACCGAATCTGAGATGGTGGCTTCGCTTGCTTGGTTTGTGGAAGAAAGGGAGAAATATATATATCTATATCCATGCGTATGTAAACATTCCTCCCATAAGTGAAGATAGCAGCGTACACATATATATGTTCATATATATTGTAATATGATGATGCACATGTTTATTCCAACATCTTTCCCAGCTGAACCTAATGCAAAATTGATGTCATCTATATAATGAAGTTGTTCGGCTGTTACACTTTAAATAATTATGATTTAGATATTATTAGCTTATTAAGATTTAGATTTATTATATATCTTATTAAAAGCTGGATTAAGTATTTGTCTTGTTAGGATTAGATATCTGAGTAGGATTAGGATTTCTCAAGACTTATAAATAAGGTAGTTGTCGTAATTTTTTTTCCCTATATGATTTGCAAACTCTTCATTTTCTGTTTGTTTTCATGTGTAAAATCATTCATCAAAAGCAATGTAACAGAATGCTTGTATTTTTTCAATAATAATTGAACTTTAATTATTTTACCAAATTTCATTTATATTTTTTTACTTATATTATCATAATATAATTAACTAATATATATATATATGTGTGTGTGTGGAGTATTCAATAAGATTCATGCCCTTTTCAGTTATTTTCCATTTTAACGGGCTTTTCAAACACCAATTCAAACAAGTTTAAGGTTAGAAAAAAAGTCATTTTTTTTACCGCTAATACAAACACAAATCAAATCTATATTTTAACTTTTTTCTTATCTGACTTTTCTTAAAGTCTGATAGCCAAAAAAAACTATTTTTCTATCGCTAATCCAAACAAATCCTAATTAATCTTATATTGGGGTCTACGTCGGCGCGCTACCCGGAAGGAAACAAGGCGCGCTTACTTATGATTCAAAACGGAATGACGTCTCCGCAGCTGAACGACGTTAAAACAAATCGAAACGACACCACCTAAACTCTTTGCATTGAGGCCAATGCTTTGTTTGTCCGTACGGTTCTGCTCCCAGGAGCAACGACGCCTTGCTTTTCCTTCTCCCTCCTTCTCCTTCATTGCTTCGCGACGGAAGTTCTAACCCTGAGAGGTTTTCGATTCGCCTTCTGGTTCATTTACGGTACTCTCTCTCGGTTCGAAATGGCTTGCATTTTTTTCAGACGTAATGAAGTTGGTTCTGCTCCTTTTTTGTTGAAATTTTTAGGCAGGGAATGTGACATTTAGTGCTCCCGACGTTCTTGATCATGCATTTCTAGTTGTTATTTTAGGTACAAATTCTTGTATTTTTCTATTATTGTGATAGTCGTAATGTAACTGAAGCGTCTCGTGGAAAATTATTTCCTCTTGATTGATGAGGTTGTTCGGTTCTGTTTTTTTATTGAAATTTTCTTATTTTATTGTTTAGGTGGAAGAGTTTAAATTATTGTTTTATGAGCTCAAATGCTTAATTTACTTATCCAGTAGAATTTATGCAGGGTGATTAAGCAACTTTCAATAGATGTTTATTTTACCTGGGCTGGTGATTGTTTCTATATCTGTTAATTAAAGAATTCTGTTCTCTCACTCCCCTGATCTATGGGGATTACTTAGTCTTTAAGTTAGTTGGGCATTGCTATTAAATTAATCCTGTGGGATAGGAAGCGTACCTTACCATCTGTCCTTTTTCTAACGAAGATATATTACATGCATTTTCAGTTACAAGGGCAAATGCTGCAGTATCTAGAATAAGGTCTCAGTTTGCATGAGATGAACGGGAAACTCTTGCCCTTAATAGTAGGGATTTGTGTAGGCTTTGTCTTTGCAGTGGGTGTGACAATTGCATTTGTGTGCTGCTTCTGGTGCCGAAATAGGCTTAAGATAAGCTCTGAGAAATCAGGAAACATCCCTGTTCGCGTCAAGGTAGTTGATTCTGGTGCATCATTGTCAAGCTCAAATGTGGGGCTGGAGTCATCCGTATCATCTGACTGGGGTAACATGCCCCTTTCGTTGGAAGGACTTCAGAGGAAGGATGTTGGTTCTGCATTCGGAATTCCAAAGTGTTCTTACAAGTATGTTGTTGTAGTTCTTTACTTGAATGCTGCATATTTGATGTTATTTGTAGGCATTCTTCTACTAGGTGCATAATGTTATTTGTTTTCTGTCACTCCTGTTCATAAAGTTTAAAATAATGGATATGCTAAGCTTAACATTCGTTGTTGATTTCTTCATCTGCTATTGACTTTATAAGTTAAAGAATTGAAAACAACCTCATATTAATGATTTCCTGCTTTAGAAGAAACCTTGTTGCTTTCTGATCTCTACTGTAAAAATCATGACATCTGCAGATGAGCGGGAAGAACTTTTTGCCAACGACTACCTAATATAACTACTTTAGGTTGTTGGAAGCAAATAAATCTGACCAGGTTATATGATAATAATATGGTTGATATGTAATAAAACAAGAAAGGGAATAAAATTGCCAACTTAAATGCAGAGTTAGCTTCAGTTGACAAAAAGAAATGACAAATTGTTTGGAAAATGGAAACTGCAAAAATGGAAAAAGATGCAATTTCTTTGGTACATAAGAGAGAAAAATCAACCAGAGATGACTAGAACTCATCATAAAAGGTGAATAATAGAAGAAGTAGCCCCAAAAAAGATTGAACTATTAAACTTCGAAAGTTATAACCAACTTCAATTAGCATTTATGTCCACCTCAGATATTCTTAATTTGTAATGTTTCTTGTTTTGAACTCCAATTTGGGTGTGTCAGCCCTTTTTTCACCTATTGTTGATTCGTTGTTTGAAGTTGGCAGCCATGGAGTGATCTCCCTGGTTTTATCACCCACCAAAAAAAAAAAAAAACCCACAAACAGAAAATTTTAGGGTGGTCTCTATTATATATTTCTGTCTCTAATTGTGATCTTGTGATTTCTTGTCCAGATATATGCAGAAAGCAACTTCTAATTTAACAACCATCGTAGATCGTGGAGCATTTGGTTCAGATTACAAAGCCCAGATGCTCACTGGTGAAACAGTTGCTGTTAAAGTTCTTGGTAATAATTCAAAACATGGAGAGAGGCGGTTTTTGACTGAGGTAATTTTGATGATGTGCTTACCAATTTTAAGAATTTTTTGGTCCACAAGAGTGCTGGAGTCTGGAATGAAGAAATGCCTCTTTGAATAGCAACGGTAATTAAGTGTGTGAGTAGGCTTAGAATGTGGACAATTTGTGATGTTGATATGATGGGCTCTTTGACTAAAGGAAACATGTTGGATAAGAGCTAAATATTACATCAGTAATGAACTTCACTTGAAAAACTATGATGTTGAGAAATCTCCTATTTTGGTCTTATCAATTTAAATGAGGACATATCCTTGTATATAATTCAGAATGCCAGTTGATTGGTCCCTTCGCTGGTATCTTTCCTAGAAACTGCACTTCATAATTAGTATGGTGGGAGGAAACAACATTTCATCTTTTTTCAAGTAAAGGAAACCTTCATGTTGGAATTGAAAAGTTCTATAGGATATTTGTGGACACATGTGCACGCACGCACTTTTCTTAATCAGTCTTGTACATGATTTCTATAGCGATCTTGGTATTCTATTTTGCTACCCTTATTGTTTTACGATAATATGTACTCAAACTTTTTGTTTAAACAAGGATTTAAGAGTTAATGGGAGATCCAGTAGGAAATTTATACAACAAAAATGTTGCAAGTGAAAACTATAAACTATTCAGCAGCAGAGTGAAGATATAGGAGGATAAATCCAATCATTTTTTTCCATGTTGTGTATTAAATGCCGCTAATCCTGCACATTACTTTTTTCCGAGTAGCAACTACTACTTCCTAATATATGACTCCTACTACCCATGGCTCCAATAACGTAGCAAATCATTACTTAAACGAACTCATTAAAAGCTAATGATAATTGTGATGAAGTGTCGCAATATTATTAACAGAGGCCTTTTGTTACATTTTCCTTTTCTGTTAACAATAATAATTTGTAAATTTTCCTACAGAATTCGCGATGCAATTTGCGACGGAAATGAATTCCGTCGCAAATTTCCGTGAACCATAGCAAATTTCCAACGGAATTTCCTTCAGAAATTTGCTACAGAATTATTCCATCGGAAATTCCGTGGCAAAAACATAATTTGCCATGAAATATTTTCCTTGGTTAATTCTTTGCCATGGAAAAAATTCCGTTGGAAATTCCATCAAAAACTTTTCCGACGGAATTTGCCACGAAAAATTGTTTTGTGGAAAATTTTGTTGGAAATTTCGTGTTTTTTGTAGTGTTTGATCATATGATCAATGAATGCAGAGAAATTGCAGGTGAAGAAAAATAATACTAAGTCCTTATTTGCTTTTTCATTCCTACAAGTAGGCTCCAACAATTGTGGGTATCCACGCCCACTTCTAGACCCAACACATATAATTCCCTTCTTCTTAAAGGAGGTTTGTCCTCAAACCTTTCATTGGAAGTGAGATTCGAATTTGTGCTGACTCTAATACCAAACCTTAGGAACGAAGTGGCACAGCACGAGGACTTCCCAAGGGTCACCCATCCTAAGACTACCCTTGGCTGAGTATGCTTAATCATGAAGCACTAACTATTATACTAAAAGCTTAAGTTGGAATTAGAGGCGCACCTCTATTCCTTTAACCCAGATCAGACACGAGTCTTCCATCTCCAATGATTTAACTCATTGTACTAAAAAAGGTACACACACGATTTAACTCAATGACTCAGTTGCTCCGTTACTCTCTCTCTGTTTAAAGGGGCAAGCACTAACAACCTAGGGTTATAAGTGAGATCGAACTTATAGCCGCCCACTTTCAAGAGAGCATATATGCCTCTAGCCTATAAGGCCATATGCCCGGTTACTCTATATTGCCCCCTGAAATGTCCAAGCTTCTCAAATATTTTTTCTTTTTCTACTTATAATTAGATTCTACATCAAACATTGAGTAGCATTTTGATATATTATGGGCAAAAATGGTACATTTTTAATAAATAAATTAAAATGACCAATTTTACAATTTTTTTTTTTTGAAAAATAGTAAAAAAAAGCTGCACAATTTTTCCCTTTATATATCAAAATGTTAATCATTTTATTTATAATGTATTTAATGATCAATATGAAAAAAAGAATAAAAAAATTTGAGAAGTTGGGACATATTAGAAAGAATTAGAGAATAGGGCATTAATAATTTCAAAACTTACCGTATGGGGCAAATTATACTACGTGCTCCAATTCTTTTTATAAAAACCTAAAATTTGAATTATTTTGATTATTTTCAAAAGATTCCTTTTGGGGCTATATAAACATTTAATGTGTTTTTAGCATTTTTGCTCTTAATTAATTCTAGTTTTTCTCTTAATCTTTTGCCATTGTACATTCTCTTTCATGCTCTCTCGTTATTACGTTATTTCTCTCTTTTACTTTCTCCCTTACATATAAGGGCTTGCTTGAAAAAAAAATAGTTTATCGTTTATATATTTATTATTTTTAACAAATTTTAACTATTTTCTTAAATCACATAATTTAGTTCTCAGGCTTCAATAAAAATGATTGGAATGAAGGATTACATTTGATCTCTTAAATTTGCAATTTTTGTGACTAGGAAATTTTGCAAGAATTGAGAGGCAATGAAAGTTGAGGACTTCTACTTACATGGATTTGATAAAGACGGAAACACGTCAGCAAACTCTATTGGCTTCGCTATCATTTTAGCTGATGTAAACATGTTGTACGGATTGAACAATCTTGGAATCACTCTTGTTGGCATCAACTACAAGCCAAAGGGTTTGAACCCTCCTCACACTCATCCACATGGCATCCAAATCCTCGTAGTGGTTGAAGGAACTCTTCTGGTCGGGTTTATGGCCTCTAATCAGAATGAGAATCGATTATTTACCAAAGTGCTTAACAAAAGAGACGAGTTTGTGTTTCCTATAGGTTTTATTCACTTCCAACAGACCGTTGGTTTGATGTAGCATAGCCTGCATCAAACCCATGTATATAGATTGCACGACACTATTTGGTTCTATCAATTACTAAACCTTTAGATAAATTGTTAAGTAAGAGGAACTTTGTTAAGCATTCTTTTTGGGTTCTCCTTTACCCTTTTTCAAAGGACCATACCATTTGATCCACCTTTCTTACTGGCCGGTGCATCCAATGGCCTTCTTTATACATGTTAAAACCTTCTCAAATGATTTTTTTTTACTATTTTACTCTTCAATTGAAGTCACTCCAACTCTTTCTCATATAAGTTCATTACGAATGTTATCTTTTTTTTTAATATGACCGCACATTCATCTCAATATCCTCATCTTAGCTATCTCTAGTTTATGTTCTGT
Organism: Inga leiocalycina; assembly: GCA_963242795.1. Taxonomy (NCBI): domain Eukaryota; kingdom Viridiplantae; phylum Streptophyta; class Magnoliopsida; order Fabales; family Fabaceae; genus Inga; species Inga leiocalycina. The sequence continues at coordinate 54,125,775 of OY725321.1, forward strand.
TGGAAATTGTGCCCTAAGGGCCAATCATTGTTCTTTGAATATTATTAATTTAATGAAATTTCTCTATTCTGTTATAATATTATTTGCATGTTAACTATGATAATTGTATCCTTAGATAAATAATAAAGATTGTCCTAAAATGTCCCTGGTCGGTCATCTATATACGAGCAGAGATGAAGCAAGACAAGTATGAGTTTAATAAGATATGGAGATATGAATCAAAGTTTTAGAGACTTGTAGGAGTACAAGGTGCTGGACCGATCCAGTATGAGAAAGCTATATGGATCAAGTCATAAGCTTTTCTCATGTATAACCACGTCACAATGCCCTTTGACTTGAGGTAATCATGGATTCCTACATGAGAGTTGCTAAGCTTTAATATAGTCAAAAGTCACTTTTGACTGGGTGATGATAAATGCTACTATCGGGCTTGGTGGTTTTTTATGCAGAGAAATATGAATGATCAAGATGGAATTTGTCCCTCACATTAGTAGAGAGATATTATTGGACCCTTCGATGAGTGAGTCTAAGAAATATATGGTCATACTACGATGGAAAGGAGTTTCCATTTCTATTGTCAGACTACTCAGAGATCGAGAAAGTAATGGTCAGGAACAAGAGGATGACATTATCCATGCCTCATCCTTAATTGATATATCGTGTGACAAAAGGGACGTGATATGGTTGTATGACAGATTGTATTTTGTTAACGATCCTCATATGAATTGTGTAGTTGTAATGTTTTGTTAGAGGCTGCTTGCGACTTGTGGGTTAGTACAGTTATTAGCCCGCTGCCAACTTCGTATGGGCCTATAGGGTCGCACACATGAATAACTTAACACGAGATAATGTTTAATCTAGGGTGGATGAATTATATATATATATATATATATATAAAATATAAAATTCGCTAATAATATTATATGTATATATATATTTTTGAAATGCATATTTTATATATATGTATATATATTATATGATATTATTATATTGTGTTATTTTTACATTTAATTTTATTAAGATAAATTATATTTAATAACTAATTAACATGATGGAGATATTGTGTCTAGATTTAATTTATCAAGATAAATTAAATCTAATGGCTCTTTAGTTGGATTAAATAAATAGGTTAAATTAAAACTGTTGGACAGATTTAATTTAAACTAAATTTATTTAATCAGCTCATCAAGATAATTAATTGTTAATTAATTTCAAATTTAATAAAGATTAATTTTGAAATTTGAATATAGCCCTCATATGTTATAAACTTGATAGAGCAGATATACTCATACACGGATGAGAATTGAGAGCCACAAGGGAAACCCTAGGAGATATTAGAGGCGCTAGCACGTAGTCTATGTTGGAGAGCATTCGTATAGATACCGGTAGATGGAGCGGATTTGACGTGTTGGCTCCTAGAGATCGAAAATCTTGAATTGAAAAATGTACGAATCTTTCTAACTTGGTTTAAATGCCGTTAATAGATCCTCGATGAGGATCGGTGAAAATTTTAAAATTCTTCCGTAGTGCCTGCCGATCCTAACATGTTCTTGTCCTTTTAAAATCCAACATTAATTACCAAACAACATTGTTAGTTTTATGGTAGTGCAATAAAACTTCTTTTTTACCATATTAGATATTTTCTGATTACAAATAACTCTAGTAATCTTTCTTCACTTAAACCACCCAACTAGAATATTATAATTAACATCCCCATCAATTTTACCATCTTTTTACATAGTTGATCCCAAATATCTAAGTATTGCTATTTGTGAAATGATTTGATATCCCATTTTAAAAGTAGTTTTTGGCTTAAAAATTCATTTGTTCAAAAGCCAATCCAAACACCGTAAAACACTGACTGAGCTTTTTTCCTCCAAACTATACATTTTCCAGCCCACCGCTTTCCAACTTCTATGCAAAGTTGTTAGTAAGTTTGTATAGAAGTTTATTTCATTATCAATACATTTAATGTTTTTTAATCTATCTTCCTCATAGCTATATGCATTAATTAACCAAGTTCCTATAGTTTCTGATTAACTTCACTCCATCTATTAGTGTTAACCCAAAATTTACACAATTACTATTATGTGACATGTGGCGCTTGACGTATATATAATTCTTTTGAGAGGGGCATATTTTTAATTTATATATGCTAAAGTATTATAACAAAAAATTCGGAAGACAATTGATGATGTTTGTTATGACTTACTTATCAGAGTTGCGTAACCATTTAAGAATGTCTGTGACTTAAAAGTTCCCTTAAAGAGTTCCAAACTTTAAAACTTCTTCTTTTATTGTTTATGGAATATCAAATACTTGCAAAATAGGAACAGCTTTTGGTGCTTACGCAGTGATTAGGGCCATTCAACTGCTGATTCAATGGTTTAAAATACATCGTTCCAATACAATTTTAACGATTCATATTTAAAATTTTTAACTAATAATTTTTAATTAATAAATCATTGTTTTGAAAAATTGACTGTCAACGGATTATATCATTTTAAATTATATACGCATTAAATATTTTTTGAGAAATAAGGTGAAAATAGTAGATATTGCTTACCCAGATAAGTGCTTATCATTTGGTGATCGACGAGCACTAAAACTCAATCATAGTAAAATATTGAATTTTCTCAACTCTTTGAAATTTCATATCTCTCATAAAAACTCCAAAAAAGTGGTTCAATTCTATTTAAATCTCATTAAAATGTCTTTCTAAGAAAAATTTCCTCCTTGTTCTTTAACACAGCTTTTCCAAAAATCTTCTCTTCCCAAACTGCAAAGTGACGCATTCAATTAAAAATCATTTTTCAGATTTTTGGGTCAATTTCAAAAAATCATATACCTTAGCGTACTCAACTAAAACATTATAATTTAGGACTGGTTTTTAAACTTAGAATGTGCACTGTTTCTCTACCAACTATCAGGACCTAGTTTGCCCCATTTTCAAAACAAAAATAGAACAAGTCTGCTGGTGTGCTCGTACGTAATATGAAGAAAAGTCTTATTCTAGAAAAGAAGGATTTGGTTAAGAATATGAATAGGAATAGTTTATTAGTGTATATATAAATACACCGTCAATAAAAAGTGTATAAAAATAAAACCATTTCGATCTTTGTCATATAGTTAAATTATTTTTATATGCATTTATTATCTTATTACTACATTATTTTATTAATTATCATTGTACTATTTTATAATTTATATACGTTACATAATCTTCCACTTATTATTTACACACACAAGTGCGTGTTATTGTAATTTTTGATTATTTCTTTTTATTCTTTGTCTACTTATTACTTAATTTACACCAATTAATTAAATTGACTAAATTGTAATTTATTTCTCTTTATTTAAAATGTGAACTTAAAATTTTATCCCAGATAGAGCCACCTTTGACAATTAAGCTGCAATTAAGCTATACAGTAGTGGAGAGCCTAAGATGATAAGAGAATAATAATAGAAAAAAGATTTAAACATTTACTAATTGATATCTTTCATTAAGTAATTAAAGGATTAAGATGCATCCAACACCCTAAAACATTTCGTGACATATGCAACACCTTAAAATATTTTTTCAGGTGGGACCAGCACCTTAAAATATTTTTTGTGCATTAGTACTATGGATGCACCAAAAGCTATTTTAAGGTACTGGACACATTTGAAAAAATAGCTCTTTAGAATGCTGGGATACATTACAAAATATCCAAGTATACTGAATAAATTTGGAAAAATACTTCAAGGTGCTGAATTAAACCATAATTAAATGATGAAAAGATATAATTATGAGAAAGCAATAGCTTCTTATTGCAATAGCCATTTTCTTCGTCACGATATTGAATATTGATAGGGAAATTGCACCCAACCAACCACTAATAGAAAATTGCACCGAAGACGAGTTCTTCGCTTCCTTTTTAAACATACAAGATTGGCCATAAAACCTCAAAGTCCAAAATCATAGCTACAGAGAATTGAAAGAGTATACATAGAGATAGACATGTACGTAGTTGGTGAAGAAAGGGTCACAACTTTGATCATAGGATCCAATATAATGAATGGAGAGAAGTTCCGGTTGAATTAAAATACTATTGAGTCTTTATTTGTTTCTTCATTCATGCAAGCAAATTAAAGACCAAATCAATGGCTTCTCCTTATAAATAGCCTTATAAGTTCGTTCATAAACTCACAAACACAGAATTAGAAAAGGTAGATATTCACCTACACACACAGTACAAGATGAAAGCTGTGTACTTGGTTGTTAGCCTCCTGGCATTTGCTTCAGTTCATGTGCTCGCATATGACCCAAGCCCTCTTCAAGATTTCTGCGTCTCACTGAATGACACACTTACTAAAGGAGGTACACACACGAGTAAACTCAATGACTCAACTTACTTGGTTACTCTCTAATGCCACTTGAAATGTCCAAACTTCTCAATTTTTTTTTCTGTTTATAACTAGATTCTACATAAAAAATTGAGTGACATTTTGATATCTTGTAGAAAAAAAAGTGCATTTTCAAATAAATAAATAAAAAAGCCCAACTTTACAATTTTTTGTTTGAAAACTCATAAAAAATGTATTTGCATCATTTTTTGTTCGTAAGATATCAAAATTAAAATATTACTCATTTTATGTAAAATCTAATTAATGATCAATAACAGGGAAAAAGGGAAAAAACATTTGAGAAGTTGGGAGATGTTAAAAAGAATTAAAGAATAGGGCATTAATAACTTCATAACTTTCCGTACGAAGCAAATTATACTACATCCTTAAAAGTTTGACCTCAGTTATATATTGTTGTTTCCGCAAACATAACATTTGATTTCTTAAATTTTGCAGTTTTTGTGAATGGGAAATTTTGCAAGGATCCAATGGCAGTGAAAGCTGAGGACTTCTTCTTATCTGGATTTGATAAAGTTGGAGACACATCAGCAAACCCTACTGGCTTCGTTGTCAAAACTGCAGATGTAACCACGTTGCTTGGTTTGAACACTCTTGGAATCTCTCTTGCTCGTATCGACTATGCGCCAAAGGGTTTGAACCCTCCTCACACTCATCCACGTGGCACCGAAATCCTTGTAGTGGTCGAAGGAACTCTCTTGGTCGGGTTTGTAGCCTCTAATCAGAATGGCAATCGGTTCTTTTCCAAAGTTCTTAACAAGGGAGATGTGTTTGTGTTCCCGATCGGTCTTATTCACTTCCAACAGAACGTGGGTTATGGAAACGCAGTTGCGTTTGCTGGTCTTAGTAGCCAAAATGCTGGAGTGATCCCTATTGCAAAATCTGTGTTTGGCTCTAATCCACCCATCTCTCCTGAGGTTCTTCAAAAGACTTTCCAAGTGGACCAGAAAATAATTGAGTTGCTTGAAAAGCCATTTCAGAATTAAGCAATAGTTATGGCTACTTTACTAAAATTCTTATTATATTAAATAAATAAATAAATGTAGGGTTATATGCCTCAATGTTTTATTGGCAGCTTTCTTATATCATACGCTACTTGTTTGATTTGTATTGTGTTTGATGTAGCATAGCCTGCATCAATATCTTTGTTTCAGATTGCCTAATCGAATAAAATTTTTATATATATGTACGTGCAAGTGTTGTATGTTGTTTTGTTTTGAATTGTCAATATATGATGTAGATGCGATGAAGTTACAAGTAATGGACAACCATCACAACATCAAGCCATGTCTATTTGATGGGGTTAGCTATATGGATTATACGATAGACATATTACGTTCCATCAATAACTAAATTAACCTTTAGATATATTGTTAAGTAAGATGTCTTGTTTAATAAGTTTTTTAGCATTCTCTTTTGGTTTTCCTCTAACATTTTTCTAAGTGCTCCATACCGTTTGATCTGCCCTCCTTATTGGCCAATGCATCCAATGGCCTTCTTTAACCACTTTAAATAATTTTCTACTAGCTTACTCTTTAATTGAAGTTACTCCAACTCTTTATCGTATAAATTCATTGTGAATATTATCTTTTTCTTGAATAACCACACATTTATCTCAATATCCTTATCTCAACTATCTCTATGCTCTTATTCTTTTAAAACCCAACATTCGCTACCAAACAACATTGTTAGTCTTATAGTAGTGTGATAAAACTTCTTTTTTACCTTATTAGATGTTTTTTTATCATAAATAACTCTAGTAATCTTTCTTCACTTAAACCACTTAACTAGAATCTTGTAATTAACATCTCCATCAATTTTCTTCTTTTGAATACACATAATCCTTTGTATGAGTCTTGTTACTTCCAGTAACACAATTTTCTTTTGATTTTCTCACAGAAGAAGCCAAATGATGTGCATATCTTGTATATAAAGTATGACCCCCATCTCCATTTTCAACTTGACCCAAGTAAATATTTTTGTCACCAGAGTTATAGTTTCTTCAAAGCCAAGACTTTCATTTTCTCTCGTATTTGACTCTAATTCATTTACTATTTCCATCCTGTACAATATATATCTGTGTGTATAGATATCGACAATAACTGAAACAAAACCTTTTTTGCATATATTTAATTCACTCACAAACTTGCCTTCAATGCCATTCCAGAAATTCGAACTCCAGCAGATGCAGAAATTGATGCCCAAAAAATAATCTTTCGCTCCAGTAAAGAGGATTAGGGCTCTAGAAGCCAGAGGCAAATGGGGAGAGAGGGAGAGAGGAGCATGCACTACTACAAAAAGGGGCTTTAACCTCCCAAATTTGGCACTTTTAACGTCCCAAAACGGGGGGACGTATATGCTGGGGGCGTAGTAAGTTGAGACAAAAGACGTCCCAAATGATAGGGACGTCTAAAGTCAGACTTTAGGCATCCCAAATTAAAATTTGGGACGTCTAAAGTCCCCCCAGGATGGGACTTTAGACGTCCCAAATTAAAATTTGGGAGGCCTAAAGTCCCCACAGGGTGGGACTTTAGGCGTCCCAAATTACAATTTGGGACGCCTAAAGTCCCACCCTGGGGGACTTTAGGCCTCCCAAATTTTAATTTGGGACGCCTAAAGTCCCATCCTGGGGGACTTTAGGCCTCCCAAATTTTAATTTGGGAGGCCAAAAGTCCCACCTGGGGGACTTTAGGCCTCCCAATTCTTAATTTGGAACGTCTAAAAGTTAGGTTTTTTTTTATACCATAATTTTCATTCTGTATTACCCAACGAATTGAAACTGCAGAAACAGAATAAAAGATGGATTCATAAACCACACTGTCCGTTACAAACTAGTAAGGACATCCAGCACTACAATCTTTACTATATATACATACAATAACCTTTCATGCAACCTACTACTATATATATCAACAAAAAACAACCAGAAAGTGTCAAAACGCTGTCATCACACAAGTACAAACTGATATAAAATAACAAGTTTACTGCTCTATATGTTGAAGAAGATGTCCAGCCAAAAGATCTCTGATCAAATCAAGGTCTTCACGCAGGTAGGCATCGTCATTATCAAAAATCTGAAAATTAGAAAGTAATAAGCTTTGATGAAATGAATCTCAAGCAAATGAATTAATTAGCATTTCGATTAGAACACCAAAAATATTATCATTTGAGAATGAAGAAGCGATTACCTTTTCAAAGTCGCTAGTAATTCCACTTTGAATTATGTTATACATATAAAGTATAACATAATATCCGCATTCAGTGTTGCCAGGTTGCCGAGGGCACTTTTAATCAAAGGGATGCAATTGGTTGTTAAAATCAATAAAGGTATGTCTAAAAGGACCGTCAATGAAACAATTATGCAGGATCAAATGTACTTACTATGGGATAAAACCACTTTGGCTTTTTAACAACTGCACCCTCGCGTGACCCACCTAGGATTCTATATGTTTGACAAGCACTATCATGAAAAGCAAAATGAACAGAAATTAGAACCATTCATTTATTTTTGTTGTCAATGAAATACAAACAGGATAACTTACGTGTCGAAGACGGATTTTGTCTCTCTGTCTGGCTTGTTACTCAACGGATCAAACCAATAGACTATGTTGCGGCGGGGACATATAACACACAAAGTCCAGTGGTTTCTTTAACAACATGTACACATTAAAATGAAGTTAGATGAGTGAGAAGACAATTATTTAGTAAACTTCTGAAATTGACAAAATGTAAATACGAACCGTTGGACAATTGGTGCTAGATAACAACGAAGTTTGTTTTGTGCCATTTGGTAGCCGACATAGTGAGTCCTATGCGCCACAGTACAAGTATCCCCTGTCGTATTCACAGGACATAAGAATCCATACCAATTACTTCTTTCCATGTTTGTGCAGAGATCGTGGAAGGTGCTATAATAGAATTAAAATAAGGAATCAATTCTTGAATGTATGAAAACAAAAAACCACTAAATGAATTCTATGGGAAAATTGAAAAAAAAACTTACCGGACTGCAAATTTGACCCAGCCTGCATCTATCTCCTCCAACCTGATAAACTGCTTGAGATCTTTATTGTCAATCGTGTAGGGATACTCCACTTGGCCCACAATCCCTGGAGGCATCTTCAAGTCAATCTGTTTAATGCGCTTGTAGATCTGTTGCAGCCGTGCTAAGAAGGGCTATTTGCTCGCAGCTTCGTCATCCTTTTAGAACATCAAAAAACAAATTGTTATTAGGATACCAACAGATTTTCAGTAACAGTAAGGTAATTCCTACCATTGGAGGTGTTGCGTCTGAACCAATAAGATTGTGAGGCCAAAGGATGAAAGATCCTATCGCTCGTCCATTGAGACACATCTTCTCACATTCGAGGAATACCCTTGCGGCACCTTCATTTCATGCAAACACCCACACAAACTTCTTTTCTTTGCTTTTGATAGTGTATGCGCTGCTGGCTCCATGTATGCCCTCCTACCATCATCTCTTAGTTGTGGATGTAACCGTTCTCTTATTCCCATATCGACAAGGTCTAATCTCGCATTAATCCCATCCTTAGTCTTCCCTGGTATGTGCAAAAGCGTACTGATAAGGCTATCACAAACATTCTTCTCCACATGCATCACATCAATACTGTGTCTCACGTCAAGCGAACGCCAATATGGAAGATCAAAGAAAATGGATCTCTTCTTCCATATGTTCTTCTCACCCGCAACCCTCTGATTCTTACCAAAAGTGACATGGATACGTTCCACTCGACTATAGACTTCCTCTCCGGTTAGTGACTTTGGAGCCATTCCATGCTCCGGTTTGCCGTTAAACCGCTTTCTTAGCCTACGATACGGGTGGAACCGATGAAGAAACCTCCTGTGGCCAAGGTAGACAGTTTTTCTTCCATGCTTTAGTTGTTGGAAGTGTGTGTCTGCTTCACATATTGGGCATGCTTTGTGACCCTTCACGCTGTACCCTGACAAGTTTCCGTACGCAGGGAAGTCGTTTATCGTTGTGAAAATCATTGCACGTAGCTTGAAAGACTCCTTCTTATAAGCATCAAACACATCTACGCCTTCCTCCCACAACTTCTTCAAGTCCTCAATCAAAGGCGCCAAATAGACATCAATATCGTTCCCTGGCTGTTTTGGTCCAGAAATCATCATAGATAGCATCATATACTTACGTTTCATACATAGCCAGGGAGACAAGTTGTATATTACAAGGAGAACCGGCCACGCACTATGTGTGCTAGTAAGAGTTCTATACGGATTGATGCCGTCTGTACAAAGCCCAAGCCGTAGGTTTCTCGGCTCGCTGCCAAATTGAGGGAACATTTCATCTATTTTTTGCCATTGTGGAGAGTCAGCTGGGTGCCGAAGATATTTCCCATCAGATATTCTCTCATCAGAGTGCCATCTCAACTTCTTCGCTTTTGTTGTACTCGCAAACAAACGTTTAAAACGTGGTATTATTGGAAGATACCACATAACCTTTAAAGGTTGCCTTTTACTTGTCACATCACCACAACCACCTTCTTTTTTCACTTTGTATCGTGCGGTTTTACACTTAGGACACTCACTAAGACCTCCGTACTCATTTCTGTACAGTACGCAGTCATTAGGGCAAGCATGTATCTTCTTATACTCCATACCCATTGTAGACAGGATTTTCTTGGCCTCATACATACGATTTGGAAGTACATTATCCTCCGGAAACATATCACACAATAGTTCAAGTAGCAATGTGAAACTACTATCGGTCCACCCACAAGTTGCCTTTAAGTTAACCAAATGTAATGTTCCTGTCAGCCGCGTGTACTTATTACCACTATACAATGGTGTCTCTGCATCACTCCGCAGGCTGTCATACTCCTGCGACTGCGCAAAGGATTCTGCCTCAACATCGTTAATCATTCTCTCCATTCTATCTTCATCTATGACATCCACAGCTTCCTTCTTGTGTGACGGACAATCAGTTACTTCGTCACCATGCCATATCCACCTTGTGTATCGCAGATTTATTCCATCACAAAGTAGGTGATCCTTTATGACATCAACATCCCGTCTACTCTCATTCAAACAATTGACACAAGGACAAAAATACTTCCCATTTCTTGCAGGAGCATTCTTTTTAGCGAATTCAATAAATTCGTCCACCCCTTTCTCATATTCTTCACTAGTTCTCAAAGCATTCATCCAACTATGATCCATTTTTTTACCACCTAAGGCATTACCATTACATTCACACGTTTAGTACAATTATCAACGACATATGATGGGGTTATGGTTTTCTTTTTAAGTTTTGGATTGAATTATTCTTCATAATTCGTTTGGAATTAATACAAGAATTTCTTTAATTTAAATAAATCATATTTTATTTTATTATATATACTAATTAATGGTGCAGGAACAAGACTAATGAAATGGGGTGGTATACTAATTTTTGCAGCATTGAGCACCTTAAAGTATTTTTCATTAGTATTCAATATCTTAATAAAGTGAGTTTTTTTTACATATAGCATCTTAAAATATTTTTCTAATAGCAAACAATATTCTAAGTTTAGGGTGTTGGTTACTATTGAGAAAAATATTATTTTAAAGGTAAAATTGCACTAAAAATTATTTTTAGACATTGGATTCCTAGAAAAATAAATTAAAGTGTCATATGCACACACAAATATTAGTTTAGAATATTAAATGTAACTAAGAAATTTACTTCAAAGCATTGGATGTGCTGTTTAACTCTTTATTTAATCAAGTAAAATATTAGGACCCTTTTCGGAAAAAGACAAAATGATATTGAGTTAGGCAAAAAAAAAGTTAGCTATACGGTGGAATAAGGCACAAGTGAGCTTAATAAAAAACAAAAGGAATAGGACAAAAACATTGACTAGAGTATCTAAAAAATGATAAAGCAGAAGTATAAGCTTATTAAAAACTATATTAGGACTTTTGATTGCAGTAATTCTTAAGGAAATGAATAAAATATTGCAGAAAATAAACCAACCAGCCTAATATCAATATATAAACAAAAAAAAATCAAGAAAATAAACCAACCTTACCTGATCAGGGAGGGCGCCCACTAGCTAGTAGAGAAGACGTTGGAGAGAGCCACACTTGGAGACGTTGGAGATCCACGGTGGTGTGCACAACAATGGAAGGACGGAGGTGGAGGAGAGAGCAAAAATCTACCCACTGTGGAGGAGGTGAAGTTGCAGCAGTGACGGTTGCGTGCGTTGAAGAAACAAAGAGGAAGAAGAAGGGAGGAGACGGTGGGTGCGTGGGGAGAAGAAGTGCTTGAACAAGGGAGGAGGGAGGAGTTGAAGAAAAAAAATAGAGAAGGGCCGACGGTGGGTGCGTGGGGAGGAGAGGAGGAAGAAGAGTAAAGTTGAAGAAAAAAATAGAGGAGGTGTGATAGAAGAAGACGCATGTCAGACACTTGTCTGACATGCGCAGGGGACACCTTTAGGCGTCCCAAATGCCATTTGGGACGCCTGAAGTGGGACTTCAGGCGTCCCAAATGTCATTTGGGACGCCTCAACCCAGCTCCTGGCGCTAAAAAAAATTTATGAAATTTATATTTCGCGCCAGGAAGCACTTTAGACGTCCCAAATTCAAATTTGGGACGCCTAAAGGTTCCCTTACACATAAATAATTACGAAAATGCCACCGCCTCCCTTTTTAACCACCCAATTCTCAATTTGGGACGTCTTTGGGGGTGGTTATATCTCAATTCTGTAGTAGTGATGTCTCAAATTGTGGCGCTTGAAATGAAAAAAAAAAGAGTAAGTTGGAGGGTTGATTTTGTTTTTCCTGTACATAACTGCCACATCAGATTAAAATGCTCCAAATTAGACCTAAGGTGTTTGTTTGTGGTTGATTAGAACACAAGCGAGGTGATAGAGGTGGTTCATGTAAGAATTTCTCTCTTCTGTGTGACCCTAGTTTTTATCCTTAATTATTTCAACACCATAGATGCTGTCATGTATAAACTTGTATTGGGTGCGAGTTTTACTTTGAAGTTCCCTACTTAGGGCTTATAGTTTCAAGTTACAAAAATACACATATAAAAAGCTTTTTACCTAAGGCACGTTCAACATCATATACTTTTTGGACGTACAAAAATACCTATAATTTTGTAAACATTAAAAAATGGGATAAAATTGTTAGGATAGTTGGGTGGATTGATCAAACCCAACAAAAATACCCATAATTCTGTAAACTCGTATTGAGGCTCGAATATAAATAATATAAAAGTCTATATGGACATATGTGAAATTTCTTAATTACTATGTGTACAAGCATTCACACTCTAGATACATCCAATATTCTTACACACTTTTACTTTTTGTGGTGAGACCTTAGTTACTTTTGCTTTTATATATATAATTGCTTTTATTATTATATTTAATAGTCCTGACATTTTTGTTTCCATCTTAAATGTTCATGGGTATTTTTGTATTTCCAAATAGCATATGATGCTGGACATATTTTTTTTCTAAAAGCTCATGGATATTTTTCTACCTCAACACTAATTTTAACCATTTTGGAATAAAATGAAAGAAATTTTCATCCGAAACATTGTTAGGTAATAAATGTGGAAACTAAAGTTTTAAAAAAAGTTTTGAGGTGCTTGCTCCCTGAGATGCATCATCAATCCATGTCTCTAGCAAAGACCATCTTATTGATTAATTGACATTTGATCTTTAATTAATTGCTAACTAATGAGAAAAGTTCCTCTGTTTTTATGCATTAAAAAATCACTCTTTCTGAAAAAAAAGCAAACTGTTAAAAAATAATAGCGGTATTTATCAAGGCACTAAAAACTGGAATGGACACTGATCCGGTTGGAGTACTTGGGCAAGGGTCGATGGGTCAGACCGGAGCTAACCCTGGGTTAGACCGGTAAGGAAGTAAATATTTTAGGCTTATTTACATGAAATTTTGAATAAAATTAATAAAAAAAATGATTGAAATTAATTTTTTTAATTAAAAAAATGTTGAACTGGTCATATCGATTCAACCACTGGACCTGTTAAACCACTGGTTGGTCAGTTCCCGGGGCCAAACTTGTAGGTCCGGTCCGATCTTCCATACTCTGGTATTTATAAAAAGAAATATCCGTTCAAATAACTAGTAATAAATAATTTTATTTTTGAAAATATTTATAATTTACTTTAATTTTAAATCAAGTTGCTATAATTTATTTTCTTTGAATTGAGTCATTATAATTTGCTTCGTGATACACATAAGACATTTATCATTAAGCTTTTTTGGACCTGAATTATTTATCATTGAGCTAAAATCCATTAAAAATTTTAGGGAAATCCCATATAAATACCTTTTGAATTAACAAAACCCCCAAAAGTCTATTATAACATGATAAAGACAGAAAAGTGCTGAGGGACCTTTCAGGGATAATGAAGTGTTGTTTAAAATACCAAAATGCCCCTTCACTCATTCGACATTCACGGTCAAGAAGGCTGTAAATCTTTTTTCATTTCTCATAGAACCACTGGTGGAGCCCTAGGTGTCGCCATCCCCAAATCCGAAATTCTTGTGTATGCAATTCTCTTGTGCTGCTGGTGACGTCGATGTGGGTGAGGGAATGTTCAATTGTTGATTTATCCATTTAAGGTTTGTGTTCGATTTCTCCTCCTCGTCGTGCTTATGTTCGATTTCAGTCAAGAGAAGGCTCTAAGTTTTTTCATTTCTCACAGAAACACTGGTGGAGCCCTAGGTGTCGCCGTCCCCAAATCCGAAATTCTTGTGTGTGCTATTCTCTAGTGCTGCCGGCGACGTCAATGTGGGTGAGGGAATGTTTAGTCGTTGGTTTGTCCGTTTAAGGTTTGTGTTCGATTTCTCCTCCTTGTCGTGCTTATGTTCGATTCCAAAATGCTTTTGTTCGATTGTCTTGTGCAAATGTTGGAGTGAGCAAAAAAGTGAATCTTCGAAACCGAGCTTCCTTCTCGGCGTGATTGGATGCTGTTGCTGATCCATTTCTGTGATCAAGGTTTTAAATTCTCCTTTTATGGCGGAAGCAATTAAAGCTTGATTACAAAATTGAAATACGCTTGAGAGAGAATCAGGTTGGAGGGCAAGAATAATGAACATGGAATTTTCTTTTATGTGGGAGATCTATTAAGGGGATACGCTTGTGCTTGTATTCGTTCTTTTTTATAGTTGAGATAGGAAATTTGTTTAAGGTAGTTGGTTCTCCTAGAAGATTATGTAATTTCCTTGATAAGTTGTGGTATAGTGGGTGCTAGGTATGGTTCTTTCTCTTCAGTGATGCTTTGAATTTCAGTCTATTCGTTACTCTATTTCACTGTGCTCGTGTGTCTTTGAATGACTGAGCTTTTGTGTGTTGGTTTAGCCTTTTGGTTGCGTTTGTATTTACAAGCTCTCTTGTTTATTGTATGCTTGAATTGGATAAGATTTATGTATTATTGCAACTAATTGTAAATTAATTGAGCAAAAGCTGTTGCTGGCGCGAACAAGGCAATTGAGTTGAATGATGAACCAGCCAAGGCATATTTGCACAAAGGGTGAGTGCAATGTTACTTTGTCATATTAACCTGGCTTTTTTCCTTCTCCGGTGAACCCTGCGTACTTTGTCATATAACCTACAATGCTACTGAATGATGAACTAATTGTAAGGCTACTTGAGGTTATCCAGGCTTGTGTGAAAGGTCTCAATCCAGAACCTTGCGTACTGAAAAAGAAAAAGTACATATTTTGAGATGCTTTCAGTTAGCGTAAACAATTAGCTTGCATTTTAGGATGTATATTATTGCTTGATTGCTTCAACAATGCTTATCAATGAATAATATCTTTGCTGGTATGTTGCATTCCCTTAATATAGTATACCTTTCAAGTGTCAAATCAGTATGTTGGTTGGTGTGTGTAAGTGCCAATCCCTATCCAATATGTTTTTTTATCCAGTTCTCCCCCTCTAAAATCCTTTCCCTCATCTCATTCGTGCGACTTGCTGTTGTTGAGTGTCGTCTCCTTCACCACCTACCCGGTCAGTTGATCCTTCATTCAGGTAAGATTTGAATCTGTACCATGATTTACCTGGTAAAAAAAGAGGCTTTCTTTGTTTGTCGATTGTATAGTTTATATAGTCAGGTACGCTGAGTTATATGGAATTGAAGAATTATATATGCATTGTGTCTAAAGTGAATTGCATGAGGAAATTGGATGTTGCAAACTTGAATTCAGAAACACATTGAAAATTGGATATTTCCCTTTGGGTATTTGAACTAATTAACACTTATTATCATTGTAGACCCAATAGTTTCATTACCTGTTTTCTTTTTGGTATTCTCTTTTGCTGCAAGTCAGATTTAGCTACTGGTTTGCTAAAACAAGATTGGTTTTTTATTCTGCATGTTATAATTGCGTAAAATGTTATGCATTAACTCATTGAGTTGTAACAGATTCATTCAATTCAGTTGAATTAAACTGTTATGTTAAATTGTAGCTGCAATTTATTGGGTCTTATACAATGACAAGTGAAGTGGATATACAGATAAAAGATGTAAAAAATGGTTATATGTTGTTTCGTCATGAGTTTGAAAAGGGGAAGGAGGGCCTAAATTTTCATGAGAAGGTTAGGGAGTCAACAAAGGCCTGGAGGAATATGAGTGAGGAAGAGAGGAAAAAATATAATGATAGGGCCAAGCAAGGAAGGCCGGACAAGCAGAAGAGGAACTATCCAGTTGCTTTTCACTCCCGTTGCTCCCTAAATCAATTCACCAAGTTAGCTACTCATGTAAATTGTAATCCATACTTAAAAGCTAAGGTGCAAAGATTAGGATTTGGAGCTCTACTAGATATGGAATGTATGAGGCTCCCCCGGGAAATTTTAGTTGCTATAATGAGAGCGTATGATCCCCCTACCAATCAATTTAGAATTAGGGGGAAGACAGCTAAAATAGAAGCAAAAGATGTTACTGAATTCCTTGGGGTCCCAAATAGTGGGGACGAGGTTAGAGTAGACATCAGTGACACAGATGACACATATAAGAGATTGAAGGCTGAGTATGGCAAGGTCAAGTATGAGAACATACTTAGTGACATAACATCTGGGGAAGCTGATGACAAGTTTGAATTTTTATTCATGTTACATACGTTGGGTACTTTTTTAGCTCCCACAGCAAGCTCCACAATCAGTGACAAGTTGCTGAAGCTTATGTGCTATACCATGAAAGGATTTGCCAACTTTGACTAGGCCACATACATTGTTAATGACCTACGTAAAGAGATGGCAGATTACATTGACACAATTAGAGTGAACAAAGAGGGAAGTTGCAATGTGGGAGGCTGTTTATACATGTTGTTGGTATGTACTATGAGCAGTTTTTTTTGCTTTTCCCTTTATCGATCCACGAAAAGTTTAATGTTTGTCTTTTACGTTATAGATATTTTTTGGTGAGCGGTTCCCTCTGTCCAAACCTATTTGCCATGCTTCGACGTCTGCAATTAAGTTTTGGACGAAAGAGAAGGTCAAGGAGATGATCAACAAAGAGCGCAAGAGTGACATTGGGCTGCTATATGTGAGGGAGGCAATAAAAGTGCACGAACAGAAAGACTTTCCCAACAAGAAGGGAGTCGCTTATTTAGACCCTGTATGTCATCACATTATGTTAAATTAATTTAATGAGTTTCCAATTGCTTTGACCCTTTTTGTGAATGTGTTTTGCAGGAATTGAAGGCATTGCATGCACGGTTGATCGGGGTTATTGAGGACAACCACAAGAAACTTGTTGCTGCTGTTGAAGACGAGTTGGTTAAAGCACAACTACAGATTGAAAGCCGGCGCAAGCAGCAAGCTGAGGACCCTATTGACTGTGATGAAATAAATGACGACAATCCGGACAGACATGAGGGAAGTGATAGGGTACATGGTGAGGATGATGAGGGACAGGATCACAATGAAGATGGTGTTGATGATGAAGCCGAGGATAATGTACATACATCACTGGCCTCACCCATAAACATTTGTGAATTTAATGAAGAGACTCCAAACCAAGAGCCTACAAACATTGACCAAGAACAATTCGGGGATGATGAGGTTGGATAGAAGGAACAAGGGCCAAGGAGATCAAAGAGGCTAAGGATGCCTAAGAACATGTCCCCGTGGACTTTAACAAAGCCAGTTAAGTAGACGAAGAGGGCTAAAGATGACAAGGATAAGTTTTTCGAGGTCATATCTCGAATAACAAATGTTGCTGAGGGTGAAGAGTAAGTACTAAATTTCTTCTTACTTTACTAATCAGTAAATTGATTATTCAATAATTGGATAATGATAGTGTTTAGCCTTTATAGGATGCTGGTTGATATTAGTGATGAATATACTACAAGGGACCAGCTGTGGACACTCGGTGGACTTAACAAAATCAGTAACCGTGTAAGTTAAATAATACCTGATTTGTATTTAAAATTTCTGTAACGCATCTAATACACTTCCATGCTTATGCAGTTAATGTCTCTTGTGTGTAAGATGTTAATGGCAGAAATGAAAAGCGCGGGACAAGTGGGGCGACATATTTTTGACGCGGATTTTATGGTGAGCATGCTGTAATTTTCTTTATTCCTCATTCAGTTACTATTGGCTCTAACAAGTTTATTCCTCATTCAGTTACTATTAGCCAGAAAACCTATAGGATGGTCAGTTGCTAAATGGGAAGACCAGCTACTGCCAGAACAAGTTGGCTACAATATTGCAGAGTGTGATATGATTTTGGGTCCCATGTTGGTTGCAGAACACTGGTTCTGTGTAGCCCTTGAACAAAAAACGATGAACTTTCACGTGCTTGATTCAATGAGGCCATTAACTTTTACTAGTAAGAGTAAATAGCGAAAGAAACAAAGTGCATGTGCAAATCCCCAGGAATCCGCTCTAAATATCCTTGTAAGAAAATTGTGTGACAAATTTTCTGTTATTGAGTTAATCATGTGGATATAACAAGGTTGACCCTATTTGTGTAGAGGGATCGATTTCATGCTATCATTGCGCTTGTGAAACCAGGGCATGCTGGGAAGAAGCCTGTTGGAGACTTTATTTGGGTACCCATTCCACAACAGAACAACTTATGAGTGTTTTTGTATGTTCTACTGACATTGTGGTTATAATATGGTTTAGCATTACTGTGGCATCCTTGTGAATGTTTTCATGTCACATGTGTCTTTCAGGCATGACTGTGGCGTCCATGTGCTAATATGTAACGATACAATTGTGATATGTAATGAACCTAATATCTTCTTAATCATGTCAAGGAACCAACTCTAGTCTTCAATTGTCTCTCCTTTCACTATAGCGATGGCAAATGGCAACAATTCATTGTCTGCATCAAATGCTGAAGCTGACAATAGAGTTCCCTTCTATGGCCCACTTAAATGGGATCCATCTATGTACAATATAGGTCTAGCACCAATAATGAACCCCTCTATACAACAACCATAGGCTATAAAAACACGCTCAAAGGTGTTCCTCCCACTAGCGACCCATTCAGCCACTGTCTTGTCATCACTTTCCTTTAACCAATCACATATCCATGGTATAAACATGTATGTCTGTTTAGGTCTACCATGAATTTCCTCCATAGCCTTTTCCTTTGCCCTATATGCTTGCTTATATGTCAATTGCACTCCATAATCTCTAGCCAAGCTCTTCCTTATTTCATTTACACACTTGTCTATGTTATTTCTAAGCTCATCAATGATAATTGATTATGTCAAGCTAGCACTTCGAGCATGTGTCACATCAAGATTGTGTTGGGCTGTATGAACATGTTCTTTGGTGTATCTCGTCACACGTACGAAACGATTGTTCTTCCCAATTGCCCTCACAGTTATTCTCCATGGACAATCTTCAACCTTACATTTAACG
Organism: Inga leiocalycina; assembly: GCA_963242795.1. Lineage (NCBI taxonomy): Eukaryota > Viridiplantae > Streptophyta > Magnoliopsida > Fabales > Fabaceae > Inga > Inga leiocalycina. Next base: position 54,145,063 of record OY725321.1, read on the forward strand.
TACACATAATCTTTACAATTCTTCACATATGTGTACTCAAATTTGTGCGCAATACTGAACTTGTGTAGCACCTTCTTGAAATCATCCGCATGTGCAAACATCTGATTTACTCCTACCAACAAATCCTTCCACTTCTTATAGCTCATCTCTGGTATCAGTGTTGGGGCGCTCTCAACTCCACATGGAAGGCTAGGAAGGCTAAGAAGAGGTCTTGCATTGCACTCATTTTCTACACATTCATCATTCAATCCATAACACACATCCTCATCAATGTACGACATTTGCTCCGCAGCTCCCAATAATTCATCAACCCTGCATGGATATTAACAAGTGTTGTGAATACATATTACCACTAACACTATACCAACTAACTTTTTACGTAACCAAAATAACTGACACTTGCCTTTCTATGTCATCCATGGCCCTTTCTTCATGATCACTTCTTTTGCATGCTATATACACATGTGCACTGCTATCATTATAATAAAACAGATTTTCCATTTCAGAATCATCAATGAGATCTACTAATATCTTTTCATCAAACTTCAAAATGTATTTAATGTCGCACCTATGCCCATCTACACCAAACCATTCTCCTATCATTACCCTCAATTCTTCAATTCTCATCCCTTCCTTCATTGATTTTACCCTCACTCTCCCACCACTATATTTATCTTCACCTTCAACATTACTTACAAACTCCCCCCAATGTGGAAAAAACATATCAGTGACTTTAAAGAAGGTGTTGCTTGAATATTTGATGTCGTCTTGCATGATAACCTGCAACAAAGAATTCAGATTTCGAATTAATAACAATGTTAAGCCTTTACTAACTATTTAACCTCCAACTCCACACCCATGTCATGACATCATTCATTTCTCAATATATATGGCATTCACTAACTTACTGCTGCTCTTAACAGAATTTGTTTTGGGATTCACAACAATGGTAAAGGTGTTGACAAAGTCTGTAATGGATTTGACAAAAATCACTAACTTACAACAACATGTGCTAAACGATTGAGCAACACTATTTCCTTGTCATCTATTAAGTTATGCGAGTTATTGCGTGACAAAATGAGTTATTACCTTAACTATTATTATTAACGCTAATGACAAGTTTAGTAATGGTAATGACAAATCTTGTAATGACATTTACAATAAACCAGATTTGGTCATGACAGCAACTACCATGCACATAAAGATATGCTTATTTCATTACAGATCATTTATTTCACTTGCACCTACTCAACGATCAGTCAGTACTACTACAGAATATACATTTTACGTCCCTAAAAAACATCCCTTTTTAAAAAAGGGACGTAAAAGATAAAGACGGTGGCATTTTTGTAATTATGGGTGAGAACTGAATAGCTTTAGATGTCCCCAATTCAAATAGGGACGTCTAAAGTGTGACTTTACAGACTTTAGACGTCCCTATTTGAATTAGGGACGTCTAAAATTAAAAATTTTTGTTTTACTTTAGACGTCCCCAATTTAATTAGGGACGTCTAAAGTATGTAAAGTTACACTTTAGACATCCTTATATATATTGGGGACGTTTAAAGTTTTTTAAATTTTTTTTTAATGAGGTACACCCTTTAGTGTCCCTCATATATATGGGGACGCCAAAGGGCATCCCTGTTGCGGGACGCCAAAATGGCGTCCCTAACATATATATGTTAGGGATGCCCTTTGGCGTCCCCATATATATGAGGGACACCAAAGGGTGTCCCTCATTAAAAATTTTTTTTTAAAAAAAAACTTTAGACGTCCCCAATATATATAGGGACGTCTAAAGTGTAACTTTACATACTTTAGACGTCCCTAATTGAATTGGGGACGTCTAAAGTAAAAAAAACAGGATAACTTTAGGCGTCCCTAAATTAAATTGGGGACGTAAAAAACAATTCAAATTTTTTCTGACAGTCTTTATTTGTCAGCTTTATACTAGTTTTACATTCATCTTTCTCTTCCCATCGCCTTAAACATAAGAAGAGCCACTACCACTACACATTTTAACTCTTGCTTCTTCTTCTTTATATGCCCTTTTCACTCTTACTTTTTCCTTTCTCTCTCTTTTTTTCACCGCCAGATCTGCTATACTTTCTTACCATCTTTTGTATTTTATCTTCTTTCTCTTTTTTCTTTGAGTTTCCCTTCTATTTTATCTTCTAACTTGTGTTGTTATGGCTTGTAGATCAGAACTCTGAAACATGCTTCAAGACCACGTTCCCGCTGAGAAAACGAGGTTCATCTCTCCCTGTCGCTCTTCTCTATTCATTATTACGAGAAAATAAATTTCAATAATAGAAAGAGATAAGTTTTTTGTAACTAATTCCTCTTATTATTTTCATCTTCTACCTATAACATTTCAGCTTTGGAGTTATTATTGTGTAGATTTTGGATTTCAGATACTAGATCTGTAATTTTATTGACGATGATATATGATTTCTAGTTTTAAATACTGTTTAGTCCATATCTGTAATATAAACGAATTTTTTTTGAAAAAAAGCACTTTAGACGTCCCCACTTTAAAGTGGGGACTTCTAAAGTGGGACTTTAGATGTCCCCACTTTAAATTGGGGACGTCTAAAGTCCAGACTTTAGACGTCCTTTTATCTACGGACGTTATTGGCATTTTTTACTACGTCGCTCACATAGACGTCCCCTTGTTTTTAGACGTTAAAAGGCATAAAAAAGGGACGTTAAAAATGTTTTTTGTAGTAGTGCATTACATCAATTCAATGCTACCTATTTCAAATCAATAACCTCTTCATTATGCTCCCTCTCACAGCTAACAAGACCCAAGACATAAATAACCCACAATCCCACCACCATTGTCATTCGATGCCGCCGTAGGTACGTTAAGTCCGAACCTTTAACCCCACTCAACCTATAAACCTACTTACCCACAACCAAAACTGCCATAAATAATCTACAATCCCAGCAACATTGTCACTCCATACCCCTCATTGACAACCCCAAATAAGTTAGCTTTGTTACACCATGTGATTGCCCATTTTTTTTACTGTTCATGCACCTTTCTGACCCAACTAACAACACGGAATAAACACCAAAATGAACAATGATCATAAGATGGATATAGTCCAATTCATCTAAAAAGTATTATGTTTCTCAGAAAATTACTTACAGTTGTCCGATTCAACCTTGATTCCTTGCTCTTCACCTTCAACGATGTTGTACACACACCTTCGACTGTGTTTCTTTTTTCTTTGGCTTTTGTCCACATTAACCACCTCATATGTCACACAAATATAAAAAAGGGCATTTTGGTATTTTAAACAATACTTCATTATCCCTGAAAGGTCCCTCAGCACTTTTATGTCTTTATCATGTTATAGCAGACTTTTGGGGGTTTTATTAATTCAAAAGGTATTTATATGGGATTTTCCCAAAATTTTATTTAAAAACTGGTGAAAATTTTTTATTTAAAAATTTTATTAGTAAGAAAGACTTAATATATTTTTATACACTGTATTGTATAAGTACTAGCCAGATTTCATATATAGAAAGTACAAGGGAAAATCCTTTTAAAAGACAGCTAAAACATTCAAATTCTAATTTGGGTTGTTGAATTCAATAAATTCTAAATTAGGTCATATGTCCCAAAATAAGATTTTAAAATTCGATAATTTTATCTCACTACTTCTCCTTTGAGTTAAGTATCCATCACTCCTAATTTAATATTTTTAACAAAAATAGGGACTCATTAATTACACACTCTCCTCTCCGACAATTTTCCTTTTCCAAGAAGCTCTCCCTCCCAAATAACGTTATAGTATTAAGAAAATTAAAGTCAAGTCTATATAAATAAAGAGAACGTTTTTTTATACAATCCTTCAACTATTTTTTTTATAAGTTACAATCCTGCAACTCTGGATATAATTTCAGGTGAAAAAAATAAAATCTCTGAATATAAGCGAAGCAGAGACAATGCAGTGAGTGCTAGAAACATAGAGACTTTTTCTTATTGGTATGCATATAACCAAAGGGAAGTAAAAAACAATTGGAGCAGAGGCACCAAAATGAAGCAACCCATTCTCCAATCACATTGCCATGATCAACAACTAAACTGCAGAATTGACAAAACGCAGAATCCGGCAGCATTCTTTGTTGGAAAACTAAAAACTAGAGGAAACGTAGCCCTTTCAGCATTCAATTCGTGCTTCCTATAACTCGAAGCCAGCGGAAAAAATTGAGGAAAGGTTTTTGACTTATAAAAATGTTTTCTTCTAATTTTTGGTCAATATTTATAGATGATCCAAATCACGCTCCTGACTTGCCCCTATTACCTTCTTCATCTACTAGCAACTTTCATCAGGCAATGTATATGTAGATTTGCCGTGACTGGCTTAAACCCGGAAGAATCCAATCAAACTATTTAACCAAACTTTCACGATATTCTCTACAAATTTTGTTTTAGAATGACTCCTTTTTTTTGGAACAATTATCTTATGCTAGTTTAGATTTGAGTAGTCTCAAGGTAAAAAAAAATGCTTGACTGGTGTGGAGCAAATAATTTTAGAGTGACCGGTATGTCGCAGTAAAGGTGGAGGGAGGGGGAGCTTTTTTAGAAAAGGAAAATTGTTGAGGAGAGGGTGTAATCAATGAATCTGTATTTTTGTAAAAAAAAAAAATTTAAAATAATATAGATGGATATACCTAGAATTATTTCTTAATTAAGTTGGAATCAAATGAGGGTAATAAAGTAAAATTATCGAATTCCAAAATACTATTTCAAGTCATATAACTTGATTTATAATTTGTTAAATTTAACAACTCAATTTATAACTTAAATAATTCAGCTGTCTTATATTAGGATTTTCCCAAAGTATACAAGTGCCAAAATCATGTCATTCTCATTAATAACATTTCTAAACAGAAGCTTTTTACCGATTTTCTTAAATTTAACCGATTTTTCCTAATTGTTATTAAAATTTATGTGCTTTATAGAATTTTATTTAACATCCATGTATTTATGTAAATCTAATTTTATAAAAACATAAACCAATTTCAATGAAATAAATTACATGAAGTCATGAACTTGATTCAAAATTAAAATAGATTAGGAGAGATTTAGATTAATTTTTTCAAAATGTGATAAATGATTAATTAATCTTATATTCGGGTCTACGTCGGCACGTTACCCGGCAGGAAATAAGGTGCGCTTACTTCTGATTCAAAACGGAATGACGTCGCCGCAGCTAAATGACGTTAAAACAAAATGAAATGACACATCCTGAACTCTTTCCGTTGAGGCCAATGCTTTGTTTGTCCATACGATTCTGCGCCCACGAGCAACGACACCTTGCTTTTCCTTCTCCCTCCTTCTCCTTCATTGCTTCGCGACAGAAGTTCTAACCCTGAGAGGATTTCGATTCACCTTCTGGTTCATTTACGGTACTCTCTCTTGGTTCGAAATGGCTTACATTGTTTTCAGACGTAATGAAGTTGGTTCTGCTCCTTTTTTGTTGAAATTTTTAGGCAGGGAATGTGACATTTAGTGCTCTCGACGTTCTTGATCATCCATTTCTAGTTGTTAGTTTAGGTACAAATTCTTGTGTTTTTCTATTATTGTGATATTTGTAATGTAACTGAAGCGTCTCGTGGAAAATTATTTCCTCTTGATTGATGAGGTTGTTTGGTTCTGTTTTTTATTGAAATTTTCTGCTTTATTCTTATTTTATTATTTAGGTAGAAGAGTTTAAATTATTGTTTTATGAGCTCAAATACTTAATTTGCTTATCCAGTAGAATTTATGCAGGGTGATTAAGCAACTTTCATTAGATGTTTATTTTACTTGGGCTAGTGATTGTTTCTGTAGAAGCATCGAAAGTAGAAGCACTGAAATCTACCTACCGCCTAAATCAGATCCACAATTGTAGGCATTAGTCGTGTTTATTTTTTCCTTAATTGTACAGTAGTATGTCGGGACATATCCTATCCTACATGTATATATATGTAATCTGCCATAAAAGTAAAATGTAATTCAGTCATCCGATTCTCTTCATGGTATCAGAGCATTGAAGAAGAAAATAATCGAGACTGACTCAAACCCATTCACCTTTGTGTTATGTAATATCAGAACCAAATTCGGTATCTCTGTCTCTGGCATTGTTGACGCATATCCTAGCGTCCTTGTTCCTATTTCTGTCTGGTAATCTTGATCGTTATTTCCAGCGATCAGTGTAGTCATCGCTACCTCTGCCCGACGACATCTGTTATTTGTCGCAGACGGTTGCCGAGTCAATCCAACAAACCAGAAACACAAACCAGAAAATCGTACCTAATAGCATCGGTGCCTTTAGCAATTTCGGTTCACGCTCTGAGTTCTCCATTGTCAGAACCAGTATCGGTGTTTCTGGTTCAATATTTTTCCGGTGAGCTTCATCCGTCTTCTTCCACCACCGTCAGTCATCATCATCTGGATCGGAGAAGAGAGTTTGAAGGAGAGCAGCGACCATGGAGGAGGTTCGAACGACTTTCCTCTTCCCTATCAACTTCACCAAGCTTCCGCTCTGCTCCGCCGACTGACCAGGTTTCGCTGCCAAATGACTAGGTTTCGCCATAAACCCACTCAACTTTGGGGCTCTCAGGTCAAAATTCAATCCACTCTCACGTCAACATCTCTGACGTTCTCTTGCATTCTCACACGGTCAGCCACTCGAACAAAGCCACTTGTCGTTCTCGTGTTTGCGTTCGAAGACCTAAAGCCTCAGTCTCGCCATCTCAGTTTCACAATCGAAGACCACTCAGTTTGACTCAATATTTAATTGAGTTGAAGACCAATTTTTCATTTTCACAATTTAGAGGACTAAATTGTCATTTTTCAAATTCAGAGGATCAAACTATCATTTTCCAAATTTAGAGGACCAACGTGTCATTTTGAAAATTCTACGGACTAAACTAGTATTTCTGAAATTTGAAGAACCATTTTTTCAATTTTCCAGTCATTATGTATACCATTTCAAATGCCTCTTCCTCTGTGCCTCGTTCTGATTCTCATGACATCTCTACTGTTCGATTCACCGAACAAAGAAGTTCTAAAGGCTGTTCCTTCTATGATCATTGTAAGAAACAGGAGCACACAAAGGGCACTTGTTGGGACTTTGATAGAGCTCAATATTTATTTCTTTTTATTAATTAATCTTAGGCTTTTGTGGGACTTCATTGAATATTTTAGGCATAATCAAGTGTTAATGTGAGACTTTAATGGAAGAATAATTTGGGAATTAACATGGTTAAATTTTTATATTTTTAATTAATATTTGTTATTTCCATTATTCTTTAATTGTGAACAAAATATATTACCTTTGTGAATGTAATTTTGTAGGCGATGATGTGGCACAACTTGAGTGGTAAAGGTAAAAGATGTGATTTTGGAGCTTAATGAAGGACAAAAGTGGAACATCACAAGTACAGAATTTATTTTCACATTGTTTCTAAGAGGAGGTTAAATGAGTAAGGGCCTTGTTTGGTGGTTGCAATTTTGTGTCTAATGTTAAAACACATTTTTATCTCTTATCCAAACAAGGCACAACTCACTTTCAACCTAAAGAATAAGAGAAGAGAAGAGGAGGTGGCGGCTGAATTTTTGAAAAACTACTTATGCTGAACCGAATTGAAGAAATAGATGAGAAGCGATCAAACCGAATTGGAGATGAAGAAAGCCAGCCGTTTTTATTGACCAATGGTTAAATGAAGAGAAATGAATTGAAGGGAGAGTATTTTGCTGAACCGAAATTGAGAAGGGAATGGAAAAGAAAGGCAGCCGTTTTTGTTGACCCAAGTGGTTTGAAAAAGCAAGCCGAAATGAAGAATGGATCAGCTGGACCGAAGAGCATCAGCAAATGAATTAATAAAGGAAAAGGGAGGGCTGTGCGTGAGAGGAGGGCAGCAGCAAATAAAAGGAAAAAAAGAGGCTGCGACTGTGTAAGAGTGTGGAGCATCGGATGAAATAAGGAGAAGGAGGAAAGTCCATTTTGGTGGCTGGGTGAAGGAAGTATTGTGCGCTGTGAATGAAGAAGGAAGGAGAGCCGACATTGTTGACCAATATGTAGATTTGAAGAAAAGGATGAAGGGAGAGTGCGGCTGTGGCTGCTGGTGTGTGGAAAAGAGAAGCAACCGAATGTGTGCAGAATTGAAAAGAGGAGACGCAAGCTTCTAGACGTGTGCAAGCATCTATGGTTAATTTCTTCTTCCATCAAGCTTCATCCTTCTCTTCCTCTATGAGTAGCTAAGTCTTGGTGATTTCCTTGAGTTGGGTAATGGTTTGAGCTTCTAAACTTCAATGGAATTCCTTTAAGCTCTCTTTTTAGTTCATGATTATGTAGCTTGGTTAAGTATGTAATTGTGATCTAGATTGTTATGCCAAGTGAATAAACTTGGTGGTTGAGCTAGGAGTTGATTAATTAAGCTTTGTATGATTCATATTATGAGTAGGTTGAATTGTTTATTCCAACTTGGTTAAGTGGATTTAAATGATTAAACTGAATGTTTTGAATTGTTGTAATGGTAATTACAAGCTAGAATTGGAAGTTGATTATTCATCTCCTTGAGTCTGAATTATTTGGTGGTATTCACTTAATTGCTTCGGTAGAATGAATTAAATGATTATTGCAAGTATGGAGCTAGTGGTAACTTAGTTCCATCCTCTTGACTCATATTGTGGAATTCATATCATTAGCAAGCAAGGAAGACTAAAACCCCAACTCAAGGGAATCCCATTTCATCATTATTCTAGTTTATTAAATTTACTTTGTTATTAGTGTTAAATCCAATTCCATTTGCTTCTTTGTTTTAAAAACTGAAAAATACAAAAATATTGTTTTAGCTTAGATTACTTCAAAGTTTTAGACTCAAATTCTCAAAATGATTTCTTACAACTTTAAGGTTTTTTATCACTTTACTACTTAGGAACTTGGAAATTAATCTCCTCACAAGAACGACCTAGGTTGAGCTACTACGCTACATTTTCAAACCTAGTTTTATTTTGTGAACTCACACGACATAGGTTCATCAGACTTCCATGGTAAACCTGTTGACTGGAAGCCGAAAACAAGAAAAGAAAGAGGTTACATGGCTGAAGCTTTCAAGGAATCATTCCAAAATGACCAACTGCACAAAATCATGGAAATGTTAGCCACACTACAGACTACAACAAAGCCTAATGCCATAGTAGTTAGGAGAGGTAATTTCTTTCAAGCCTTGACTATGATAAAAGAACTCTGTACAGGAAATTGTTGGATTATCGAATCAGGTGCCTCGGATCATATGACTGACAATAAGGCTCTCTTCTCATCCTATACTCCTATCACCAAGGGAGTGACCGTGTGGATTGCTGATGACGACTTTGAGTCTGTTGTAACTGGAATTGGTTCCATCAAAATCTTAGCTACACTTACTCTTCACTCTGTATTACATGTTCCAAAGTTGAAGTGTAACTTATTATCTGTAAGCAAATTAGCTAGTGATGAACGTTGTCAAGTCAACTTTTTTGCTACTCACTGTATTTTTCAGGATCTACTTACGGGAATGATGATAGGGAGTGCGAAAGAGCTTAATGGTCTCTATTACCTTGATGAAAGTGATTGTGATCAGATTAAATCTTGCAATATAGTGTCTCTCTCTAGCACTATTGAATTGGAGTTATGGCACAAACATTTAGGTCATCCAAATTTAAATTACATGTCTCAAATGTTTCCATCCCTCGTTCCTCATAAAATCATCTCTGAGTTTCATTGTGATACATGTGAAAAGGCAAAGCATCATCGTACTTCCTTCCCTAAAACCTCATACAAAGCATCAAAACCTTTTTCTATAATTCACAGTGACTTATGGGGACCATCCTGCACACCAAACCGATCAAAAACAAAATGGTTCATCACATTCATCGATAACCATACACATTTCAGTTGGGTCTATTTGTTGAAGGATAAAATAGAGGTGTATCAAACATTTTTCAACTTCCACAATATGATCCAAACCCAATTCCAAACCCAAATCCAGATCCTGCACACTGATAACGGGAATGAATACTTCAATTAGGCCTTGTCTACCTTCCTAACCGAAGAAGGCATTGTTCACAAAAGTACCTGTCCCAATACACCTCAACAAAATGGTATTGCTGAACGAAAGTATCGCCATATTCTTGAGATTGGTAGAGCCATCATGTTTAGCAATAATGTTCCTAAATATCATTGGGATGATGCTGTCCTTACTGCCACATTTTTCATTAACCGAATGCCAAGTCGACCACTGTCTTACAAAACACTACTTCAACTCCTTCACAAATATTATAACCTTCCATACCTCAAAAACACTCTACCACTTCGGGTGTTTGGCTGCACATCATATGTTCACCTCCATCACACCAAGAAACTTGACCCTAAAGCCCTTCGGTGTATCTTCCTTGGTTACTCTCATTCTCAAAAATGATATAAATGTTATGATCCAGTCTCTAAACGTTTATTTGTCACATGTGATGTCGCATTTCTTGAAAATACACCCTATTATGCCTTGCACTACTACAAACTAGACATTTAACGACCCTAAAGGACGTCCCTTTTTAAATTAGGGACGCCCAAAGTTCAATATTTAGCGGGAAACATTGGCGTTGGTTGAATTTTTTTAAAAAAACAATTTGAACCACTTTAGACGTCCCCAGTTTAACTGGGGACTTCTAAAGTGGCACTTTAGAAGTCCCCAGTTTAACTGGGGATGTCTAAAGTGACCTGCTGCTGATGGGATGGGTGTCTGACAGGCTTTTCCGCATCCTCAGTTAAAATGGGGACGTCTAAAGTGAGTTTTAGACGTCCCCATTTTGACTGGGGATGCGGAAAAGCCTGTCAGACACCCATCCCATCAGCAGCAGACCAGCAGCTTTATTTTCCTTCCCTAAGCTTCATTCCATCTTCCCTCGTGAGCTTCATTCCAAGCTGTCTTCCTCTTTCCCCTTTCCCTTGCTTCCTTCCTCTTTCTCAGTTCGTTGCTGCAACTCCCTTTCCCGTGCTTTCTTCCCTATCTTCCTTCCTCTTTCTCATAATCATATTTCTATTTTTCCCTCTCTCTTCTTTGACGAGAGCACCATCGTTTGTCTCCCTTTCACAACTATCGTCTTCCTAGCTGGTGGCACCGTGAGTCATCTCCATTTCCGTCGTCCACAGGTTTGTCTCTCACTCCCACAACTTGGGATACAAATGATTTAACAAATGCTTGTAAATGTTAATTTAAATTAGATTATGAAACTGGAAAAACAGAGTAACTTGTATATGCATACTTTTAATCTGCTTCTAATTTGCTTGATATGGAAATGGACTGTCATTATTGCATACTTGTTTTTTTCGTCAGCAGACTTCAACACGGTGATGTATATATATAGACATGAGTTAAAAAAATGACAATGATACTTAGGAATGAATTTGGTTTGGCTTAGGTTAGTCTAGTTTAACCAGCGCCAATATGTTTATTAGATTGTTGTGTTATGTTGTTATATAAAATGACAATGATACTTAGAGTTGTGTTGTTGTACATATTATTAGATTGTTGGATAACATGTTTATTAGATAGTGCTGAACTGCTATTGTTTCCATTCTGGTTTATGCAATATTTCTTCTATCCAATTTCTGTAGTTTAAATTTGCCAGACAGTGATGTATATATTAAAGGCCATAAAAAAACTTTAGATGTCCCCAGTGCAAACTGGGGACGTCTAAAGTTTGACCAAAAGACGTCCCCTATTTTAGGGACGTTATTGACAGTTTTTTCTACGATGCTCAGATAGACGTCTCTTTGTTTTCAGATGTTAAAATGCCCAAAAAAGGGACGTTAAAAGCATTTTTTATAGTAGTGTTGTCTGCAATTCAGGGGGAGAGAGATGGTGAATTTCAGACAAAAGAAATATTAAAGATGACCAAACAGTCACAATTTATACACCTATCCACATAGAACCTACTCCTGATATCTCTGAATCTCTTGATAACAACCTTGATAACTATGATAATGTGCCGAATCCAGGGGGAGACACAAATATATGGGGTAACACCTACATACGACGACATAAAAGAGGTAATGAGCCACAGGCTATTAGCACTCACCAGGAGTCGGTACCAGAGGCAAATCCAGGAACAACAGAAGGTTTTGATCTTCAGGCTATTAGCACTTACCAGGAGTTGGTACCAGAGGCAGGTCCAGGAGCAACAGAAGGTTCTGATCTTAATCTTCCCATTGAGTACGAAAACAACCTAGACAACCCAGATCATGTACTAGATATCCCATTGAGAAATTTGTCTCCTATAAGGCCCTTTCATCTAAATACAATGCATTTGTATCTCATCTTGATAGAATCAGGATACCAGACACCATTGATGAGGCCATGGCTATACCTGAGTGGAGGCAAGCTGTCTTGGAAGAAATGGAAGCTCTTAAGCGTAATTAGACATGGGATGTAGTAGATCTACCACGAGGGAAGAAGCCTATTGGGTGCAAATGGGTATTCACTCCTAAGTATAAGGCAGATGGAACTCTTGAGAAATACAAGGCTAGACTGGTTGCAAAAGGCTTCATGCAAGTATATAGGGAAGATTACACTGAAACATTTGCTCCAGTAGCCAAGTTAAATACCATCAGAATTCTCTTATCTATTGCAGTAAATTTAGATTGGAATCTGCATCAACTAGATGTAAAGAATGCCTTCCTCAACGGAGAACTCAAGGAAGAGGTGTATATGAAGTTACCGCTAGGGTTCCCAGGAAAAAAAGGTAACCAAGTCTGCAAGCTAAAGAGATCATTATATGGGTTAAAACAATCTCTGCGTGCTTGGTTTGATAGATTCACTCGGGTCCTTAAGAGACATGGATACACTCAAGGGCAGAGTGATCATACTTTGTTTATCAAACATCATAAGGGTAAGATGGCTGTGCTGGTTGTATATGTTGATGATATAATCCTTACAGGAGATGACGAAGTAGAAATCAATCAAATCAAGACAGCCTTGGCACTAGAATTCCAAATCAAAGATCTTGGCGAAATGAAATACTTTCTTGGAATGGAAGTTGCTTGATCCAATAAAGGAATTTATATCTCCCAGAGGAAGTATATACTAGACCTTCTAAAGGAAACATGGATGACAGGTTGCAGACCCAGTGACACACCTATACGAGTTGATAAAATAGATGAAAATGCAGATCTCGGTAAGGCTGTAGACTTAGGGAACTATCAACGGATGGTAGGCCAATTAATATACCTGTCTTATACTAGACCAGACATTGCATTTGCAGTAAGTGTGATAAGCCAGTATTCTCATGATCCTAAACAAAAACATTTGAATGAAGTTTATAGAATCCTTCGTTATTTGAAGGGATCTCCAGGACATGGCTTGCTGTTTAAGAAAACTGACAAATGGATCGTAGAATTATTTACAGATGCTGATTGGGCAGGTGATAGAGATGATAGGAAATCCACATCTGGATATTGTACATATGTGTGGGTTAATTTGGTCACATGGAGAAGTAAAAAGCGAAGTGTAGTTGCGAGAAGTAGTGCTGAAGCTGAATATAGGGCTGTATCACTAGGAATCTATGAAGGGATATGGATAAAGTGTGTTCTTGAAGACTTGAGGAAGTCCATAAATCTATCAATCAAGGTCTATTGTGATAACATGGCTGCAATCAACATTATTCATAATCCAGTTCAACATGATAGAACTAAACATGTTGAGATAGACAGACATTTTATAAGAGAAAAAGTTGATGAGGGTATTGTTGATCTAAGGTATACACCCTCTAAAGAACAGACCGCAGACATCCTTACTAAAGGACTGCCCAAGGACAGACTTGACTATCTAATTGGCAAGTTGAACTTGATCAATATCTATAGTCCAACTTGAGGGGGAGTGTAGAAGCACCGAAAGTAGAAGCACCAAAATCTACCTACCGCCTAAATCAGATCCACAATTGTAGGCGTTAGTCGTGTTTATTTTTTCCTTAATTGTACAGTAGTATGTCGGGACATATCCTATCCTACATGTATATATATGCAATCTGCCATACAAGTAAAATGTAATTCAGTCATCCGATTCTCTTCAGTTTCTATATCTGTTAATTAAAGAATTTTGTTCTCTCACTCCCCTGATCTGTGGGGATTTCTTAGTCTTTAAGTTAGTTGGGCATTGCTATTAAATTAATGCTGTGGGATAGGAAGCGTAGCTTACTATCTGTCCTTTTTCTAACGAAGATATATTAGATGTTTTTTCAGTTACAAGGGCAAATGCTGCAGTATCTAGAATAAGGTCTCAGTTTGCATGAGATGAACGGGAAACTCTTGCCCTTAATAGTAGGGATTTGTGTAGGCTTTGTCTTTGCAGTGGGTGTGACAATTGCATTTGTGTGCTGCTTCTGGTGCCGAAATAGGCTTAAGATAAGCTCTGAGAAATCAGGAAACATCCCTGTTCGCGTCAAGGTAGTTGATTCTGGTGCATCATTGTCAAGCTCAAATGTGGGGCTGGAGTCATCCGTATCATCTGACTGGGGTAATATGCCCCATTCGTTGGAAGGACTTCAGAGGAAGGATGTTGGTTCTGCATGCGGAATTCCAAAGTATTCTTACAAGTATGTTGTTGTAGTTATTTACTTGAATGTTGCATATTTGATGTTATTTGTAGGCATTCTTCTACTAGGTGCATAATGTTATTTGTTTTCTGTCACTCCTGTTCATAAAGTTTAAAATAATGGACATGCTAAGCTTAATATTCGTTGTTCATTTCTTCATCTGCTATTGATTTTATAAGTTAAAGAAGTGAAAACAACCTCATATTAATGGTTTCCTGCTTTAGCAGAAACCTTTTTGCTTTCTGATCTCTACCGTAAAAATCATGACATCTGCAGATGAGCGGGAAGAACTTTTTGCTGACGACTACCTAATATAACTACTTTAGGTTGTTGGAAGCAAATAAATCTGACCAGGTTATATGATAATAATATGGTTGATATGTAATAAAACAAGAAAGGGAATAAAATTGCCAACTTAAATGCAGAGTTAGCTTCAGTTGACAAAAAGAAATGACAAATTGTTTGGAAAATGGAGACTACGAAAATGGAAAAAGATGCAATTTCTTTGGGACATAAGAGAGAAAAATCAGCCAGAGATGACTAGAACTCGTCATAAAAGGTGAATAATAGAAGAAGTAGCCCCAAAAAAGATTGAACTATTAAACTTCGAAAGTTATAACTAACTTCAATTAGCATTTATGTCGACCTCAAATATTCTTAATTTGTAATGTTTCTTGTTTTGAACTCCAATTTGGGTGTGTCCGCCCTTTTTTCACCTATTGTTGATTCGTTGTTTGAAGTTGGTAGCCATGGAGTGATCTCCCACTACTACAAAAAGAATAAAAGGTGGCGCACATTTTGTGGCACTTCTTTAAACAAGTGCCACAGCTTCTCTCTGTTTTTTTTTACCTCTATAATTTTTTTTTAAAATTTTGGGTACCAGCTGTGGCGCCTAATAGATTAAGTGTCACAATTGAGGAGGCCTAGTGTGGCGCCTACCTACGCAGGCGCCACACTTGGGGGCAGGAAAGCAGCTGTGGCGCCTAACCCACCAAGCGCCACAGCTGCAACATTAATTTTTTTTTTTTTAAAACTGAGCATGTGTGGCGCCTAAATAAATAGGCGCCACACATGCTAATTACCATTTCAGCTGTGGCGCCTAATGCTTAGGCGCCACAGCTGAAATGGGGGCAATGTGTATCTCCTAAATAAATAGGCGCCACACTTGCTCCCTTTTTAAAAAAAAAAAAAAAAATTCAAATGGATAGTGTATCTCTTAATTATTTCATTTCCCGCGTAGTGGTCCTGTGTCTGCCCCCCATTTCTCTCTTTTTGACTACTACTCCACTTTAATTATTTAACTACTCTCTTCTCCATTAAACTACTTTCCCTTTCTCATCTTCTTAGTGGATTCGTCGGCCCCCTCCCTCCATTTCCTATCATCTTCACACTAAAAAACACACCCACACGCTCACTCGTCACTCAAGCTAGCATCACCAACGTGGTCTCCCACTCCTTGCGCTGGTCAATTAATAGATTTGTAAGAAGAAGACTATTTCATTCTAGCTTGCTTTGTTTAAATTTTTTTTTAGTCAAGATAAACCGTAATATAAAGTTTGCCTTTTTGTTCCTAATTTAATAGGAAAGACTGAAAACCTAGCTTGTTTCGTTTGCCTTTTTGCTTTGTTTAAATTTTTTTGCCGACAAGCTTGTGTGTTTTAGTAATCTTTTAATTTACTTAATTAGTTGTTGATGTTCTGTGTTCACATATCAAGTTCTTGTATTGTGATATTTTTTATGTTAGCTTTGGAGAGTATTAATGTAAGAACATTATTGTTGGGGAACTTGAATTTTAAATGTGAAAATTATATATATATATATATATATAATAGGTTGAAATATAAAATAGAAAGATTGACAATTTCTGGAGATGATAAACACGAAAACCACTCATTTTATATAAAGCTTCATAATCAGGAAGCATAAAAAAGGGCCACAGGAAAAAAAAGAAGAAGAAGAAGAAGAAAGAAAAAAAAAAAAAAGACCCTACTGTGGCGCTTGCTTGAGCAAGCGCCACAGCAGGAGGGCCTACTGTGGCGCTTGCTTGAGCAAGCGCCACAGGAGGGGGGTCTCCTGTGGCGCTTGCTCAAACAAGCGCCACCGGAGGGTATTTTTTTTAAAAAAAAATTTGTAATGTTGTGGCGCTTCCAAGCGCCACAGCTTTTTTTAGTGGCGTCTAGATGTGTGGCACTTCTCTGGCGCCACAGTTAATACAATTATAAGCGCCACAGCTTTACTTTTTTGTAGTAGTGTCCCTGGTTTGATCCCCCACACCCCCAAAAAAAAAACCCACAAACAGAAAATTTTAGGGTGGTCTCTATTATATATTTCTTTCTCTAATTGTGATCTTGTGATTTCTTGTCCAGATATATGCAGAAAGCAACTTCTAATTTCACAACCATCATATCGTGAAGCATTTGGTTCAGTTTACGAAGCCCAGATGTGAAGATATAGGAGGATAAATCCAATTATTTTATTCCATGTTGTGTATTAAATGCCGCTAATCCTGCACATTACTTTTTCCTAGTAGCAACTAATACTTCCTAATATATGACTCCTACTACCCATGGTTCCAGTAACATAGCAAATCATTACTTAAACGAACTCATTAAAAGCTAATGATAATTGTGATGAAGTGTCGCAATATTATTAACAGAAGCCTATCTTACATTTTCCTTTTCTATTGACAGGTCTTGTTACTTGGAAGATTACACCACAAACACCTTATGGATTTGGTGGGATATACTGCAGAAAGAGGACAGCGTATGCTCCTTTACGCTTATATGAGCAATGGCAACCTCGCCTCTTACTTATATGGTTAGAATGAGATAAACTCTTTAGCAGAATTCGTTTGGATCACACAGAAAATGGTTAACCCGAAGTGTTTTGAATTCACGAAAGGGTGTACAATTGTTTAAATTTATATAACTCTTTCTTTAAACAAAATAAATTGGTTTGAGTCTTCTTGGAAATAAACTACCTTAACCAAAGTATATTTGTACATTCTGGAAGCATGGTTTGGTGTTACAACTTGTGGTTTCCTCTTGCCGTTTTTCAAATCTCTATAGGTTTGTCACTCATAAATTTAAAACTACTACAAGACGTAGTCAGATTGGATTGTCATATGTTATAAAAAGAAAGGAAAATACTGGGTGGTTATATGTTGTGTAACCCCCTGCGGTAATTATATCCGAAATACGCGATTTAAAGTGAAATAGAGACCAATTAGAAACAAAACTATTTCAAAGTCCCATCTTCACGATAGGGTTTTCACAAATACCTTTCGAAATATAATACACATGGTCTCATATTCAAATTTCGAATACAATTACTATGCGAAGATAAATCACATTTATACCAATATCAGAGTGCACCATATAATCATCCCGGTAACCCCGGGTTTCATATCTTCGCTAAACAATCATAGGGCACATCCACCCTTTACAATCTTCGAATGGGGATTACACAGTTCTCCTCAAATACAAATACAAATACAAATACCCAAATGCTCATTCCAAATACATAATCAAATATTCTCATTCAACATATAACCAAGTATACATTCCACAATATATACAACTCCAAATCCAAATATACATCCCAACTATGATAACCAACTACCAAAATCTATAACCCAAACGAGTCCCGTCGCCCTTGACTGCTTGCTCCATCCTCGATCCACCTACCCTGTCTAAAATGTTGGTAGGGGAGGGTGAGATTCGAGAGAATCTCAGTAGGAAACAAATACCTATATGCATGTATGATATATGTTTAATACATGACATGCTTGCAATACATAACTCATGTTCACACAATGACATATCTGCGTGCTCAATGTTTCAACAACATACTCATGGCCATAGCATAACTAGAAACAGAGCCACAATCATTCATACATGTTTCACATAATCCAGCAAAGCAATACATGCATCAATACACAAACACAACATCAAAGCATGCAAGAGAGGTAAGTTCCCTACACTTTTCTTTCCACGTATGCTCCAGCTCCTCCGCTTACTCGCGATCCAAATGAATACTGAACCCTATAAACCAAATCAAGGATATAGGGTCAATCTCAATTCCAAACCCTTACCTTTATATCACTTAAAGTTGGTTACCATTCACACCCTTTAGGTGGCTAAAATAAGCTCAACGAAAGCTTAAAGGATTGGGACGTACTAGGTTGGAAATCACCTTTCAAAATCACAAAATCCTGAAAAATGGGGGTTGGCTGCAGCCAAGACCCTCTGGCTGCAGCCAAAACACGCACAGAAGGTTTCTGGCTGCAGCCAAGAATTTCCGGCTGCGGCCAAAACGCTCACAGAAACTTTTGCGCTGCAGCCAGGATTTTCTGCTGCAGCCAAGGCAACTTTGAAAATTCATAACTAATTCCACAAAAATCGAAATGAGGTGATCCCAAAGCCAAATGAAGTATTTTTAAGTCCTCTTCATAGGAAAAATATGGCTCATTACCAGAAATCACCACACAAATCCAGATTTACACAAAATCCAACATTGCTCCAAAACAGGGTCCAGTTTCGTCCCCAAACTTTGGACAGTTCAAACTCCCAGTTCACAAAACGAAATGACACATATTATATGTCCATTTTGAAGCTTAAGATGTGAACTTCAAGACTGGAAAGTTTCAGAATTTTCTAACATCATTTGCCCATTCAAAACGGCAACACAAACAGAACTGCCCAAACAGACTTTCCACTGGACAGAATTCCAAATTTGTACAATTGGCTTCCAATGGTCCAATTTTCATATCAAACACCATTCCCATACAAATTTGCACAAGGAATCCATTGGAAACACCAAATCAACCAAATTCAAATCATATTGACATGTTTCACAATGAATTGCAACATGTCACACAATTCACAATACCAACTCTACATTACAATCTCTTTCCATTTCAAATTCAAAACCAATTTCAATGATCAAGTACCACAACATGGCACCATTTCCAACATAAAACACATGACAATTCATGCATTTCACAATTCCACCAAAATCAGGGCAAAAATTCACAATTCACAAAACTCATCCACAAATCACAAAACTTAGATCAAAAGGCTTCAAATACTCACCTCTTCCTCTTTCCCAAACCAATTCTTTGATTCTTCATCTTTCCAAATTTCCTCAAGCCATCAAACACCTCCAATCAAGAATCTAAAACCATAGAGATGAAGCTCTCATCACTATGAACAACTTTATAGAAAGGTGTTTAAGCATTAGAGGACATTACATAAGCCAAAACTTACCTTGTTTCTTTCTCTTTCTTCCTTGAGCTAGGCGAAATGAAGAACAAGAGAGAGAGGTATGAAGATGAAAATGATGAAGATGATGTTCAGTTTTTGGGATGCCACAACCGACTAAAAAGTGAGAGGGAAGAGAAAAAACACTTTGAACATTTGACCAAAATCCAAGGGCTCACAAAGTGCCACTTGTCCACATCTTGACACAACTCACTTGAGCTCACATAAGCTCACACACATGTGATTTCACCCATTGATCTCTTGCACAAATCAATCCTAACCATTGATCTTGAAGTTACCAATGAGTTTCCTCTTCGGCAACCGATCAATTGGCCGGTAACTTTACCGTTTAGCCCCTGATTTCGGTAATTCTCATTGAATCAGCACCAAACACTTCATATCGTTTCATTTAGCCACAATATGCGCCTTCCCTCTATTTTAAGTCAATTTAGATGTTAATCCATAATTGAGCTTAAATACAGGGTTTCCGGCGCTGCTCACAGCACATACGAATCACATCGGGTGCCAAATCACACCATGATCTCCAAAAGGGTTCATTTATCACTAATGATATCCACTTTTAGAATCATTAACCTTTGATCATAATTTGGGATCCTGCTAAACCAGAGCTTAGCAGTCCACTAATCTCAGGCTTATTCTCTAGCCTCAAGTCTCAGAATTCGGGGTGTTACATGTTGGCCTGATATTCAATCACCTACCTGCTTCACTTGACCATTTATTGCCTATTCATATAAGCTTTTCCATTTGGAAAAATGAAATTCAGTTTTGCTTTGAGAGCTTAAAAAAATATTCCTTGTTCCTCATGAGCTGTTAAACTGGGATGCAAGATTTCAGATAGCAGTTGATGTTATAAAAATGAAAGATTTATTTGGCACCTTTATAACTATTTTATGTGTTGAATATTTAGGCGAAAATCAGGAGCTGTTAAACTGGGATGCAAGATTTCAGATAGCAGTTGATGTTGCAAGGGGACTGGAATATCTACATAATGGGGTACATAATATACTTATTTCTTTATGGTTGGAGTTTGTACAAATCATTTATGTAGAGCCTTGTAATCGGTTTAGTTTTGGTTTCTTATTCATTGAACTCCATATTTAAGGCTTTTCCCCTGTTGTTCACCTTGACTTAAATCTTCCAACATACTGCTGGACCAGTTTATGAGATCCAAGGTATGATCCTTGTTTCTATGAACATTATGCTGCAAATCTTCTTTTCTTTTAATACAACACTTCAGCATGTATTATTTGCTTTGCAGGTAACTGACTTTGGGCTTTCTATACCAGAGATGATTAAACGTCGTTCATCTCATGTCAAAGGAACTTTTGGCTATCTTGATCCTGAATACATGTCTACAAAAACTTTTACCAAGAAAAGTGATGTCTATAGTTTTGGCGTGCTTCTCTTTGAATTGATTACTGGCAGGAATCCGTAGCAGGGCCTGATGGAATATGTGGAACTAGTAAGTGCTAATGCTATGTTGGATGTGAGCTCATGTCAGGGTGCATATGTATATATAATGGTTTTTATTATTTTTAGGTCATTTGTAAAACACATTTGCTTGTGCGGAAACTTGAGTCATATTATTAATGGTTTGTAAATAGTACGATTTGTTATAGATTTTATCCTATATATTGATATGTTGATATGCATATTGAACTGTTCTAATTACTATGCATTTGATGTAGACAATAGGTTAGGCCTTTGTCTCTAAAGTTTGAACTGCATTTAAAGTTGCAAGATTTTTATCGTTTACATATCTATCTATAACCATTAAATATTATAAGATTTTTATCTATTACATATCTGTCTATAACCATTAAATATTATAAGATTTTTATCTATTACATATCTATCTATAACCATTAAATATTATAGCAGCATTGCCATAATATCTCTTCCTGGTGATCATCAATTAGGCAGCCATGGAAGCCAGAGAGTAAGGTTGGATGGGAAGCAATTGTGGATACAAAGCTTAATATAAAATATGATGTGCACAGGCTTAATGATATGGCTTCTCTTGCTTTGAAATGCGTCAATGAAGGATCCAGAGATCGACCTTCCATGAGGGACATTATTGGATTGTTATCTCAACTCTGTAAGAAGAAGCATTGTTGTGAAAATGATAATATAAAATCTCCTGCAGTAAATGAAATTTCCATTGAATTGGGTTAAGTTTTCATCTATAGAAGGCTCAAATGTGATTCGCAGACTACATAGCTGTCGCTTGTTCTCTTCTTTGCCATTCCAGCCTCAAGCGCAATTTCCAAATGTTTTGGCCAATTCATTACAGGGGCTTTGATCGCTTAATCATGATATATTGAGTTTGAGTTTGTGTAAATGTAGAAAACTCCTTGGAGAGAGCTACCCTGATTGGGCTCAACAATACTTGAATTTGATCCTCTCAGATTGCAATGTAAGGAAAAAAGAAACTTTGTATGTTAATTAATTTTCTCAATACCCATAAATAGTTTTTTGGGAGCCCACTCTATATCTCTCTATACTGGGAGGAAATGGATAATTAATTTTCTGATCTAAGTTCATGTATAAGCTGATGTGTACGTGTACAGAGTTGTTAGTATGTTTGTATAGAAGTTTACTTCATTATCAAAACAATCAATATTCTTTCTCTATCTTCCTAAAAGCTATATGCATTAATTAACCAGGTTCCTATCATTGCTGATGAACTTCACTCCATATTAGTGTATGACCAAAATTTACACAACTACTATTATGTTACATGTGGTGCTTGGCATACAATCCTTTTGAGATGAGTATAATTTTATGTATGCTGCTAACTCAGAAGATAGTTGATGATATTATGGTTACGTTTTGCTTATCAAATTTGTTTAATTATTTAAGAACCACTTATAAACCAAAACTACCTTTGAGAGTTCAAAACTTTTTTTAGATAGTTTATGGGCTACCAAACACTTGCAAAATTGGAACCGATTTCAGTGCTCATCGCAACGATGGGCGTCATTCAACTGATGATTCATTGGTTTAAAATTTAAATGCATTATTTAAATATAGCTTTGATGATTTAGATTTAAAAATTATAAATTCTCTCCTTGTTCTTTGACCTAGCTTTTCCAAAAGTCTTCTTTCCCAAACTGCAAAGTGACTTTCAAAAATCATTTTCCAAATTTTTAGATGAATTTCAAAAAATCATCTCTTAATGTACAACAACCATAGGAACATCAACAAAGTTTGATCTCACTAGGTGTGGGGTCGGCTATATGGATTGGACGACGTCATTGTGGTCTATCAACATCCCAACTCTTTAGATAAATTGTTAATCAAAAGATCTCGCTCAATAACTTCATTGAACCCTTCAGTCTTTCTCTACCCTTTTTAAATGACTCTATACTGCTTGATCAATCTTCCACTAGTGTATCCAATGGTCTTCTTTGAATGTATTCAAACCAACCTCAAATGATTTTTTATAATTTTCTCTTCAATAGATGCCACTGCAACTCTTTTGCGAATATGTTTATTATAGACCTTATTCTTTTTTGTATAACCACACATCCATCTTAACATCCTTATCTCATCTTAGCTATCTCCACTTTATGCTTATGTTGTTCATTCAAAGCAAAACATTCACTGTCATCAAACATTGATGATCTTACTATAAAACTTCCCTTTTACCTTGTTAGAGAATTTCTATCTCTTAACGAACACATCTAAAATTATGATCTTGGACTGGTTTTTGAACTTAGTTTGTGGAATATTTCTCCACCAAATATCATGACCTAAATCACTCGTTTGCTGTATTTTCAAAACAAAAATGGAAAAATTGTGGTGCGCGCGCGAACGGAAGATGGAGAAAAGTCTTGTTCTTGAAAAGAAGGATTTGGTTAACAAATCCCCCTAATTAACTGTTAATATTTTTGACTTGATGAAATATTGATTTTTCTTGGAAACATTTTTTGGGAAACTATATGACTAAGAATAGTTTAGTAGTATATAAAAATACACCGTGAATTAAAAAGAGTGTATAAAAGTAAAACAATTTGGATCTTTGTTATATATTTACGTTATTTTTATATGTATTTATTATCTTATTACTATTCACTACAGTATTTTATTATTTACCATTGTATTATTTTATAATTTATTTCTGTTACATAATCTTCCACTCATTCTTTAAACATTTGTGCATTATGTCTGTGTTATTTTAATTTTCTATGATTTCTTTTTATTCTATATTTACTAATTATATGTAATTGATCATATCAACACCCGTTTCTATTTTGATATGCGTAGGGCATTAATGAACAAATTCCACAGGAAAATGGAAAAGTATAGTTATACTGATAATAGTGATCGTTTATAGACAGCCATTAATAGAGCATAATACAAGAATATTTACAAATATGTACAAAACACCCAAAAATATTCCACAGATAGACTATATATAACCATGAACTTCATCTTGGGAAACGTGTCCATCAGTTTCCTGTATCTATGTCCTTGCTTTTGGATCTGCTGAGCTGAGACATTTTTGTTTAGAAAAAGGGGTGAGATTCCAAGGAATCTTAGTAGAAACATACGATCAATATATAAAATACAAAAATTAAATATGTAATGCATCATATCAAGTAAAATGAAAATTCATATCATCAGTGTGTGTACACAAAGTTCAGGGCCAAACACCAAGTTACAACTCCTACGTGTACCCTAGCCGAGTCCTTGACTATAGCTAGCTAAGACTATTGTACCTCAACTAGGTAATATGCCTCCAGCATGTGTTCAAGTCACAAAATACAGTAACACACATCTTACAAATAGTCACAAAATATATGAGAGATAGTAGTCCCTACCTAAACTTTTTTCCAGTCTCAAACGGTCCCCTTCGTCAAATATGCCAACTACTGGCGTCTAACTCGGTCCTAAAAATAAAATGTACTAGAAATAAGTTAAAACCTATCCATGTATCATTTTAGACACTTCTATAGTATTTATTGTGGTTATATTATCCTACGGTGAAAATTTACCAAAATGCCCTCGGGACCCCCGCCGGGCCTTGCTGTACCCGGCCTGGCTGTACTTTTTCCAAAATTTTGACCTGGGACCTAGATATTCTAACATATTTCTACCCAAGAAATCCATTTCCGGAGTCAGAATTACCAAATTCAATGCTAAATTACAAAATTGCCCTTGGCAGCCCTTATTTCAGGGTTTTAGGGGTGTTTTCGTAATTATGCTTTTTCGGGCTTATTCAAAAAAGTGACCAACTATAACCCTACCTATTTTTCCCTCCTTAACACAATGGAATCATCAAATTATTGAAAATCCAACTCTAAGGCCTATTTATAGCCCTAGCCGAAATGTATAGGTTCTCCGGGAAAAATCGGGGTTTTGCGATTTCGGCTCTGTAAATGCGTCCTCCCTACTCCTAACCACTTTATTAACTTTTACATTAGGTAAAAACTACCATTTAGACCCAATTTCGGTAGCATAGTGTAACACCCCGAATTCTGAGACTTGAGGCTAGAGATTAAGCCTGAAATAAGTGGATTGCTAAGCCCCGGTTTAGCAAGATCCTAAATTGTGATTAAGGGTTAATGACTCCAAAAGTGGATGTCAATAGTGATAAATGAACCCTTTTGGAGATTATGGTGTGATTTGGCACCCGATGTGACTTGTATGTGCTGTGAGCAGCGCCAAAACCCTATATTTGATTTCAATTATGGATTAACCTCTAAATTGACTTAAAATAAAGGGGAGGGCGCATTGTTAAAGAAAATGAATGAGAAAATGATTTTGATGGTGATTCCAAGTGAATTACTGTAATCAGGGGCAAAACGGTAAAGTTACCGACCGATTAGTCAGTTACCGAAGAGGAAACTCATTGGTAACTTCATGATCAATGGTTGAGATTGATTTGTGTAATAGATCAAAGGGTGGAATCCCATGTGGTGTGCTCATGTGAACTCATGGTTGATGGAACAAGATCTTGACAAGTGGCACAATGTGAGCCCTTGGATTGGTTAAAGTGTCAAACCTCCATTCCTCTCTCCTCTCCTTCTTTTTGGTCGGTTTTAGTGGCCAAAACTGATCCTCTCTTCATTCATTTCATCATCTCATCTCTCTCTCAAGACTCCATGGCGCCATGCTTCAAGGGGGAAAGAGAAAAGAAAAAGGTGATGTTTTGGCCTAGTTCTTGTCCTCTAATGTTCAAACACTCTTCATTAATATTGTTCATAGTGATGAGAGCTTCATCTCTATGGTTTTAGATTCTTGATTGGTGGTGTTTGATGGCTTGAGGAAATTTGGAAAGATGGAGAATCAAAGAGTTGGTTTGAGAAAGAGGAAGAGGTGAGTATTTGAAGACTTTTGATCTAAGTTTTGTGAGTTTTGGTTGAGCTTTGTGAATTTCGAATTTTGCCCTGATTTTCTTGTGATTTTGGATTGGATGAGTTGGGTTGTGTTTTATGTTGGAAATGGTACCATGTTGTGGTATTTGGTCATTGGAATTGATTTGGGAACTTGAATTGGAAGAGTTGTAATGTTGTGGTTTGAAAGGTGATATTGTATGACATGTTGCCATTTTTTTGTGAAACATGTCAATATAATGTGAATTTGGTTGATTTGGTAATTCCAATGGATTCCTTGTGAAATTTTGTGTGGGAATGATGCTTGATATGAAAATTGGACCATTGGAAGCCAATTGTACAAATTTGGAATTCTGTCCAGTGGAAAGTCTGTTTGGGCAGTTCTGTTTGTGTTGCCGTTTTGAATGGGCAAATGATGTTAGAAAATTCTGAAACTTTCCAGTCTTAAAGTTCACCTCCCAAGGTTCAAAATGGACATATAATATGTGTCATTTCGTTTTTTGAACTGGGATTTATGTTTGCCCAAAGTTTGAGGACGAAACTGGACCTTGTTTTGGTACAATGTTAGGTTTTTGGTAAATCTGGACTTTTGTGGTGATTTCCAGTATTGGTCAGTATTTTTCCTGTGTAGAGGACTTGAATAGCTTTCATTTGGCTTTGGGATCACCTCATTTCGATTTTTGTGGAATTAGTTATGATTTTTGGAAGTTCAGCCAGAAACTGGATTTTATTGGGCCGCGGCCCAAGGATGTTGGGCCGCAGCCCAAATGTTTCTGTGCGTCTCTGGACAGCCTTGGGCCGCAGCCCAAGGATTGTGGGCCGCGGCCCACGCCCAAAAATCAGTGTTTTGCATTTTTGAAAGGTGATCTTTGGTCAAGTGTTTCCCAAGCCTTTAGGCATATGTTTGGGCTTTAATTAGCCTCCTAAAGGTCATAAATGATAACCAACATAAAGTGTTTGTATGTTGAGGAATTGGAAAAGGGATTAACCCTATGTCCATGATTTTGGTTATAGGGTTGGATAGTCGCCCTGATCGTGGTTCGATGTTCGTTTTGTTCGTGAGCAGCTGTGCTGGAGCTTACGTGGAAAGAGTGTAGGGAACTTACCTCTTTTGCATGCTTTGATATTTGTGTTTGTGTTTTGATGCATGTATTGCTTTGCTTGATTATGTGAAACATGTATGAATGATTGTAGCTCTGTTTCTAGTTATGCTATGGCCATGAGTATGTTGTTGAAACATTGAGCACGCAGATATGTCATTATGTGAGCATGAGATATGTATTGCAAGCATGTCATGCATTAAACACATATCATACATGCATATAGGTATCTGTTTCCTGCTGAGATTCTCTCGAATCTCACCCTCCCCTATCCACCATTTCAGACAGGGTATGTAGATCGAGGATGGAGCAAGCAGTCAAGGGTGGCTAGGGCTCCCATTGGAGTTTGGTTGTGATAGTTGGTTATCATAAATGGAATTGTTCGTATTCATATTTGGATAAAGGTTGTATATATATTGTGAAATATATGTTTGGATGAGAATATTTGATTATGTATTCGGAATGAGTTCTTGGTTATTCGTATATGTCTTTAAGAGGATTTGTGTAATCCCCATATGAGGGCTTGTAATGGGCAAATGCGCCCTATGAAGCTTGAGTTAATAAATGGAAACCGGGATTATTTTTGTGTACTCTGATTTATTATGAATGTGAGATTCCGCGTAGTAATTGTATTCGAAAAGTGATTATGAGACCAAGTTTATAAATGATTTCGAAAGGTAATTGTGAAAACCCCGTCTGGTAGATGGGTTTGTAAATTGTTATTTGTTTCTTATTGGTCTCTACTTCACTTTAATTGCGTATTTCGGATATAATTACGGCAGGGGGTTACATTTTGGTATCAGAGCTGCTGTTCCTGGCAAGTAAAGGATTTGCTAGGATAATGGCAGTAGTTGCTGCCTTATGTCATAGAGAATGACTTTGTTTGTTTGTGGTATACACATTAAGGTCCCTGCTGGTTGTGGATATATGTGATTGATGGACTGTGTATACATTATTTGTGTTATGGATGTGATGAGTCAGTGATTCGCTGAGAATTTGAGGTGTAAACCCAGAGGTGGAGGTAATCAGACTTATCATCTGATTTGAAAATCGAGGAAAATGATTTCCTAGATGTGTGATATTAAGATTCTAGGTATCGTGACTAACCTAGACGTTGGGTGAGAAACCCTAGGTGGTATGATGTTACATGTAGTGATGTCATACTGAGCTTATGTGTGTAAAGGCCTTAAGACCTAGGGGCTGAGGTGCCTTAGGCTGGCAGAGATATTTGAATTTGAGTTTGAGTTGATAATGCTCCGTGGAATTGAGGGAAGTGATTTCCCTGTTCAACTAAGTTTGAGGTTTGGATAGATGAGCTGTGATCCAAGGATCAGACTCCATAGCTGGGCTGATTCATAGGAATTGTATTTGACCTGGATGGTCTGTGGTGCCAGAGCATGGTACTAGAATTGAATTGAAATATGTATCAGGTACCCCGAGATTGCTAGTTGTAAATCTAGTAGAGGGAAAAGTTACCTATGGAGGATTCGGATCGGAGAGTGCTACCTACGGGGGTTTTGATGGAAGAGGGCTACCTACGGTGAGATCTGATCGGAGAGGGCTACCTACGGTGAGATCTGATTGGAAAGGGCTACCTATGGAGGATGTTGACTGAAGGGGCTGACCAGTCAGGTGACTGAGTGAAGCATCGGGTACAGTACCGTAGTGTGGAGCCACCATGACGATGAACCCTAGAGTGGAGCCACCATGACGATGAACCCTAGTGTGCAGCCGCCTTGATAACGAACCGTCGAGAGCAATCGCCGTGACGTTGAATCGTAGAGTAGAGCTTTGGGAACGTTGGGAGTATGGGATCTCAACGATGTGTTGGTTATGGCTCTGAATGATTCGAGTTGAATTGAGCCAAGGTCTGGCACAGATTATGTGTGTGGACAGGGGTAGTAGGAGATTCCTATGGGACTCCTATTAAGTCACCCTGACATTATTTAAGGCACAGATGAGGATAAAGACCTCAGAGTGTGCAGCGGAAGCGTGGTGAATGTGATGTTTGAGAATTGTGTTGAGCAGAAGCTCGAATTTGCAGAAAGTGCAATGCGTTAGTGATGGCTTCAGGAGGTAAAACTTCGGGGTCAAGTTGTATTGTGAAAAAGGGGTCTTGAAGGATCTTAGTTTGGTGAAAAGAATTTGTGGTGGGTGGAATTATTAAAAATGCCTAGTTCCAGCTTGTCGCAATTGTGCATTGTGAGTCTCTCACCTGCGGCCGCTTGGGGTGATTTCTATAGCGGAGGACCGTGCCTTCGGGGCGGTAGTTTACGGGGGACAGGCTATTTGTGAAGGCCAACGGGCCATTTGTGAAAGCCGGATAGCTCTATGAGTTATAAGGCTATGTGTATGCACTGCCACGCCAATAGTCCCTGAGTAGCTAACAACGGTTCGGGTAAAGACTGTGTGTCTTCCCGGCGGAGAAAGGGGATGAGGGTGGAGTGTGATGCGAAAGCCGAAAGGCTATGTGTGAGCACCGCTACGCCAATAGTCCCTGAGTAGCTAACAACAGTTCGGGTAAAGACTTTGTGTCTTCTCGGCGGAGAAAGGGGATGAGGGTAGGGTGTGATTGTGGATCTTATGTGTATGCATCGCTACGCCAATAGTCCCTGAGTAGCTAACAACAGTTCGGGTAAAGACTGTGTGTCTTTCCGGCGGAGAAAGGGGATGAGGGTAGGGTGTGATTATGGATCTACTATTGTGAGCCTGAATGGCTATATGTGTACACTGCCATACCAACAGTCCCTGAGTAGCTAACAACGGTTCGGGTAAAGACTGTGTGTCTTCTCGGCGGAGAAAGGGGATGAGGGTGGAGTGTGATTGTGAATCTGTGACAATTGTGAACAAGCTGGGAATGGGGTATGGTTGTCTAGTAGAGCAGAGCTAATTCAGCTGAGGGCTAATTCGACTACATGATCGGGGGTTCTCTATTCTGAGGGCACTACCCTGGCATGGCCAACCTGGCTAGCCACCACGTTGGTTGCACCGGTGTTGACCCAAGGCCGAAAGGCGGTGCGTAAAATTAGAATCTGCAATGTACGTTTGATAAGGAAATGGATTTTCTTGTGAGTCCTGGGTGAAATGTGAGTAACCCAGCCACCGTCGCGGGGCATCCCTAGAGGGGGTAAAACCGGGGTGGGTGTGACAATAAAAGGCGCCTGGATAGAAGAGATTGAGACTCTAGGTGGGCCATTATGGTAGGGTGCTTCGGATAGAAGAGATTGAGATTCCGGAGTGACTTGATGCGATTGTGGTTGATACCAAAAATCCCGGTTACCACTAGTGGAGTTACTGGTGGGTGTACGGGTGAGGGTAAAGCTGTGAAGTGGATATAGCAGAAGCTGAATGTTTGTGTATACAGCTGAGGCTATTGTTTGATGTATTGAGGTTGTGATGGTTACTCCCGGAAGGGGTAACCAGATTGAGTTAAGCAGAGTGGTGGCCTATGCTGCCTAACTGCCAAAATCTTATGATATGGCTCATGATTTAGAGCCTCCGGATATTAAGATGCACTAGCCACTCATGAATTGGGGGGCTTGTGACGATTGTGGTTATGTAATCATAAAGTTTTGTGCGGCAATCGTGAAATGGGCCGATTGCAATTTGTGGCAACTGAGTTGCATTCATTGTTTGAGATTCTTGCGAGAATCGGATTTGTGGATTATCGGTTGTGTGTGGGTGGTCTAGAGGAGACCATCCAATGTGAAATGAATTGTGAATAGGAAGCCGTCATGAAGAGGCATCCGAGTTAATGCTTTATGTGGTGCGACAAATTTCGAGGACGAAATTTATTGAACGGGGGGAGAAATGTAACACCCCGAATTCTGAGACTTGAGGCTAGAGATTAAGCCTGAAATAAGTGGATTGCTAAGCCCCGGTTTAGCAAGATCCTAAATTGTGATTAAGGGTTAATGACTCCAAAAGTGGATGTCAATAGTGATAAATGAACCCTTTTGGAGATTATGGTGTGATTTGGCACCCGATGTGACTTGTATGTGCTGTGAGCAGCGCCAAAACCCTATATTTGATTTCAATTATGGATTAACCTCTAAATTGACTTAAAATAAAGGGGAGGGCGCATTGTTAAAGAAAATGAATGAGAAAATGATTTTGATGGTGATTCCAAGTGAATTACTGTAATCAGGGGCAAAACGGTAAAGTTACCGACCGATTAGTCAGTTACCGAAGAGGAAACTCATTGGTAACTTCATGATCAATGGTTGAGATTGATTTGTGTAATAGATCAAAGGGTGGAATCCCATGTGGTGTGCTCATGTGAACTCATGGTTGATGGAACAAGATCTTGACAAGTGGCACAATGTGAGCCCTTGGATTGGTTAAAGTGTCAAACCTCCATTCCTCTCTCCTCTCCTTCTTTTTGGTCGGTTTTAGTGGCCAAAACTGATCCTCTCTTCATTCATTTCATCATCTCATCTCTCTCTCAAGACTCCATGGCGCCATGCTTCAAGGGGGAAAGAGAAAAGAAAAAGGTGATGTTTTGGCCTAGTTCTTGTCCTCTAATGTTCAAACACTCTTCATTAATATTGTTCATAGTGATGAGAGCTTCATCTCTATGGTTTTAGATTCTTGATTGGTGGTGTTTGATGGCTTGAGGAAATTTGGAAAGATGGAGAATCAAAGAGTTGGTTTGAGAAAGAGGAAGAGGTGAGTATTTGAAGACTTTTGATCTAAGTTTTGTGAGTTTTGGTTGAGCTTTGTGAATTTCGAATTTTGCCCTGATTTTCTTGTGATTTTGGATTGGATGAGTTGGGTTGTGTTTTATGTTGGAAATGGTACCATGTTGTGGTATTTGGTCATTGGAATTGATTTGGGAACTTGAATTGGAAGAGTTGTAATGTTGTGGTTTGAAAGGTGATATTGTATGACATGTTGCCATTTTTTTGTGAAACATGTCAATATAATGTGAATTTGGTTGATTTGGTAATTCCAATGGATTCCTTGTGAAATTTTGTGTGGGAATGATGCTTGATATGAAAATTGGACCATTGGAAGCCAATTGTACAAATTTGGAATTCTGTCCAGTGGAAAGTCTGTTTGGGCAGTTCTGTTTGTGTTGCCGTTTTGAATGGGCAAATGATGTTAGAAAATTCTGAAACTTTCCAGTCTTAAAGTTCACCTCCCAAGGTTCAAAATGGACATATAATATGTGTCATTTCGTTTTTTGAACTGGGATTTATGTTTGCCCAAAGTTTGAGGACGAAACTGGACCTTGTTTTGGTACAATGTTAGGTTTTTGGTAAATCTGGACTTTTGTGGTGATTTCCAGTATTGGTCAGTATTTTTCCTGTGTAGAGGACTTGAATAGCTTTCATTTGGCTTTGGGATCACCTCATTTCGATTTTTGTGGAATTAGTTATGATTTTTGGAAGTTCAGCCAGAAACTGGATTTTATTGGGCCGCGGCCCAAGGATGTTGGGCCGCAGCCCAAATGTTTCTGTGCGTCTCTGGACAGCCTTGGGCCGCAGCCCAAGGATTGTGGGCCGCGGCCCACGCCCAAAAATCAGTGTTTTGCATTTTTGAAAGGTGATCTTTGGTCAAGTGTTTCCCAAGCCTTTAGGCATATGTTTGGGCTTTAATTAGCCTCCTAAAGGTCATAAATGATAACCAACATAAAGTGTTTGTATGTTGAGGAATTGGAAAAGGGATTAACCCTATGTCCATGATTTTGGTTATAGGGTTGGATAGTCGCCCTGATCGTGGTTCGATGTTCGTTTTGTTCGTGAGCAGCTGTGCTGGAGCTTACGTGGAAAGAGTGTAGGGAACTTACCTCTTTTGCATGCTTTGATATTTGTGTTTGTGTTTTGATGCATGTATTGCTTTGCTTGATTATGTGAAACATGTATGAATGATTGTAGCTCTGTTTCTAGTTATGCTATGGCCATGAGTATGTTGTTGAAACATTGAGCACGCAGATATGTCATTATGTGAGCATGAGATATGTATTGCAAGCATGTCATGCATTAAACACATATCATACATGCATATAGGTATCTGTTTCCTGCTGAGATTCTCTCGAATCTCACCCTCCCCTATCCACCATTTCAGACAGGGTATGTAGATCGAGGATGGAGCAAGCAGTCAAGGGTGGCTAGGGCTCCCATTGGAGTTTGGTTGTGATAGTTGGTTATCATAAATGGAATTGTTCGTATTCATATTTGGATAAAGGTTGTATATATATTGTGAAATATATGTTTGGATGAGAATATTTGATTATGTATTCGGAATGAGTTCTTGGTTATTCGTATATGTCTTTAAGAGGATTTGTGTAATCCCCATATGAGGGCTTGTAATGGGCAAATGCGCCCTATGAAGCTTGAGTTAATAAATGGAAACCGGGATTATTTTTGTGTACTCTGATTTATTATGAATGTGAGATTCCGCGTAGTAATTGTATTCGAAAAGTGATTATGAGACCAAGTTTATAAATGATTTCGAAAGGTAATTGTGAAAACCCCGTCTGGTAGATGGGTTTGTAAATTGTTATTTGTTTCTTATTGGTCTCTACTTCACTTTAATTGCGTATTTCGGATATAATTACGGCAGGGGGTTACACATAGCCCCTAGGAAAACCCATTTCCAAAAATTAAAATCATTGACAATTCGGCGAAATTTCACCGATTAAGTTGTCTACAGCAGCCAAAATAGTCAATATACAAGAGTTTGGAAGTTACCTCAAGCTCCCACTAGCTTTTCCTTGTCTTGGCCAAAACCCTAGCTGATCTAACACCAAATTTTGAGCTTCTAAACCTTAAAGAACATGGAGGAGTAGCTCAAGATCGGAGTTACATGCTTTACTAATCAATTTACTGAAGAAAACACTTACCTTTGTAAGCTTTTTCCTCCTTTCTCTTTCTTGGTGCAGCTGGTTCACGACGGAAATGGCAGCATGAAGGGAATAGATGATGCTGTATTAGATTATATCATGCTTTAATTAATTATTTAATCAATATTCCAAAAATTACAAAAACTAATTTTTATGACATAAATTCCTATATTCATGTAATCATGCCATTATGCCCAAACAATATTTTCTTCTTCATGCCACATATAGGAGACACCTAGGGGTCCCTCCCTATGGTCTCGATTAGATTCACAACATATTCCAGTTACGTATATACGTAAAGTCTCAATTTTAATCAAAATTTCACTTTTTGCTCAAATTTTCCATAAATTTATATTTAATTGACAAAAATATTTCAAATATATTTTTTCCTCTATTCTCCTTAATTAATTGAAATTAACTTCAATTAATTGGAAAATAATTAATTTTGTGCTAAATTGGCCAAATTACAATTTTGCCATTATTTTTTTAATCTAATTTCTTTTTTAATTTTTATTTGGCCAATTTCCATCAATTTTTGGACCAAATATTTTCTCTATTATTTCTCCATTTTTGGATCTTAATATTGGGCTTTTAAATCACCCAAATTAATTCCATAATTCTTTCTGCCCAATTTCTCATGAAAATGAACATTTATAAAATTCATAAATTCTACGTTCATGAATTTTCACCATTTTATTTAATTTCTCAAATAATTATAACATATTTTGTGAATATAAAATTTGGGGTGTTATAGATACCAATTAATTAAATTGTCTAAATTGTAATTTATTCCTTCTGATTATATTGGAAATAAAAATTTTATCCTACATAGAACTACTGATGATATTACTAAGTTCCAGTTAACGAATATAACAGAACCCAAGATGATAAATAAAAAAAATCATAAATGCACAAATTAAAATATTTACTGATTGATT
Source organism: Inga leiocalycina (assembly GCA_963242795.1). Lineage (NCBI taxonomy): Eukaryota > Viridiplantae > Streptophyta > Magnoliopsida > Fabales > Fabaceae > Inga > Inga leiocalycina. Next base: position 54,180,200 of record OY725321.1, read on the forward strand.
CCATTAACTAACTAATTAAATGATGAAAAGATATAATATGAGAAAGCTTCTTATATTGCAAAAGACATTCTCTTGGTCATGATACACTACAAAAAAAAAAAAGGAATTTCGTAGCGGTTCATTTTAACCACTACAAATGATGACATTTGTAGCGGTTTCAACATAAACCGCTACAATATTGTAGCGGCAACCTCGCTCCAAGTGGCGCGACAAATTAGCAATATTATTTGTAGCGGTTAATAGGGAATAACCGCTACAAGTATGGCGCGAGATTCCCCCCAAACCTTTGTCGTGGTTATTTTGTAGATGCTACACAAATAAACTGCTACAAAATTCGCGTCACTTGGCGCCAGCGAGCCGCGCCAATAGTGTATGATTTATTTGTAGCGGTTACTACAAATTGAACCGCTAAAAAAAACGAAAGGTCACCTAGTTGTAGCGACAAAAGTTTAAAGGTCAATTAATCTGTAGCGGTTATTCTTTCATAACCACTACAGAATTTCAAGGGTCTTAACATTTGTAGCCGTTATTTCATAACTGCTACAAAGTTTAGCTGCCCCAACTTTTTTGTAGCGGTTGATGTATCGGTTTTTAAAATAACCGTACAAAATCCTCAACTATAAAAGCCACGCCGCCTCTCCTTTTTCCCATTTTTCTGTTTTGTTTTCTGAAGTTTCTTCGAGAGTTTTCCTTTAGATCTGAGCGTTTTGACGTCTGTCGGAGAGTTCTCTTTTTATTATTTCTCATTATCACTTGAGGTACGGATAATACTTATTTTATTTTTATTATAATTTTACATATAAATGTAACTAAATCTGTTTTTTTTTATTTTTGTAGTTTGTATGGCTTCAGGGATGGACAAGGGGAAGGTGCCTGTGGTCCCCAGACTGATTCTGCAGGGTGGCAGCAACAGAGAAGGGGGCAGTGGGAGGGGGCAGCGCGGAGGGCGGGCGACTGTGCCTAGGGCTATTCAGGATCGGAAAATGCCATTCCCGATCCAGATCCTGAAAAGGGTTCGGGAAGGAGTTTCATTCCCAATCCCGAGAAATTTTCGGGATCGGGAATTTCCCGATCCCGGATTTCCTTTTTTTAAAAAAAAATCTCTATGTTGAATTTTTTGTTGTGTTTCCTTTAGTCTAATACAAATATATAATTTGTCCAATATCATATTGTATCAAATAAGTCTAATACAAATATATAATTAGTCCAATACATGCTTAAAGTTGTCGATTCAGCTACAAAAAGAACAAAGAAAAGAACAAAAAATTAGAATTATTTAATAAAGAATAAACAAAATTAACTAAATAAACTAAAAGAATAGATATTATATTAAGGGTGTTAGGGATTTTCACATTTTATTTTATATTTGGTCTTATTTTCTTAAATATTTTTTTAAAAAAGTACATATATATAAATTCAGGATCAGGAAAAAGTCGGGATCGGGAAGTCCCATTCCCAATCCCGACTTTTTCCCGATCCTGAAATCACATTCCCGATCCCAAAATTTTCGGGAAGGGAAATTGATGAACACCCCTAACCATGCCATTTCAGCCTATCTCCCTACAGCAGTCACAGGAGTCGGCCCTACCATAGCCACCGCAGACAATAGTCCCGCAGGAGACGACCGCACCAGAGGTGCCTGATCTAGGAGAAGGAGATATCAGTGTCAATGACAATGACGCAAACGAGGACTTCGAGATCCCGATTGGGATCAGAGAGATGGAGTAGTTCCTTGATGAGGAGGAGGTGCGGGAGCAGAACAACCCACAGGGTTGTCTTTGCAGTCTACTGAGTTTGAGGTGTAGGTCCAAGGTAAATAATTTTTTTATTTAATAAATTATATATTTAAATTTGAAATGCAATTTGAAGTATAATTTATCTAAATGGGATTTCTTTTTACCATATTCTTGAGCCCTGCCATATAGTAAATTATGCAGATAAGTAGGGGAACTTGTCCACAAGAAGGCTGGATATGGCCGGTCTGAATAGCATGGATCGGACACTACAAGTTGTAGTGCCGTGGAATGAGGGCACGGACCAGTCCATCGATAATGGGGGTCACATGTTCATTCGCTTCCTGAATGACCTCGGCTCAAACTAGATGCGATTCCCCCTTCACTTCAGGACAAGGAGGAAAGTTCCGAAGGGGCCGAAGGACCTGGCGTGGGAGGAGGTGGTGTTGGTAATTAATAGTATTTAATTAATATTTTTTTAATTAATTCTATTTAATTAATATTTTTTAATAGAATATTTATAATTATTCATATTTAAATATTTTTTTACAGCTGAGGTTTACCGTCCGGACCAACCGGAAAATGTACACGCTGATGAAGATAGGCGACGGCTGGAGGAACAGGAGGAATCGTCTCTTCCATAGTGTGGATAAGGATGGGACGATGCCTTTGGAGCAGTTGATCGAGTGCGTCTCGGACGGCGTCCTGCTGAACGACTGAGTGAGTTTCGTCCAGTTCAGGAGGAGCACTGAAGGGAGGTAATGTATTTATTAGATTATTTGTATATAATTTTGTAATTGATAATTATTAAATTATAATTTAAATTTAATTAATTTTATGATTTTATTAATTTTAAATTTTTTATATTGTTTTAATACATTTAATATTTTTTTTTGGTCCACGTGCTTTCTTAGAGGAACACGAGGTGCCGTGGGCAGCAGACGATCTACCACACAGCAGGATCGAAGACCTTTGCTATCACTTACAACAAGCTGGTAACTTTTCATAATATTAATTACTTTTAGCTGGTTATTTCATATTATAAAGAATGTATATGTTTTGATAATACTAATTGAATTTTGTAATTGTTTTAAGAGAGGAAGGCACAACAGGAGAACCATCAGACGGACTATGGGGAGTTGTTCGCTATCATACACAGATATCGTGACAGGACTCCAACCTCTCAACAGGTAGAGGCGGCCATTGTAAGTGATTTCATTATTATAATTTTTATAAAACCAACTTAACTATGCAAAATGCTAATAAGTAATTGTTTCATAAAATGGCAGGAGTAGATGCAGCAGTCGCAAGCTGAACTGTAAGAGACCCAGGCAGAGGAGTCACAGGGGTCTGTGGACCTTGTGGCTCCTTTGAAGGTAGGTATGGGTTAGGCTGAGCACCCTTGACGTATACAGGGGATGGGGATAGGTGCCAGACCTAGCATGGTCTACGGTAGGAGCGCTGCCTCTGAGGCTGGCAGCTTTAGAGCACAGACGTCCTGGGTCAGACGTCTGAGGGATGAGTCTGTTGAGGAGCTGCGATTAGATTTGGCCTGGACACAGGCTGCAGTGGCTCAATAGATGTAGCAGTTGCATCTGCAGCAAATGCAGTAGCAGGCCGATTTCTACTATGCTTAGCATACGCAGTGGCGTGATATCACGAACAACATGCTCTAGCGGTCGTGGAGTCGCCTGTTCCCGGATTAGCAATATCTACAAGTTCCCCCTATCCCTCGGTTCGTCGTCTAGCCTCCTCCTCCTCCTCCTCCTCCTGATGATGATGATGGTGCTATTAACTCTTCCCAGAGCCCCGATCCAGCAACACTTGAGGGAGGACCAGATGATTAGCCCTTTGCTACTTAGTTTAGGACATATTTATTTTTTCTTGTTGAAACATTTGTAAATAAATATATATAATTTTTTTATTTTAGAACTTAAATTCTTATTGTGTTTACAATAGTTATATTTATATTTTTAGACTGCATTTTTAAATTTGTGAATTAACTGGAACAGTATTATTTATATTTCTAAAAATAAAAAAAATTAATTATATATATTTGTAGCGGTTTAATAATAAAACCACTACAAATATAAAAAAAATTTTAAACTATTTGTAGTGGTTAATAAAAAATCGCTACAAAGATAGTTCAATATTTGTAATGGTTAATACATAAACTGCTACAAATGTAAAGGCATGTGTGAGGGAAATTTAAAATTGAAATGTTGAATATTTGTAGTGGTTACATAAATAACCACTATAAAGACTCAACATTTCAATTTTGAATTTTCCCCCACTTTGTGCAAATTTGTAGCGGTTTACGAGGATAACCGCTACAAATTGAGTACAAATTTTTGATTTCAAATTCTCCAACGGTCATAAATAGCTTGCAGTGGTTTTTTTATAATAACCACTACAAACGTAAACTATTGGAAATTTGAAATTTTCTACTACAGAAATTTGTAACGGTTACTAATGTATAGTCGCTACAAATATATATTAGTAGCAGTGTTTCCTAAAACTGCTACAAGGTTAAAACAAATTCTTGAATTTGATTTCCAACGGCTTGAAAATTAGTAGTGGTTTAAGACATATAACCGCTACAAATGTGTAGTACTGTAGTGGTTACTCTAGCGGTTTATGAATCGCTACAAAATATTAAACGTTAGAAATTCAGAATATAAGGTTGCAAGCATTTGTCATTCTCTATTCACTCATCTTCTTCACTATACTTTCTTCTCTCTCACTAGTAGCTATGGATAAGTCATGGATCAGGTTGCCACGCAATTCTCCAAAATATTTGTACTGATTAAACAATTTGTTGGATTTCGCATTCACTCATGCCAGCTGTAATGGAAAGATCGTCTGTTCGTGTTGGAAATGCAAGTTCAAGAAGTGGCATGCATGAAATATTGTTAAGGAACATTTGCTTCTGAAGCCTTTCCTGGAAGACTATTCATTCTAGGCAGTTCATGGTGAGAAGGCCGATATGAAATATGATGATGCTCTTCCTCGAAGTTCGCAAGTAGGAGCTTAACTAGATGAAGATAATCCTGTGAATAATGCTGTGCGTGATGCATTTGGTGTTCATGACGGCAACTTCAATGAAGAAGTGTAGGGCTTAGAGCCTGTGTTCATGTGGAATGAAGCCGCTCGGGATTTTTTCAACTTGATGGATGAAGCAGATCGTCCTTTATATCAAGGTTATCGAAAATACTCTAACTTATCTTCCTTGATCAAGTTGTATCATATCAAGTGCTTGTGTTGAATTGCTTGACTTGTGGAATGTCGGCATTGAGACATATAACGCCTTCGGGAAGACATTGTTCAACTTGTGTGCAGCCTTGAAGTGGACGATTAGTGACTTTCCTGGCCTTGGAACATTGCCCAGGTGGAATGTGCATACTGACTCGGCTTGTCCAGCTTGTAATTTTGACTTTGACGTAGTACGCCTCCCCACAATCGGAAGTGGTGCTCTATGGGGCATCAGAGGTTTCTCGATGGAAGGCACAAGTTTAGATTGTAATGGAATTGCTTCAATGGGAAACCAGAAACGAGATGACCACCTCAGAATTTATCCGGTGTAGATATCTTATAGTAGCTAGAGGATGTTGAATTCGAGTTCAGAAAAAGTAATGATATAGCACAAGCAGGCCGAAAGAGGGGCAAGACTTCTACACCTCAGCAATAGAGGAAGATAAGCATTTTCTTCACTCTTCCATATTAGAATTCTAATTTACCTCGCCACAGTCTTGATGTCATGCACATTGAAAAAAATGTATGCGATAAAGTGCTATATACGCTACTTAACGAAATGGGAAAGTCAAAAGATCATCTTCAAGTGTGGAAAGATTTATGTGCCATAAGAGTTCGTGAAGATGCATGGCCAGATAAGCATGACAAATTTCAGTCAGTAAAGTTCACCCTCACAAAATTGAACAAGGAAGTCTTCCTTGCGACGTTGAAGAAAATAAAAGTTCCAGATGGGTATTCAAGCAACATTTCATGATGTATTGACATGCAGGCTCGAAAGGTTGCTGGCTTGAAGAGTCATGACTACATGTGCTTATGCAACAGTTACTTCCATTGGCTATAAAGAATGCACTTCCTCCCTATGTGTCAATCGTTTTGGTAGAGCTTTGTTCTTTGTTTCAGAAGTTGTGTTCCAAGGTCTTGATTATTGAGGAGCTAGATCAGCTACAGTCCAAAATTATTCTTACACTTTGTCATTTGGAGATGCTCTTTCCTCCGTCCTTTTTCACTGTGATGGTTCACCTTACAGTCCACCTTGTTCATGAAACAAAGCCCACTGGCCCAGTTCAATATCGATGGATGTATCCTATTGAGAGGTACTCATTTTATATACGCATGTCATTAATAGTTCTTATTATTGTTAGTCACCTTTTTGAGCATTCTGTATCATCTTTCCCTTCTTCACTTTGTAGGTTTCTTGAGAAAATGAAATCTTACGTGAGGAATAAGGCTTGGCCAGAAGGTTCTATAGCTAAAGGTTATATAGGGGATGAGGTCCTGTATTTCTATTCAAGGTACTTTGATGACATTGAGACCGTCTTTAAAAGACCGCCTCGTGTAGACAAATGTCCTGAACCCACGGCAACATCAGCAGAATTTATCCCTCGTGTTGGTAAACCAGTTAGTGGAACTAAGAACTTCAAACTAACAGCAACTGAGAAGTTGCAAGCATATAGACATCTCTTGATTAATTGCACTCAAGTTGAACCTTTTATATAGTAAGAATTGTACACTCACATGTTATTCTATATCTTTTGTAACATTTTTCACTTTCATTTCACTATCGCATTCCCATTATTAATTGTAGGGAATTCAGAAGTCATGTTAAGAGTCAAATCAGGATCCGTATACAAACATCCTTCGAAGTTGACAAAAAGGTCCATAGAGAATTCCTAGGCTGGTTTGCACACAGAATACTAAATGACCACAACCCTTACTCACCAGATTTCAGAGCTCTTGCAATCAGCCCTTTTGAACATGCAAAAAGGTTTACAGCTTACAATGTCAATGGTTTCAACTTTCGCATGGTTTCACGTGATCAAGGATTGCAAACTTAAAATTCAGGTTTTTATGGCACCTTTGGGACAAGGAGTTATGCAAGAGGCAGTGATACCAACATGCAGTTCGGAGGCATCCCTTACTATGGAAAGCTTCTTGATGTCGTGGAACTTAATTACCAAGGTCATTTCAGCGTTATGCTATTCAAGTGTTTGTGGGCAAATACCACTACTTCCTGGAGACTCACAACTGACGACTTGAGCATCACATCAATAAATTTCTTGCGGCCAATTCACATTGGTCATTTTCAAGATGATGAGCCATATATTCTTGCCTCAGAGGCACACCAGGTTTGTTATATTAAGGGTGAGAGACATAGGGATTGGCACATGGTCGTTCATTTAAAGCCTTGAGACCTTTACGACATGGGTGATGGTGATAACATCGCTTACGAGAGAGAGTTGTTTCAACCTGCCAATTTCGAAAACTTCTTCCCTAAAGGCAATCACAATTTACCTATAGTTCGATTCGTTTTTTAAATTCATATCATTTTAACAAAAAACATATCGCTAACAAATTTTCTATACAATTTCTGTAGGGATGGTGTGGATGACTGATAAAATAAATTATGTTTTTATTTAAAAACAAATTATGTATTTGTTTTTTCCAAATTTTTAAAAAAAAATAAAAAAATATTTGTAGCGGTTAAAAAACCTCTACAAAAATGAAAAATAACCACTACAAAAATAAAACCGCTACAACCACGTGACACTAACCGCTGCAAGTTCCACGCTGATACCTATAAATACCCTAACCACATCTCATTTCAAACACTCCCTCTTTTCTTTCCACCCTACCTCTTTCATCTTATCTCATTTTCAACTTTTTTTCTATGAGCGAGGAGCTTAACATGGTGATCAAATATGGTAATAAATTCCTAAATTATTTATTTCAATACTATTTTTCTTTAACATAATATTTATTCTCACTATTTTTGTTTAGATATTTATTTACATAATCATATTCACATTAAAGCGGACAACATAATGGTTCCTTATTATCTACTATCCCCAATAATATTATCAATACAATTTTCAAACTTATCTAATTTAATTAAGTCATTCCTTTAAAATTATAAATGACCTAAACTCATGAATAATAAGCTATTTAAATTAGCTAAACTATTAAAATAATAAACTATTTAATTTAATATTAACAAGAAGGAAACAGATACTTGTAAATTTTTTTTGTAATTTTTCTGAAATATAACCGCTACAAATATATTTTTGAAATAAGTGGGCCAATTTTGAATTTTCTGAAATTCGTAGCGGTTATATAACCGCTACTAATGATTCCCGCCAATTTTAAATTCCATTTTGTAGCGGTTAATTAACCGCTACTAAATATTCCCACAATTTTTATATTCAATTTTGTAGCGGTTTAATAACCGCTACAAATGTCACTACAAACCGCTACAAATGTCACTACAATTCTTTTTTTCATTTCCCACCATAAAATATTCATAGACTAGCAAGAAAGGTTCCTCAGATCTTTAATTTTGTAGCGGTGATTATTAACCGCTATGAATATAGTAGCGGTCTGTTCCCTTTGAGTAGCGGTTATTTATAACCACTACAAATTCACTTCTAACAGTGTATTTAGTAGCGGTTTCTTGAACGACTACTAATTATGTTAGTAGCGGTTAAAGCCACTATAAATACTCACTTTTAACTGCCACTAAATCATAGTTCTTTTGTAGTGATATAGAATACTGATAGAGAAATTGCACCTAGCCAACCACTATTAGGAAATTGCAATGAAGATCAGTTCTTCACTTCCTTCTTAAACATACAAGATTGGCCATAAAACCTCAAAGCCCAAACTCAAAAATATAGATAATTGAAAGAGTGTATAGCTAGAGATAGACATGTATATGTAGTTGGTAAAGAATGGGTCACAACTTTGATTCCTGCCCTTTTGATTCAAAAATCTGCATCCATCATTAATTCTAAGGATGCTCTTACTTGTTGCAGCTGTAAGTATGCTACCATCTCATTTGCACCCATGAAGCCCTGTTCTGCAGCCCCTACTTCATAATTGCTCATTAGTTCCTCCATTATTTCTAATTCACCCCTTACAACTTCAGGATTAATTAAGGCAACAAGAAGCTTTGCTTTTTTGTCCAAGATCTCTTTAAGCTTTTTAACCATATGAAATTCTGAATTCCTTTCTAAGCTCTTAACTTCTAATTGCAACCTATGATTTGTATCTTCAAGCTACATAAAGCTACTATTGTCTAACTATGCATTATCTTGGAACTTAGTTAGGGTTCTCTCAAATATCCTTCCCTAGTTCAAAAGGTTATCTATGCCAACAATTATACCATACTCTCATTCAAGAGGGGCTCTAATCGTGGATATTCCTGGTGGTCTGTGTTGCCCTACTGCCCTAAGAACCTTGGCGACCAAGTCTTCTAGCATAAGATTATCTCGCTATAACTCATTTTCTAACTTAGAATGCCAAGTCATGACACACAGACACACCCCTCCCAGCCTTGGGACATATCATTTTGTCCCTTAGAGTTCTCTGTAACTGAAGACAAATATCCTAAATAGATAAGGCATGCCAAGTCATAGATAAATGAACATAGCTGCATAATAATGACACATAAACACACCCCTCCCAAACCTAGGACGTATAATTTCATCCCGCTTAATAGAGGTTTGTCCTAGAACCTTTTGGTGGAAGTAGGATTTGAACCTATGCTAGCTTTGATACCAATAGAAGCAGGATTCAAACCCGTGTTGGCTCTAATACCAAGCTGTAGGAACCAAGCAATATAATACTAGGACTTTCCAGGCGGTTACATACTTAAGACTACCCTCGGTTGAGCGCACTCCACATTAAGCTTGCTCAGCCAGTGATTTTAAAACCAGACTGGATGGTCTGGCCAGTTAGAACACCGCTCGGACAACTTTCTGGTCTGGCTCAGTGACAGATTGGCAGCGTTTTTTGTAGCGGTTAGGTAGAAAAAACCGCTACTAATATGGCTTGAATTTCCTTCCAAAACTTGTAGCGGTTCAATTGTAACAGTTAATAAATAAAAACAGCTAGAATATTCCCGCCACATGGCGCGACCAAGACGCGCCAACAGTTTAACGGTTATTTGTAGCGGTTTAACCAACAAAACCGCTACAAAATTCCAAACGTCGTGTATTTATAGCGGTTATAAGGTTATAACCGCTACATAATTTCAGAGGTCTCCAAATTTGTAGCGGTTCTGTACCATAACTGCTATGGAACTTTAAAGGTTTTTGTACTTTATAGAGGTTATTGTAAAACCGCTACAAATTTTAGCCACCCTAGGTGCTTTGTAGCGGTTAATGTAGTAGTTATTACAATAACCGCTACAAATTTATGGCCTATATATGCAAGCTGCCTTCTCCATTCTTACGTTTTCTCATTTTGTTTTCTGAAGTTTCTCTGAGTGTTTTCTTTTAGATTGAGCATTCAGACGTCTGTGAAAGAGTTTTTGCTACAGTATTTCTCAGTATTGTACTTGAGGTACAGAGATAAGACAAATTTTATTTGTATTTGTATTTTTATTATATTTTTGCATAATGATGTGACTAAAATATTTTTTTTTGAATTTTTACAGTTGATATGGCTTCAAGAGAGGATAGGGGGATCGAGCCTAAGGTCCCTAGACTGATTTTATGGGGTGGCAGCAGTAAAGCAGGGGGCAGCGTGGATGGAGGGCGACTGCGGCATTGCAGCCCATCCCCCCACAGGAGTCGGCCTTACTATAGGCATCGCAGATGATCCCATAGGAGATGACCGCACTAGAGGTACCTAATTTGGGGTAGGCAGATATTAGCTTCGAGGACTATGAGGCAGAGGACTTCAACATCCCGATTGGGATAAGGGAGATGGAGCAGTTCCTCGATGAGGAGGAGGCTCGGGAGCAGAACAACCCACGAGGGTCATCTTCACGGTCCACTGGGTTTGAGGTGCAGGTCTAAGGTAAATAAATTTTTTATTTAAATTTGAAATGTTAAATTTGAATTACAATTTATCTAACGTGCGGAAAATTGTGCAGATGAGCAGGGGAACGTGTCGATGAGGAGGCTGGACGTGGTTGGTCTGAACATCATGGACCTGACATTGTGAGTTATAGTGCCATGGAATGAGGGCACGGACCAGCCCATTGACAATGGGGGTCACCTATTCAACCGCTTCCTGAATGAGTTGGGCTCGAATTGGATGCGGTTCCCCCTTCACTTCAGGACGTGGAGGCACGTGCCGAAGGGGCCGAAGGACCTTTAATTTTTTAATTAATTATAATTAATTAATTAATTATATTTAATTAATATTTTTTAATAGGATTTTTGTAATTATTGATATTTAAATAATTTTTTTACAGCTGCGGTTTGTCGTCCGGGCCAACCAAAAGAGGTACATCCTGATGAAGATGGGTGACGGCTGGAGGAACAAGAGGAACCATCTCTTCCACAGCGTGGATAAGGATGGGATGATACCTTTGGAGCAGCTGATCGAGAGGGTCCCAGACGGCATCCCACTGAACAACTGGGCGAGTTTTGTTTAGTTCAGGAAGAGCGCTGAGGGGCAGGTAATGTATTTTTTAGATTATTTATATATAATTTTGTAACTGTTAATTATTAAATTATAATTTAAATTTAATTAATTTTAATTTAAAATTTATTAATTTAAAATTTTTTATATTGTTTTAATACATTTAATATTGTGTCTTTTCTAGGCAATTTCTCAGAGGAACACCAGGTGCCGTGGGCAGCAAATGATCCACCACACAGTAGGATCGAAGATCTTTGCTGTCACTTACAGCGAGCTGGTAAATTTTCATAATATTAATTACTTTTAGCTAGTTATTTCATAATACTAATTGAATTTTGTAATTGTTTTAGGAGATGAAGGCACAGTAGGAGAACCATCAGACGGACTATGGGGAGTTGTACCCGATCACACACAGACGTCGTGACGGGACTCCGACCTCTCAGCAGGCATAGGTGGCCATTGTAAGTAATTTCATTATTATAATTTTTATAAAACCAACTTAATAATTAAAATTTATAATAAGTAATTGTTTCATAAAATGATAGGAGCGTATATAGCAGTCGTAGGCTGAGCTGCGAGAGACTTAGGCCGAGGAGTCACAAGGGTCAGTGGACCCGATGGCTCCTTTGAAGGCGGGTCTGGGTCAGGTTGAGCACCCCGAACTCGTGCGGGGGATGGGGATGGGCGCCAGACCTAGCATGGTCTATGGCAAGAGCGCCGCTTCTGAGGCTGGCAGTTCTAGAGGGGTCAGATGTCTGAGGGATGAGTCTGTTGAGTAGCTGCGGTTAGATTTGGAGCGGACATAGGCTGCCATGGCTTAGCAATAGCAGATGCAACAACATGCTGATTTGATCTATGCTTAGCAGACGCAGTGGCATGATATCATGAACAGCATGCTCGAGCGCGGATGGAGTCTCCTATTCTCGGACGAGCAGTATCCGCAGGTTCTGTCTGTCCCTTGGTTTATTGTCCAGACTACTCCTCCTCCTCGTCCTCCTGCTGATGATGATAGTGCGGTTAACTCCGCCCAGCAGCCCGATCTAGTAGCACCTGAGGGAGCACCATATGATCATCCCCCATCTACTTATTTTAGGACATCTTTTTTTTTATCTGTTATTGAAACATTTGTAAATAAATATATATAATTTTTTATTTCAAAAATTAAATTCTTATTGTGTTTACCATATTTATATTTATATTCTTAAACCATGTTGTTAAATATTATTTATGTATTTCTAAACCTTAAAAAAAGAAATTATATATATTTGTAGCGGTTTTACAACAAAACCGCTACAAATATACATATTTGTAGCGGTTTTGTTTTATAACCTCTACAAAAATGAACAGTTAAGTATTTGTAGTGGTTATATATATAAAACCACTACTAATATTAAAGCCGTTGGAAATCAAATTGAAGAATTGGTTTTAAACTTGTAGCGGTTATAGATAAATAACCACTACAAATATTCAACATTTGAATTTTGAATTGCCCGCTTTTGTGCAAATTTGTAGTGGTTGGGTTCAACCGCTATAAAGTAAGTAGCGGTTATTTTTCTTGAGTAGCGGTTTTAGATAACCGCTACAAAACCGCTTGCAACATATGATTTAGTAGCGGTTTTATTAACCGCTACTAATATTGTTTGTAGCGGTTAAAACCGCTACTAATACCCATTTTTAACCGCTACTAAATCATATTTTTTTTAGTGTTAGAGCTAGCACGAGTTCAAATCTTACTTCCATTGATATCAGAACTAGCATGGGTTCGAATCCTACCTCCACTAAAAGGTTCTAGGACAACTTTCTTTAAGAAGGATGAAATGATACGTCCTAGTTCTAGGAGTGGTGTGTCTGTGTGTCATTGTGTTATGTATCTATGTTCAATTCTTTGTGGCTCGACTCACTGAGGGTCCTCTCAAATATCTTACCCTACTTCAGAAAGTTATCTATGCCAACAATTATACCATACCCTCGTTCAAGAGGGGCTCTAATCGTAGATATTACTGGTAGTCCGTGTTGCCCTCCTGCCTGAGAACCTTGGCTATTAATTCCTCTAACAAGAGTTGATTTCACTGTAACTCCTTTTCTAATTGAGAACGGCAAGTCATGGCGTTCACCAGTCTTTCTTGATTTTGGTTAAAGTAGCGCTCTAGAACCATTGATTCTGGCCTGAATTCATGCCTAAAATAAGAAAAAAATATACAAGTGTATTAATACTGATTAAAAGACAAACCAAATTAAACACATAGGGTAAGTCAACATTTTACAGATTCAGAACTTAGTGAAATAATTAATCAACTAGACAGATTTTTTTTTACAGGGGACAAAACTTAGGTGCTTCCATGTGGGATTTAAGATTGAAATGGTGGAATGGCCCTGTCTGGGCCTTACCCCATATGCTGTTCAAAGTCTCTTTTGATATGGTTCTTTTGTAATAGAAAATACAGGATGAAATGAAATTAATCATGTTAGGTGTAATTTAAAATTGAATATAAATACTCTTCGATAATTTACTTGATAAGATACTGTTATGACCCTCTTCTAAACATAGCTAATAACAAAATTGAAACTATAAATTAAATAAGCAATATAGAGGGGACGATAGCTTGAAACTGATAATAATATTACTATAAAACTAAACCAGATTACAGGGGATAGTTGACCTAATACAACACAACATTGAGACACTTGAATAGCAATTAAAATAATAATTACAAACTAAGAAAATAAATGAACAAAGATACTTAACACACTGACACATAGATACCCCTCCCAGACTCGGGAGTATCATTCCCTCCCTTTTAAAGGAGGTTAGTCCTCGATCCTTTTGATGGAAGCGGGATTTGAATCTGTGCTGGCTCTAATACCAAACCTTAGGAACGAAGCGGCGCAACTTGAGGATTTGCCAAGGGGTCACCCATCATAAACTACCCTCGACTGAGCACGCTTAACCTTGAAGCACTAACCATTGTGCTAAAAACTTAAGCTAGTAGTATAGATGCACCTCTATTCCTTGTACCCAAATCAGACACGTAGTCCCCATCTCCAACTACTATGGACTCGATCCATACCCAATCCTAGACCAAGACATACTTTCACTATAAAAAAACACTGAATTTCCAACAGAATTTAGAGTTTATGACGGAATTTCTGACATAAAGGATTCTGTCAGTAATAATAGCGTGACAAACAAATTTCTGACAGAATTTAGATTCCGTTGAAAATTTCCAATGGAATTAATTCCATAGCAAATTTTTAATAGAATTTTTGATGGAATTTATTTCTATCGCAATTGAATTATGTCAGAAATTCCCTTGCATCTGTTGGAAATTCTGACGGAAATCAATTCCTTTGTAATTTTTTTTAAATTTAAAAAGCCATGTGGCAACTCTGGTGACTGCCCCGTCATCGCTGGTGGCGTCGTGTGGCAACTCTAGCGAAAGGATTCTGTCGATAATAATAGCGTGACAAACAAATTTCCGACAGAATTCAGATTCCGTTGAAAATTTCCAATGGAATTAATTCCATAGCAAATTTTTGACAGAATTTTTGATGCAATTTATTTCCATCACAATTGAATTCTGTCAGAAATTCCCTTGCATCTGTTGGAAATTCTGACGGAAATCAATTCCTTTGTAAATTTTTTTTAAATTTAAAAAGCCATGTGGCAACTCTGGTGACTGCCCCGTCATCGCTGGTGGCGTCGTGTGGCAACTCTGGCGGCGTCCACCTTATCACCGGTACACCAGATTCACCACATGTGACAACCTCGCTCCGTCACGTGTCGTAACCTCCCTTTGCCACGTGTCGCAACCCTTTATTCTGCAACTCAACTTGTCCCTCCTTTGGTTTGAACCCACGACCTCATCCGTACGCGCGTGATGCCTTACCTGATAGGCTCAACTGCTTTGGCGTTCCATTATTACAGTTATAAATATAATCTTTTTATACATAATCAATTATTTCTAAATATATATTTGTTTCTTATATATAAATGTAATTGTAATATAAAATAATTTTATGTATTCTTATAATTTTTAATATAAATTAACTTCAAATTAAAAAATTTTACATCTTAAATAAATTTCATATGACTATATTTTTTTCTAATTTCTAAAATTAATTTTTTTATTAACATTAATTAATAACTAATAAATAATTATTACCTAATATTTTTTTACTAATACTAATTAATGACTAATAAATTTTATGTTTTATAAATAAATTTTTTTATGACCATTTTGCCCCTATAGGGACCAAAACCTATGATTGGAAATTAAAAATATTTTAGAAAATAGAAAATAGTAATTTAAAAATAAATTAAAAATTAAACTTAAAATATAATCAATAAATAATAATTTTTTAAAAATGATTTTTTAAAATTCTAATATAATTGAATTATAATAATTAATTAAGCAATAATTAATTATTGCGATGGTCAGAAATTGCGATGGAATTCATTCTATTAGAAATCGCAAGGGAATTTTCAAAGGAATTGAGTTTCGTTGGAAATTAATTCCGTCGCAAATTTTCGTCAGCCGTAGCAAATTTCCGACAGAGTTTCCGTCAGAAATTTGCTACAGAATTATTCTATCAGAAATTCTGTGGCAAAAGATAGAATTTACCACAGAATATTTTCCTTGGGAAAAAAATCCGTCGGAAACTTTTCCGACGGAATTTGCTGCAAAAAATTTTGTTGTGGAAAATTCCGTTGGAAATTTCATGATTTTTTGTAGTGTTTGATCATATGAGCAATAAATGCAGAGAAGTTGCAGGTGAAGAAAAATAATACTAAGGGCTCGTTTGGTTTGATCCCATTACATCCTGCAGTGTAGTGCAATGCGATGCAATGGTAATGCAATGTAATATTAATTACAAGGGTAGTGTTTGGTTTGATTTTTAAACAAGGTGCAATGAGTTAATATTTTAACAATTATTTAAAATTAATATATTGCACAAAATCTATTTTACCTTTAAATAATCTTTGTAAAAAAAAGTTAAGAGTCAGTGGCGGAAAAGATGAAGGTGGAAGAGATAGTAGTGGTGGCAACGATGGGGGTGGCGGTAGAGGAGGAAGTAGTGGTGGTGGCAGTGGGCAGGTGACGACGGCTATGGAGGAGGAGGAGGTGGTGGCAGTGGCGGCGGCGAAGGAGGTTGTGGTGGTGTAGGTGGTGGTGGCAACCATGGTGGCGGAGGAGGAAGAGGAGGTAGTAGTGCCGGTGGGCGAATGGCGGCGGCGACTATGGTGGCGAAGGAGGAAGAAGAGGTGGTGGTGGAGGTGGCGGCGGCGACCATGGTGGTGAAGGAGGAGGAGGTGGCGGCGGCAGTGGGTAGGTAGTTAGGGCGGAGGAGGTAATGGTGGCGGCGGCGGCGGCAGAGGCAGAGGCAGAGGAGGAGATAGTGGTGGTGGTAGTGGGCGTGTGACGGCGGTAGAGGAGGTAGTAGTGGCAATAGAGGTAGAGGGGGAAGGTAGTGGCGGTGGTAGTTGTGGCGTGATACGGTAAGTGAAATGAGATAAGTAAAATAAAGAAGCTGTAAACTCAATGGTAAATTGGATTTTTTAAACTATGCAATGGAATGGTAATGAGGATTCATAGGGGAGGAGGTATGAATGAGGATTACCAATTTTTTGGTAATTATCATTACCATGGTAAACCCTATTACCATGTTAAAGAGCAACCAAACACTCTTATATTGGTAATACAATCATGATTATCATTGCAGGCATGCAATTGGGTTGAACCAAACGGGCTCTAAGTCCTTATTTACTTTTTCATTCCTACAATAGGCTCCAACAATTGTGGGTATCCACACCCACTTCTAGACCCAACACATATCATTCCCTTTTTCTTAAAGAAGGTCTGTCCTCGAACCTTTCGATGGAAGTGAGATTCAAATTTGTGCTGACTCTCATACCAAACCTTAGGAATGAAGTGGCACAGCATGAGGACTTTCCGAGGGTCACCTATCCTAAGAGTACCTTTGGCTGAGCACGCTTAACCGTGAAGCACTAACCATCATACTAAAAGCTTAAGTTGGTATTAGAGGCGCACCTCTATTCCATTAACCCAGATCAGACATGGGTCTTCCATCTCCAATGATTTAACTCATTGTACTACAAAAGGTACACACACGATTTAACTCAATGACTCAGTTTCTCTGTTACTCTCTCTCTCTCTCTCTCTCTCTGTTTAAAGGGACAAACACTAACAACCTAGGGTTATAAGTGAGATCGAACTTACGACCACCCACTTTCAAGAGAGCATATATGCCTCTAGCCTATAAGGCAATAGTCCCAGTTACTCTATTTCCCCTTGAAATGTCCAAACTTCTCAAATATTTTTTTCCTTTTTCTATTATAATTAGATTCTACATAAAATATTGAGTAGCATTTTGATATATTATGGGCAAAAATGATATATTTTTTAATAAATAAATAAAAATTACCAATTTTATAATTTTTTTTTGAAAATTAGTAAAAAAAAACTGCACAATTTTCCCTTTATATATCAAAATGTTAATCATTTTATTTATAATGTATTTAATGACCAATATGAAAAAAAGAATAAAAAATTTAAGAAGTTGTGACATATTAGAAAGAATTAGAGAATAGGGCATTAATAATTTTAGAACTTACCGTATGGGGCAAATTATACTACGCCCTCCAATTCTTTTCATAAAAACCTAAAATTTGAATTATTTTGATTATTTTCAAAAGATTCCTCTTGGGGCTATATAAACATTTAATGTGTTTTTAGCATTTTTGCTCTTAATTAATTTTAGTTTTTCTCTTAATCTTTTTCCATTGTACATTCTCTTTCATGCTCTCTCGTTATTATGTTATTTCTCTCTTTTACTTTCTGCCTTACATATAAGGGCTTGCTTGGAAAAAATAGTTTATCCCCTATATATTTATTGTTTTTAACAAATTTTAACTATTTTCTTAAATCACGTAATTTAGTTCTCAGGCTTCAATAAAAATGATTGGAATGAAGGATTACATTTGATGTCTTAAATTTGCAATTTTTGTGACTAGGAAATTTTGCAAGAATCCAAAGGCAGTGAAAGTTGATGAGTTCTACTTACATGGATTTGATAAAGTTGGAAACACGTCAACAAACTCTACTGGCTTTGCTATCACTTTAGATGACGTAAACATGTTGTACGGATTGAACAATCTTGGAATCACTCTTGTTGGCATCAACTACGAGCCAAAGGGTTTGAACCCTCCTCACACTCATCCACATGGCATCGAAATCCTCGTAGTGGTCGAAGGAACTCTTCTGGTCGGGTTTGTGGCCTCTAATCAGAATGAGAATCGGTTATTTACCAAAGTGCTTAACAAAAGAGACAAGTTTGTGTTTCCTATAGGTCTTATTCAATTCCAACAGACCGTTGGTTTGATATAGCATAGCATGCATCAAACCCATGTATATAGATTATACGATACTATTTGGTTCTATCAATTACTAAACCTTTTGATAAATTGTTAAATAAGAGGTCTTATTCAATAATTTTGTTAAGCATTCTTTTTCGGTTCTCCTTTACCGTTTTTCAAATGACCATACCATTTGATCCACCTTTCTTACTGGTCGGTGCATCTAATGGCCTTCTTTATACATGTTAAAACCTTCTCAAATGATTTTTTTTACTATTTTACTCTTCAGTTAAAGTCACTCCAACTCTTTCTCATAGAAGTTCATTATGAATGTTATCCTTTTTCTTTATATGACCACACATTCATCTCATTATCTTCATCTCAGCTATCTCTAGTTTATGTTCTGTTGGAAATTATGCCATAAGGGCCAATCATTATACTTTGAACATTATTAATTTAATGAAATTTCTCCATTTTGTTATCATATTATTTGCATGTTAACTGTGATAATTGTATCCTTGGATAAATCATAAAGATTGTCCTAAAATGTCCCTGGTCGGTCATCTATATGGGAGCAGAGATGAAACAAAACCAGTATGACTTTGATAAGATATGGAGATACAAATCAAAGTCTCAGGAACTTGTAAGAGTACAAGGTGCTGGATCGACCCACTATAAGAAAGCTACATGGATCAAGTCATAAGCTTTTCTCATGTATAACCACGTCACAATGCCCTTTGACTTGAGGTCATCATGGATTCCTACATGAGAGTTGCTAAGCTTTGTTCTAGTCAAAAGTTACTTTTGACTGGGTGATGAAAAAGGCTACTATTGGGCTTGTTGGTTTTTTATGCAGAGGAATATAAATGATTAAGATGGAATTTGTCCCTCACATTAGTAGAGATATATTACTGAGCTGCTCGATGAGTGAGTCTAAGAAATGTATGGCCATACTACGATGGAAAGGAGTTTCCATTTCTATTTCAAGACTACTCAGGAATCGAGAAAATAATGGTCAAGAACAAGAGGATGACATTATCTATGCCTCATCCTTGACCAATATATCATTTGACGAAAGGGACGTGACATGGTTGTATGTCAGGTTGTATCGTGTTAACGATCTTCATATGAATTGGGTAGTCGTAATGTCTTGTTAGAGGTCACTTGCGACTTGTGGGTTAGTACAGTTATTAGCCCACTGTCAACTTTGTACGGGCCTACAGGGTCGCACACAAGAATAGCCTAACACGAGATAATGTTTAATCTAGGCTAGATGAATTATATATATATAATATAAAATTCGCTAATAATATTATATATATATATATATATTTTGAAATGCATTTATATATATATGTGTGTGTGTGTGTGTGTGTGTATTATATGATATTATTATATTGTGTTAGTTTTAAATTTAATTTTATTAAGATAAATTAGATTTAATAACTAACAAGATAGAGATATAGTATCTAGATATAATTTATTTTCATAAATTAAATTTATTGGCTCTTTATTTGGATTAAATAAATAGGTTAAATTAAAACTATCGGACAAATTTAATTTAAACTAAATTTATTTAATCAGTTCATCAAGATAATTATGTGTTAATTAATTTCAAAATTAATAAAGATTACTTTTGAAATTCGAATATAGCCGTCATAGGTTATAAACTTGATAGAGCAGATATACTCATACACGGATGAGAATTGAGAGCCGCAAGGAAACCCTAGGAGACATTGGAGGCGCTAGCATGCAGTCTATGTTGGAGAGCATTCGTATAGATATCGGTAGAGGGAGCGGACCTGACGTGTTAGCTCCTAGAGATCGAAAACCCTTAATCGAAAAAGGTACGAAGCTTTCTAACTCGGTTTAAACATCGTTGATAGATCCTTGATGAGGATCGGTGAAAATTTTTAAACTCTTGCGCTGTGCCTGCCGATCCTAACATGTTCTTGGTCCTTTAAAACCCAACATTCATTACCAAACAACATTGTTAGTTTTATAGTAGTGCAATAAAACTTCTTTTTTACCATATTAGATATTTTCTGATAATAAATAACTCTAATAATCTTTCTTCACTTAAACCACCCAACTAGAATATTATAATTAACATCCCCATCAATTTTACCATCTTTTTAAATAGTTGATCCCAAATATCTAAGTATTGCTATTTGTGAAATGATTTGATATCCCATTTTAACCTCCAAACCACTTCCAACTTGTCTTTTGTCAAAATTGCTATGCATGCATATATATGTTCGTAGTTTTCTTACCACAAGTATAAGGTTTGCAAGTAGTATAAAAAGTTATCGTTTCCACCAAGACTATGGCAAATGTGGGCTAATCAATGCAATTATGCTTTTACTTATGTTGGGCAAATTCATTTTGAAATGCTTCACTTTAAGAAAACAAATTTGGTTCAAAATAAACTTAAAAGATATAAGCAAAGTTAAAGTTGTTTCTAACTTCAAGAAATTGAGGCTTCTAGGATCACTTGTCCCCTCTATATTTCATGAGACCTTTTACTTCCTTTCCAATTAACTTTATTGAAGAATCAAGTGTTTGTATAAGATTCACAATTATTGAAAAAGCTTTCTCAAATCAAATCCAACATCTATTTTTATTTGCGTTGAATAAGGCATTTTGGTTAAAGATTGTTCAAGAAGACATTTTTTGTTTCCTATTTTTAGGGAGCTGGCTTAGTGTTCAAACTTAAGTAATTTCCTTATTCTTTTAGGCTTGAATGGAGCCAATCATGGCAATCAATCACCATTAAAGCATTATTTAATGCATTTTTGACTAGGGTTTTATTTCTAGAGTGTTCTATGGTGGCCTATATATGAAGGCTGCATTTTTTGTATTTCCATATCATTATAATATTATGAAGTAAAACACGTTTCAGTATGTGTAAATGTAAAAAACTCCTTTGGGAGGGTTACTCCCTATTGGGCTCAACAATACTCAAATATGACCCTCTCATATTGTGATGTAAAAAAAGAAAAAAACCTTTGCATGTTATGCTATCAATACCCATAGATAGCTTTTTGGGAGTCCAATCTATATTTCTCTGTTTTAAAAGGAAATGGATAATTAATTTTCTCACTTAAGTTCATGTACTTACGTGACAAAATTAATTCCTCATTTAAATAAAGGCTAAAGTATACTTTTAGTCCTTTATGTTTACATGAGGTTTCATTTTAATCCTTTAAGTTTATAAAGTTCACTTTTAATCCTTAAAATTTAACACCGTTAATGTTAGCATCTGAAAATGCTGACCAAGCGAAGTTCAATGGTGACAGTGCAATGTAGATGAAGCAAGCTGGACTTGTAATGCAGCAACTCATTTAATTTAAATCCTACATGAAATTTAGTTAATTTATATTATTTATTTTTAAATAAAAATCTAATTCAAATAAATTAGTTTAATCAATTTCTTAATCTCTTTATCTCTCCTTCATCATAAAACCCTAGCCTTCTGGTGCAACACCCTTATAAAGAAAGTAGCAAAATTGAAAGAAAGAATTAATCATGAGAGGTGTCCATTGTCAAAGGGGGTCTATTTCACTGAACATATATATAATTTTGAGTAAATTTTGGACCGTTGCCGTAGAAGCACAGATAGAATGTTCTCCATCCATTGGCGGCACAATTTGTTGTTCATCACCGCTAACTCTCAAACAAGGCAAGTGAGCGAATCAACTGAGAAAGTTAAAACCTAACACCCATTAATTAGAGGTTAATGACAAAGAGCTGATAAGGACGCCAAGGAGTTAATAATAGAACATGAAAATTTCATTGAATGATGAATGAAGAATTGGAAGAAGGAGAAGGGCGCTGCCGCATATCGCTAGAGTTTCATGATGAACAAATTAAGGAGAAACAAATTAGGGATTAAAATAATTTATTTGAATTATATTTTTATTTAAAAAAATAATATAAATTAAGTAAATACCATACAGGATTAAAATTAGATGAGGTGTTGTGTTGCAAGTCCAACTTACTTTGTCAGCATTGTACCGTCACTACTTAACTTCGCTTGGTCAGCATTTTCCGTTGGTAGCAATAACGGTGTTAAATTTTAAGGATTAAAAGTATACTTATAAACATAAAGGATTAAAGTGAAATCTCATATAAACATAAAGGACTAAAAATATACTTTAGCCTTTAAATAAATTTGGATTATCGGTGGCAGAAGTGACTTTTTTCCAATATGACTTTTACAAACTTAAGATATGATAAAAGTCATATTGGGAATATGATTTATGTTTGGACTGGTGGTAACAAAAATAATATTTTTTCAAATGGATACTTGTTTGGATTATTATTTGAAAAGCAAGTTTGCATGAAAAATGATAGACAAGGACATGAATTTTTATGTTATAATTATATATTATAATAATTTTAAGACATAAAATAAAATTAAATACTTCATCATCTTATTTATAAAAATAAAAATTCGCATCCATCAATTCCTCATTTTAAGGCTCCAATCTCTCTGCCTACAAATTGAAACCTTTTTATTAATTAACAGATTTAAATTATGATCTCCCATATTTAAAAATAAAATAAAAAGATAATAATCCCTAATTTATTATTGAAAAAAAAACCTAAAAAACAATATACCATAGTCACTGGGATAAGTTTAATGGAGAAAATAGCTACAATACCAACCAAGCAAATAAACTGAAAAAAAAGAAAAATTGAACCTGTGCCTTCTCCTTCGAATCACTATTAGCCACGATCAGAACCTATAAAATCAGACAAAACAAGAAACCAAAATAAATGCCAACTTTTGCGGGTATCTCCTTAATTCTAGCTTCTTTGACATCTTTTGCAGCAAGTATATTCCTCACGGCCATAATCACCACGCAAAAGCAAGAACATTTAATGCTCCATAACAGTTTCCCCCGTGAAGCCAAAAGACACCATAAGAAGCAGGTCTACATGGCTTCTTCTTAAAAGTAGTTTTTGCCTAAAAACTCATTTTTTAACAAGCCAATCCAAACACCCCGAAATACTCAGACTGAGCTTTTTCCCTCCAAACTATACTTTTTCCAGCCCACCGCTTTCCAACTTTTATACAAATTTGTTAGTAAGTTTGTATAGAAGTTTATTTCATTATCAATACATTTAATGTTTTTTAATCTATCTTCCTTTTAGCGACATGCATTAATTAACCAGGTTCCTATCGTTCCTTATGAACTTCACTCCATCTATTAGTGTCAGCCCAAAATTTACACATTATGTGACATGTGGTGCTTGACATATAATTCTTTTGAGAGGGGCATATTTTTAATTTATATATGCTAAAGTATTATAACAAAAAACTCGGAATACAATTGATGATGTTTGTTATGGCTTACTTATCAGAGTTGCGTAACCATTTAAGAATGTCTGTGACTTAAAAATTCCCTTTAAGTGTTCCAAACTTTAAAACTTCTTCTTTTATTGTTTATGGAATACCAAATACTTGCAAATTAAAATAGGAACTGATTTCGGTTCTTATTGCAGTGATAAGTGTCATTCAACTGTTGATTCAATGGTTTAAAATACATCGTTCAAATACAATTTTAACGATTCATATTTAAAATTTTTAACTTAAAATTTTTAATAATAAATCATTGGTTTGAAAAATTAACTGTCAACGGATTATATCATTTTAAATTATATACACATTAAATATATTTTGAGAAATAAGGTGAAAAAAAGTAGATATTGCTTACCCAGATAAGTGCTTATCATTTGATGATCGATGAGCACTAAAACTCGATCATAGTAAAATATTGAATTTTCTCAACTCTTTGAAATTTCATATCTCTCATCAAAACTCCAAAAATAGTGGTTCAATTCTATTTAAATCTCATTAACATGTCTTTCTAAGAAAAATTCCCTCGTTCTTTAACACAGCTTTTCCAAATATCTTCTCTTCCCAAACTGAAAAGTGACATTCAAAAATCATTTTTCAGATTTTTGGGTCTATTTCAAAAAATCATATACCTTAGCGTACTCAACTAAAACATTATGATTTAGGACTGGTTTTTAAACTTAGAATGTGCACTGTTTCTCTACCAACTATCAGGACCTAAATCACTCGTTTGCCCCATTTTCAAAACAAAAATAGAAAAAGTCTGCTGGTGTGCTCGTACGTAAGATGAAGAAAAGTCTTATTCTAGAAAAGAAGGATTTGGTTAAGAATATGACTAAGAATAGTTTATTAGTGTATATATAAATAAACCGTCAATAGAAAGTGAATAAAAATAAAACCATTTCGATCTTTGAAATATACTTAAATTATTTTTATATGCATTTATTATCTTATTACTACAGTATTTTATTAATCATCATTGTATTATTTTATAATTTATTTATGTTACATAATCTTCCACTTATTCTTTACACACACAAGTGCGTGTTATTGTAATTTTTGATTATTTCTTTTTAGGGAGAATTGCTGAAAAATACTTTGGAAGCAAATTAATTGCTGATTGCTACCAAGTGTGCAAGGGATCTTCCGTGTGTGCAAGCGATCTTCCGTTTTGTGCAAATAATCTTCCGTGTGTGCAAAAGTCTTCCGTATAAATGTGCAAGCAATCTTCCGTTCTGGGCAAAACATCTTCCGTTATGTGCAATGGTAGCATTCAGCAATTAATTTGCCAAAAAGGTATTTATCAGCAATTCTCTCTTCTTTTTCTTCTTTGTCTACTTATTACTTAATTTACACCAATTAATTAAATTGACTAAATTGTAATTTATTTCTTTTTATTTAAAATGTGAACTTAAAATTTTATACCAGATAGAACCACCGTTGATAATTAAGCTGCAATTAACCAATACAGTAGCAGAGAGCCCAAGATGATAAGAAATTAAAAAAAAAACGATTTAAACATTTACTAATTGATATATTCCATTAAGTAATTAAATGATTAAGGTGCATCCAACACCCTAAAACATTTTGTGATATATCCAACACCTTAAAATATTTTTTCAGGTGGGTCCAACACCTTAAAATATTTTTTGTGCATTAGTACTATGGATGCACCAAAAGCTATCTTATTATGTGCTGGACACATTTGAAAAAATAGCTCTTTTGAATGCTGGATACATTACAAAATATTCAAGTATACTGAATGAATTTGGAAAAATACTTCAAGGTGCTGAATTAAACCATAGTTAAATGATGAAAACATATAATTATGAGAAAGCAATAGCTTCTTATTGCAATAGCCATTTTCTTCGTCACGATATTGACTATTGATAGGGCATTTGCACCCAACCAACCACTAATAGAAAACTGCACCGAACACCAGTTCTTCACTTCCTTTTTAAACATACAAGATTCGCCATAAAACCTCAAAGTCCAACATCATAGCTACAGAGAATTGAAAGAGTATACCTAGAGATAGACATGTACGTAGTTGGTGAAGAAAGTGTCACAACTTTGATCATGTAGTCCAATACAATGAATGGAGAGAAGTTCCGGTTGAATTAAATTACTATTGAGTCTTTATTTGCTTCTTCATTCATGCAAGCCAATTAAAGACCAAATCAATGGCTTCTCCTTATAAATAGCCTTATAAGTTCGTTCATAAACTCACAAACACAGAATTAGAAAAGGTAGATATATACCTACACACACAGTACAAGATGAAAGCTGTGTACTTGGTTGTTAGTCTCTTGGCCTTTGCTTCAGTTCATGTGCTCGCATATGACCCAAGCCCTCTTCAAGATTTCTGCGTCTCACTCAATGACACACTTACTAAAGGAGGTACACACACGAGTTAACTAAATTACTCAAGTTACTTGGTTACTCTCTAATGCCACTCGAAATATCCAAACTTCTCAAATGTTTTTTTCTTCTTTTTTCTGTTTATAACTAGATTCTACATAAAATATTGAGTGACATTTTGATATCTTGTAGGAAAAAAAGTGCATTTTCAAATAAATACATAAAAATGGCCAACTTTACAATTTTTTATTTGAAAAGTCATAAAAAATGTATCTGCATCATATTTTGTTCATAAGATATCAAAATTAAAATATTACTCATTTTATGTAGAATCTAATTAATGATCAATAAGGGGGGAAAAGGGGAAAAACATTTGAGAAGTTGGGACATGTTAAAAAGAATTAAAGAATATGACATTAATAACTTTAGAACTTTCCGTACGAAGCAAATTATACTACATTCTTACAAGTTTGACTTCAGTTATATATTGTTGTTTTCGCAAACATAACATTTGATTTCTTAAATTTTACAGTTTTTGTGAACGGGAAATTTTGCAAGGATCCAATGGCAGTGAAAGCTGAGGACTTCTTCTTATCTGGATTTGATCAAGTAGGAGACACGTCACAGAACCCTACTGGCTTCATTGTCAAAACTGCGGATGTAACCACGTTGCTTGGTTTGAACACTCTTGGAATCTCTCTTGCTCGTATCGACTACGCGCCAAAGGGTTTGAACCCTCCTCACACTCATCCACGTGGCACCGAAATCCTCGTAGTGGTCGAAGGAACACTTCTGGTCGGGTTTGTCGCCTCTAATCAGAATGGCAATCGATTCTTTTCCAAAGTTCTTAACAAGGGAGACGTGTTTGTGTTCCCGATCGGTCTTATTCACTTCCAACAGAACGTGGGTTATGGAAACGCAGTTGCATTTGCTGGTCTTAGTAGCCAAAATGCTGGAGTGATCCCTATTGCAAAATCTGTGTTTGGCTCTAATCCACCCATCTCTCCTGAGGTTCTTCAAAAGACTTTCCAAGTGGACCAGAAAATAATTGATTTGCTCGAAAAGCCCTTTCAGAATTAAGCAATAGTTATGGCTACTATACTAAAATACTTATTACATTAAATAAATAAATAATTTGAAGGTTATCTGCCCCAATGTTTTATTGGCAGCTTTCTTATATCATACGCTACTTGTTTGATTTGTATTGTGTTTGATGTAGCAGAGCGTGCATCAATATCTTTGTTTCAGATTGGCTAATGGATCAATAAAATTTTATATATATGTATATGCATTTGTTGTATGTTGTTTTATTTTGAATTGTCAATTTATGATGTAGATGCGATGAAGTTACAAGTAGTGGACAACCATCACAACATCAAGCCTTATCTATTAGATGGGGTTGCTATATGGATTATACGTCATATTATGTTCTATCAATAACTAAATTAACCTTTATATAAATTGTTAAGTAAGATGTCTTGTTTAATAAATTTTTTAGCATTCTTTTTTGGTTTTCCTCTACCATTCTTCAAAGTGCTTTATGCCGTTTGATCTACCCTCCTTATTGGCCAGTGCCTGTAATGACCTTTTTTGTATATGTTCAAACCACCTCAAATTATTTTCTACCATCTTACTCTTCAATCGAAGCTACTCCAACTCTTTCTCATATAAATTCATTGTGAATATTATCTTTTTCTTGGTTAAACACACATTTATCTCAATATCCTCATCTCAACTACCTCTATGCTCTTGTCTTTTTAAAACCCAACATTTGCTACCAAACAACATTGTTAGTCTTATAGTAGTGTGATAAAACTTCTTTTTTACCTTATTAGATATTTTTTTTATCAGAAATAACTCTAGTAATCTTTCTTCACTTAAACCACTTAACTAGAATCTTATAATTAACATCTCCATCAATTTTACCATCTTTTTATATAATTGATTCTAGATATATTGATTCCAAATATCTAAGTTATTCCATTTGTGAAATGATTTGATATCCGATTCTTACCTCCAAACTTGCTTTTTTTCTTTGATCAAGGGTTTCTACCTCGAGGCTTAAAGTGTAATATCCCAAATTTTGAGACTAAAGGCTAGATAATAAGTTTGAATAAAGTGGACTACTAAGCCTAGTTTGGGAAGAGTCCCAAGAATGATGGGAGATAAAAAGACTCTAAGGAATATGTGATTTGGCCCTATCGGGTAGAGGGCTTGGTATTTGTAGGCAGTATAATTAAGTGTCGGTGCAGATATGCTCATGACACATATACGGTGCTATTGGGTTGGTTGAAAGATGCCACCCAGCTATGTCATGAGGTATGGGACTGATTGGTTGAGTGAAATATGCCGGTGTAGGTGTGTACATGGCATTTTCAGGGCAGACATGTGTACCCTGCGTTTTTAGGGTGGACACCGGTATGTGGTGCTATGTGGGGTCCAAACACATATAACTTGACCTAGCATCATTTGGCGGGCCTTGGTGTACATGAAGCAATCCCAAGTAAGTCCCAAGTGAAATCCGAGTAGACACCAATAAAGTAATTTTATTATAGCTTTAATAAAGTAAGCAATCATGAGTAGCATTTGTGTTGGCTAAGCAAGAGGATGACAGGTGTCCCGTAATCATTAGAAAGGACAATGACACTTTTGTGTTGGAAGAGTAAGGAGGTGACAAGTGTCCCTTATCATTACCATCACCTTTATTCCTTTTGAGTTGTCATCATTGGGGGCTGCCTCCTCACCCCAAGCCAGGTAAATCCACCTGTTGCCAGTCCGATCACCTGACTAACTTTCTTGAACACCGAACTCGGCAACCAGGGAAAACCATCTGACCCTCACTTTCCCTGACAAGTTGGACGACTAAAGGCCCGAGAATAGGGGTAGGACCCGCTTTATTAAAGGAGGTGACACGTGTCACCGAACTAATGGATTATCGAAAAAATAGCACCATAGGAACTTGACACTTGGCATAACTTTTCCAAGACTTTTCCTAGCCCTATAATTTCGGCTAGCAGTCCCAAATAAATAAAAAACTTGACAAAAATATCACAAAATTGCTAGAAGAGAGAGAGAGAGAGAGCATGAATAGTAACTTTTCTTGACTTCAGTCCACTGAAACTTTACCAAATCAGCATTTTCTCTTAAAATACCCTTCACAAAGCTTCTTCTACTCATCATAAGCTTTATTTCTATGGTTTAAATTTTTGTTTGGAGGTGTTTGGTGCTGTCTCGCTTACCGAAGTACTATCGGATTTCAAAATCGATAGCGTAAACACGTAGAGGTAAGCATAGGTTTCATTTTGAACTGATTGGTTTGTTCTTTGGATGAGTATTTTTAGGGTGGGTACTGTTCATATTTTGGCCATAGGGTGTTTTTAAGGTTTAATCATGGTTTAATCATGTATTTATGGTTAAATAATGATTTATGATGATTTTGAAAGTTTGTGTTCAAGACTATCTGAATTCGTTTTCTGGAGGCAGAGAACTTGCAACGTGTTTTTGATCTATCAAACTTAGTCCAAATGCTATGGAATTTTACAGAATTAATGTAGGCATCATGGGCTTTGATTTAATAGGTAATACTAGCATTTGGACTAGTACATTGAAAGTCATGATTTTTTAATGTTTGACCTTGATTCAGGAATGAAATATGTGGCAGTCTGTGTTTGACGAATTTCTTGAAAAGTTGTGGTTCTAATCAATGCTTTGTGATATTTTCCATTGAAAGAGAACTTAAAGAGCTTTTTATAGAACCCAGAACCAACACATTTGGATTTTTTTGGAATTAATTATGAATTTTCAAAACTTGGTTTGGAAAACTGGCCAATTCTGGGGGCAGTGATCAATTAAGTGAGATACTGCATTGATATGTATGTAGAAGTGTAATGACTATATTTTTTCCTTAAAACTAGACTAATTAGGGGTCACATAGCTTTTAGAATAATCACAATTGGACCTTTTGTACAATTTGTTATGAATTTTCAAAGATTAAGGAAAATTCTAGCAGATTTAAGTGCAAGTGTGAAAATGGAAAAATGTAATGGCACTAGGTGATTAAGTGAAACTTTAAGAGTGAAGTTAATCAACTTGGGATAGTTGGACCACTTTGACTTTGCTTTTGACTTTGTGTATTAACGCTAATGATATGATTATATATCTAGATTAATGAGAAGTCAAGAAAGAAAAGAATGGAAGAATTTCCAAGAGGCGCCAATGGTTGGAAGATAAGGAGGACATGAAGACAAGATGTAGTTAAACTCTCATGAGTTGCATGTATTTGATATGTGTATGCTTGTGTGATGATATATGTTATTGCTTTGATGAATTGTATGGAATATATATGAATGGTTGAAGCTCTGTTTGTACCTATGCTATGGCCATGTGTGTAATGTAAAGCATTAAGCATGTGTCATTATGTTGGCATAAATTTATATAAGAAAGCATATCATACACTAAGCATTATTTTGCATGTATAGTTAGCATTGTTTACTACTGAGATTACCTCTGAATCTCACCCTCCCCCAACCAACCATACAAGTGTGATGAAGTACAAAAAAGTACTACATGGAGTTGCACAAGAGGAAACTATGGCATAGAAGTGAAGATTGATTTGTTGTGTATTATATTAGACACTTTGATAGCCTTGTGTGGCTACACTATCTGTATAAATATACAAATGAATGAACTAAGAATGAGCAGAGGAATAATCTGGCTAAATAAATGAGCAGCGAATCACTTTGATTGAATTAAATAAAGATAAGAATCGATGAGTAGTAATGAAGTTGTGAACCACTGAATGACGTTTTTGCAAGATTTTCTAAAAAACCCACTCAACTGCTGGTTCAAATTCACTATGTGAAAATTCTTAGATTGATTATAGAAGCAAGGTGTTACATAAAGGGCAAAAGGTTCTCACCTCTCCCAACAAGTGCGCTTTCTGGGATTCAAACTTGTGTTCTCCTCCTTACATGGGTGAGGCCCCATACCATTTCAATCAACAGCTTATTAGTTTCCAACTTGTCTTTTATCAAAATTGTAGAGCGTGCCCACACACACACGCACTCACACACGTGCATGCGCGCATGCTTGCTCACAGATACACTTACTATTTTCTTACCGAAAGTATATGAGTTGTAGGTAGTATAAAAAGTTATCATTTCCTTGAAGACTATGGGAAATGTGAGCTAATAAATGTAATTATGTTCTTAATTAGGTTGAGAAAAGTCATTTTGACATGTTTCACATTGAGAAAACAAATTTAGTTCAAAACCAATGTTTTTAAACTTGGACTGACCTCTAAACCAGTCGAGGTATTAGGTTAATAGTCAGTGGGTTAGTCCAGAATCAACTCAGGGTCAAATCGATGAAGAATAAGAAAAATTTAAATTCTCATCATATATCATACAAATGCCAAATATCGATTCAATACAATGAATTACTAACAAAAAAATCATATACTTATTCAACATTCTTTACAATTTTTTGACATATTGGCATTATATTATTAATCTACCATCCATTTACACCATAATTAGTAATTACTAAATATTCTTCCTAGCTTGATTTTAATAAAAGCACTCTTTAAAAATATTTTATTAAAGAATATATATATATATATATATTAATTAGTAACGAAGAAATCAGACCTTGGAGGTAAAAAAAACCTAACCATTTCCCTCCTCTTCTCCATATACAGTATTATTTATAATATTTATAATTTATAATACTTTATAATAACTATAAAGGATGATGATAGATAGGTCGAGCATGGGAGGATGTGTAACCCCCTGCCGTAATTATATCCGAAATACGCAATTAAAGTGAAATAGAGACCAATAATAAACAAATAACAAATTGCAAACCCATCTACCAGACGGGGTTTTCATAAATGTCTTTCAAAATCATTGATAACTTGGTCTCACAGTCACATTCCGAATACAATTACTACGCGGAATATCACATTCATGGGAAATCAGAGTACACAATATAATCCCGGCAATCCCGGGTTCCATACATTAACTCAAAGCCTTATAGGGCACATTCGCCCCTACAAGCCCTCATATGGGGATTACACAAATTCTCATATCAAATACATACTTGAATATACATTCCAACCTACACAATTATATATCCAAATATACTTAATCCCAATCATGCATTGATAACCACCTATCACAAGATTACAACCCGAACGAGTCCTGTCGCCTTTGATTGATTACTCCATCCTCGATCCACCTACCCTGTCTAAATTGTTGGTAGGGGAGGGTGAGATTCGAGAGAATCTCAGTAGGATAACAATATCAAAATGCATGTATGATAGATGTTTAATGCATGACATGCTTGCATCACACAACTCATGATAACACAATGACAATTTGCAAGCTCAATGCTTCGAACAATATACCTATGGCCATAGCATAAATTGAAACATAGCTTCAAATTACACATAATTATGCAAAGCTAAGACATGCACCAACACACTAACACATATATCAAATACAAGCAGAAGAGATATGTTCCCTACCTTAACCCTTTTCCGCCTCGAAACGCGTGCCTCGATCTACGTGCAAACAGCTCAGGGCTCCATATTCGATCCTACAATGTCAAATGTACTATTTAGACACTTCCATAGTGTTTCTGGGGGTTATATGATTCTATCTTGAAAATTTACCAAAATGCCCCCGGGACCCCGGCCCGGCCCCGCCGTACCCGGTCCGGCTGTACTTTTCCCGAAATTTTGACATGGGCTATTCTGACATATTTTCGCCCAAGGAATCCATTTCCGGACTCGGAATTATCAAATTCAATGTCATATTACAAAATTGCCCTTGGCAGCCCTACTTTTAGGGTTTTAGGGGCGTTTCCGTAATTATGCTTTCTCGGCCTTTTCCGAAAAAGTGCCCAACTGTAACCCCACCTAATTTTCCCTCCTGAACTCAATGGAATCATCAAATCATTGAAAATCCAACTCTAAGACCCATTTATAGCCCAGACCGAAATATATGGGTTTTCTAGGGAAAATCAGGGTTTTTCGGTTTCGGCTCCGTAAACACGTTCCTTTCTACTCCTAACCACTTTATTGACTATTCCATTAGGTTAAAACTACCATTTAGTATCAATTTGGGTAGCATAACCCCTAGGGAAACCCATTTTCCATTTTTACAACCAATGGCAATCCGGCGAAATTTCACCGATTAAATTGCCCACAGCAGCCAGAATAGTCAATATACAAGAGTTTGGAAGTTACCTCAAGCTCCCAATAGCTTTTACTCAATATGGCTGAACCCTAGCCCCTTTTAAACCATGAAAATTGAGCTTCCAACACCTTAAAGAACATGAAAGAGAAGCTTAGAAGCAAGGTTATACGCGTTAGGAGCTAGATCGTCGGAGAAATCGGCTTACCTTGCGAGATTTCTCCTCTTTCTCTCTCTAAGAGCTCTCAACTTTCTCTCACTAGTTTCAGCTGGAAATGGCGTGAAATGGCTGAAGAAGATGAGCAATTTGATTAATAATCCATGCTGACATCATCTTTTAATGAGATGATGTCATAATTCCCATTTTCGGATTTTCTGGCAGATTTTCTGCCCAAACTTTGAAAAATCATAACTAATTCTAGAAAAATCGAAATGAGGTGATCCCAAAGCCAAATGAAAGGTATTTAAGTCCTATTCATTGGAAAAATATTATCCATTACTATAAATCACCACAAAATTCCATAATTACACAAATTTCATCACTGCCCCAAAACAGAGTCCATTTTCGACCTCAAACTTTGGACAGTAATATCTCCCAGTTCCCAAAAGGAAATGGCACAAATTATATGTCCATTTTGAAGCTTGGGATGTGAACTTCAAGACTGGAAATTTTCATAATTTTCTGACATCATTTGCCTTGTCCAAACATCCACACGAGAAGACTGCCCAGACAGAATTCACACTGGACAGCATTTCCAATTTTTTTGCAACCAATGTGTCCAATCCAATTTAAATCAATTCCAATGATTAAATACCACAACATGACACCATTTCCATCACAATATCCCATTCAATTCCTCCCTCTATTCTAAGTCAATTTGGATGTTAATCCACAATTGAACTCAAATACAGGGTTTTGGCGTTGCTCATAACACAAGCGACTACAATCCACTTTATATTCTCTAAAAGGGTTCATTAATCACTAACCACGTCCACTTTTGTAGTCATTAAACCCTAATCACAATTTAGGGTCTTGCTAAACCGGGGCTTAGCAATCCACTAATCTCAGGCTTATTCTCTAGCCTTGAGTCTCAAAATTTGGGGTGTTACAGGATGTGTAATTTGCTGAAATCTAAAAAGGGATCACTGAGGCAAGCTTTTAAAACCAATGTTTTAAAAGCCGAACTAGACGTCAAGCCAGAAAAGTCAACGAGTCATGGTTCAAATGGTCAGATCAGTTGGGTTGTCTGGTTGAATCAGTGACATAATAATTAAATTAAAATAATATTATCTAAATTTATAATGGTTAAAATATAATTAATCCTTAAGCCAATTTAATAATTTTTTAATTATAAGGCAAAAAGATATTAATAATAAAATAGAAATATTACAAAGTACTAGTTGTAGCATAACAGAAAGAAAAATTAACCATATCATTAAGCAGATAGGGGGTCTAAATCCAATTTAATAAAAAAAATTAACAAAGTCACAACATATATCTAACAAGATGAAATAAAAAATATATTTTAGTTACATATCACTTATTATGAATAAAATTTAAATACCAAAAAAATACATTTTGAATTATATTAGTCGACAGTATTGAAATTAAAAAAATTAAAATTGTCAAAATTATAATTATATTAAGACATGTAATATAAAAAATGAGTGTCGGAAAAAATATAAAAAATGAGTACTGTTAAAATATTTTGCATTTTAAAACATGTGACAGGAGATTAATTTATTTATAATAAAATTATAACAGTGAAAATTGAGTAAAAAAAACAACTAAAATATTTTATACATGTTTTTTTTGGTGTTGTTATTATTTTCTAATCCTTTTATGTTGGTTTGTCTGGTTTTTATAAAACCATTTTAGGTTTTGACTCAATAACTGCTTTTGGCTCAATGACGAGTAAATAATGGCCCAAAGTGGTCTAATTGCTGAAAAGACCTAAAGGCAAAATCCGAGAATTCATTGTGATCGAGTGACGGTCCGACTGGTTTGGTCTGGTACTGAAAACCTTGTTGAAAACTGAAAAAGAAGGAAGAAACAAGTCTCCCAAGTAAACACGTCTTGTTAGAGAAGACAAGTGTTCCTTTTCTTTTCCTTTGCAACTTCTTTGGCTCCTCTCTAACCTCTTCTCCCTTCAATCCCCTAGCAATAGCTTCACCAACATGAACAACTTTGTTCAAACCCTTGATCTCCTCATTGTTCAACATGAATAACTGCCGCTACCAGCCTCCCCCTTGTTCTGGTTGTAGTTTGAGTCTTCGATCCATCTCCGCTTGGTGACTTCCTTCACGCTTTTTCTTCCTCTCTTGTTTCTTTGTCCTTTTTGTTTTCTAGAAATCTACTTGACCTCTTCTATTTTCTTAATGTTTTTCTCTTCTCTCATCAAGAATTCAATGTTCTTCTTGCTTCGCTCTTCATCTCCATCATCTTCTTCAAGGTCTCTTTCTTTTTCCCCCGACAAAATTGCGTGGCGAGGTCCATCTGGAGGGGAAAAAATCAACTTGGCAACTCGCCCCACTCAGCGAGTCACCCGAGTTAGGCCTGGGTGTATGAGCCATGAAAATAGTATAATTACGAATCAAGGTCGTCCCACAGAGACTCAATTGAACTAGTGATTAGGCATCAAAATTCCTATTTTCCTTTAAGTTGAACAAGACACAAGGATGGGATATAGATAGAATAAAAACACTGATCTAACTAAAAAAAAATGAAATAAGCAAATCTTAACTAAAATTAAGGCTATGTGTGATTTTGAATTACTTGTGCAATGATTCGGAGTATTATAACATTGATTATTTCTTAGTGTCTAACCCCTCCCCTTAATTGCAATTTAGAGCTATATTTGCTAGCCTAGGTCTCTAAATTACCTAATAGGGTCTTTTGATCCTCTAAAAGGCATTCCAATTATGTTAATCCCTAATTATTTAGGTGATTAGTACTTAATTGGATTAATTTAAATACAAGCCTAATGAGAGACTATGTAGGGCCAGTAGTTATATGTCTATCCTACAAGCAAATTAAGTTCGAAAACTTAATCCTATATTAAGGTATACTTTAAATTTCCTATATCTAGGCTCCTTTAGAGTTCTATATGTCTACTTTAATCCTACAAATTTTTATTACATTTGGACTAGGTTTGACTAATGAATTTCATTGCATAATGCCACTGCCTCACTAGAAGCAGATCAAACAACATGCACTTACAACTTCAATAAATTCCAGATTTGCAAAAAAATTTCCAAAAATTATGAACACATATTTTCCTACACAATTTTCCCTTCTAAATCCAATAGAATCATCAAAATTACAAAATTCTAGCTCCTCCCCACTATTCTGCAATTGAACAAGATTTGGGTTCCTAGGAGGGAAAATGTGTTTTCTTGATTTCTCTTGTTTAATCAATTATTTTCTACTTATAATCACATGATTAACTACTTAAACATGAAATGACCATGATCTAAGGAAATTTTAGCAGCATAACATCTCTAGGGTTCATCATCCCAAAATCACAATACAAGGCAAAACCAAACCAAAACCAACAACAATAACCACAATAGCATCATATAACACAAGAGGATCAAAGTTTTGGAGATTACCTCTTGATTGCTCACTTTCTCTCTTTAGGAAGTTACTGTTCACTCTCTATTCTCTTGAGATTTTGCTTGCTAAACATGATTCCAAGTTGAAGAAGAGATTAGAGGAAGTTCCAAGGTGATTAAAAGGAAAAATCACTAAGATTACAAGCTTTAAGCTTTATCTTTGATTTTAGCATTTAGAACCCTAGCTTGCTTCCTTGCACTCACCAAGCTCTCTTCAACTCTCCTATCTCTCTCTCTCTCTCTCTCTCTCTCTCTCTCTATTTTGGTCAATCAAAAATGAGCCCAAGATGGAGATAAATGAGCTTAATTATCATCATCCTTATCTCTTCTCTTATCTTTCTTACTTTTGGGAAATATTATTTTGATGGAATTTGCATATGTCTTTTTCTTAGGCCTATCTCTAATTAATTGGGCTTAATTCTTTCTCTTTCTCTTTGACTAGATGATGCCATGGAGGGTTCTGAGTGGACCAAATGGGCTTCTTCAATTGCTCCATCCAATTGCCAAAATAATATATTTTATATCTGATTTACCATGTGCTTACTTTTTGCTTCATCTTTTTGTTTGGCTTTAAGATAATGACACATGGCATCATTAACCACCAAATATTTATTTTTCCCTTTAATTTCCATTATTAACCAAAATTAGCCTTAATTAATTAGGAAAATAATTTAACTCTTATTTTATTGGCAAATTACAATTGTGCTCTTACAAAATTCATGTACATTGCAATTCACCATTTTATTTCATTAAATGTGTCAATTGCATATAGAGAATATTGGTGACTAAAAATGGGATGTTAAAAAACTAATTTCTGACTCTAATCTATCACTAATTTTTGTCAAAAAAAGATTATGACAGATTAGTGACAATTTTTCCATCACTCACTACTACAAATTTAGGAATTTATAACACCTAATACATAACAGTTATAGCTAATAAAAGTCATGTATGTTGAGGCAGAGGTCACATAAGGATATATAACGCGTAAACGAAATGGTTGATTCATCATCATGTATTATGAGACAGAATTCGCGAGAACACAAAAGTAATGGTTGTAGCTAATAACCGTCATTTATCTAGTGACAAAAAATAATAGTTCCTAAGAAACAACTGTCATGTAATATTTACAAACAATTCATCTTCGAAACACTTATATCAATGAAGACAAAACATAACAATCTTTAGAAACAATCATCATCTAACTCTTTCATAACCCTTCATGACATTAAGACCTTTAATGTCATAACTCATCATAACCTTTCATAATCCTATTAGATCTTCATAAGTCATAAGTCATATCCCTTCACAACCCATTAGACCTCTATTTAAACTTAACTATTCCTTGTGACTCTTACTATTTTTCTTTATTGTCCTCCTCTATCTCTCCTTCATCATATTAAGATCTTAGGGAACTCTACTGCCACCCCCTCCTCCTCAAAGCTTGTTGGTGGCAAAAAATGGCTTAAGTACTGAGGATCCTAACTATGTTGACCCTTCCGTTATAGCCAGTGCCTCGGCCCCCTCTGCCAAACCATCTATTACGCCAAATGACAAGATGTCACAAGAGAAAAGAGCACTAGGGAAGGGTCTTGTTGTCATAAAAGAGCTTCAAAAAGAAAATTAAGAGAGAAGAGAGGAAACTTACTGTAAATAGAACAAGAAAGGTCAAATTTTGAAATCTGACAAGTTTATAATTCGTTAGATTTTACAATTTGTCATTTCTTGCCTCACCTCATAGTAAGTTTCCTCCTCTTTCTCTTAATTTGTTTTGACCTTCTTCATGACAACAAGACCCTTCTCGAGTGCTTTTTTCTCTTATGCCATCTCGTCATTCGAAGTAATAGATGGATTGGTGAAAGGGGGTGACATAGTTAGGATCGTCAGTGCTTGAGATACATAATGGTTATCAAGTAAAATCGGTTACTTAATATAAGTCTAAGCAAATAAATAATAGTAATAATTGTAACCGTCATATTTTGTCTCAGAAGAATGACTGTTGTTAAGCGAAAACTATCATGAAACAACAAATGCTGTGATGGTTTAAAACCTTTTCCCTTCCCCACACTAATGATTATACTTTGATCTGGCCTTTATCTCCCTCCTCTAATGATGAGAATGTGGATAAAGATGAGGATGAGCATGAGAAAGAGGAGGATGAACAAGACGATGAGGATGGTAGTCACCACTACTGCCATCCTCATCATCCTATTCATCCACCTCTTTCTCATCCTCATCCTCATCTGTATCATAGGAAGAGGGAGATAAAGTTAAAAATTGATAATTCATGGTTATTAATTAAGAACCGTAAAGTACTTTTTCCCGCATACTTAATGGTTCTAAGTTAATATTGTGGTTGATTATGCAATTAATAGTAGATACCAATAAATTAAAAAAATTGTCCAATACATAATAGTTATTAAGAATTAACTGTTGCCATTAATAAAATATAATGATCTTTAATACTAAAAGACATGACGACTCGATAATCCATGAAACCCTCTCTATATAAATATCTAAAAACTGAACTCTACTACTTTACTTATATTTAAACTTCTCAAAACCAATTTCTGATTGTACTAAACATCATGGACAAATGCAAGAGAATTTCCAATTCATCATCTGGAAAAAAAATTGAAAGATGAACTCACTCCGCCAACAAGAATTAAAGGTCTTGTCCATGCAACCTATGAGCTCCATCATATGGTCCAAGCTTACATGCGAGAGTAAGGACGCATGAAACATGCTTGAAGGAACTTACCTCTCTCATTCACTCTTTGAACGAGAAGGTGGACAAGTTATTGGAGAATGAAGTATCTGATGTTGTATCATATTCTTAAAACATCTTCGTAACTTTTTATTTTTAGTTTGTCTATTTACTTTGTCTTTTTTTGTTGTAAAATGGTGATTGCATAATCCACCACCACAATTTTTTTAAAAGAAGGTATGTGCGTTACGGTTGTACTTTGTAATTGTCATATATTGTCTCACAAGAATGACAGTTCTTACAGTAAACTGTCATGAAACGTTAGATGAACAAACAAATAATTTGTTTTCCAACTTCATATTAGAAAAACAATATAACAATTTCTCTTAAATAACTGTCAACTAAATGGTCTAAACCTTTCACTTTCCCTACACTCATGATGAGAATACTCTGTGCTTCTTTTCTCTTCGATGATCAGCATGAGAACCAAGTACCCTTCATTACCAACCATTGTCGTGACTACTCCTCTTCAACTTCCAATATATGCAATGATAGTTCAAACCTGTCACTTCCAATCTATATAAACTCCCAATTTCCTTATGATTATTATCCTCCTCAGTTCTTTTAATCGCCAAGATGAAACACCATGCTAAATATTTATTAGAAAATCCATAGCGTCACCCTCATCCTCCACCTCCTCCCCTTCCTCTAGAACCTCCTACACCACCTCCTTCCCCGCCTCTGCCTCAAATGGTGGCAATGATGTAGCATACATATCACATTGACCATATAGTGAAGAGGCTAGCCAGATATTGTCGAGTAAGAACACGAAGGCCAATCTTATTCTTGATGAATATCGGATTGGCTATCATGATCCTCACATACTGCCAAAAGCATGATGATGTATGGTTTGCTACAAATTTATGGAACTTTTGATTCATTCAAATTGAAGGAAACAAAAGTTCCTAAATTCATAGCAAACCTCATATAATCTATCAGACAACTAGTCACCAAAGAATGATATTTTTTGGTTTTATTTTTATAAAATATAAAAATGTAATTATCAGGGTACTAGCTACAAAAAAAACTTACGGTTATTAACTAATAATAGTGATATATGTATACATTAAAACAATACTATAACTCACAATTTTTAACAAATAATAATGCTAAATATAAATAAATAAAAAATAGTTTTATCGATATAACCGTTATGTAAAGTCTTATACACGACAACCCAAAAAACCTACCCTTCATCTCCTATTTAAGTGTCTGAAAGGAATACACTTGACACTTATTCTATTCAAACGAAACCCGCAAACACCATAACCCTACTACTCTTGTTGTCTTTTCTGGCTGTCGAGCGTCATTTTCAGTCGAGCCTACCATAAAATGCCTTCATCTTACTTCTCAACGATAGTTGCGCTAGTCAATACCTTTATACTTATCTCAGTGACCATCGAGCAAGTTGCTTTTGCTTGCCCTAACTTACGTTTTTGTTGTTCGTGAGCCCTGGCTAGGTTGTATTCCTTTGGTACTCTATTGTCCTTATTCGATTGAGGTGCCTTTGTGAAGTCACAATGTGATAAAGCATTCAAGGTGACATTAACTTATTTTTTTGAGGTTATGTTTTTTTGGAAAAACTTA
This sequence comes from Inga leiocalycina, assembly GCA_963242795.1. Taxonomy (NCBI): domain Eukaryota; kingdom Viridiplantae; phylum Streptophyta; class Magnoliopsida; order Fabales; family Fabaceae; genus Inga; species Inga leiocalycina. The sequence goes on from OY725321.1 coordinate 54,221,820, forward strand.
TTATTACTATGATCGAATGTTCATTTCCTATCATAGGAAGTTGTCAACCCATTGCTTTAACTAAAGGTTCCTATTTTATTGATCTTTTTTTGACATAACTTCTAGAGATATGATCCCTAAGCACATACATCCCTTTTTTTTTGGAAGTATCCTTATCTCCAGAAGTTACATTAAAAAGTTCAATATGTGTGATGTATAAACTAGTTTAGGTGTACCAATGAGAGTCATACATGAACAAGTTCTATGAATAAACTAGTTCATATATATCGAGAGTCATACATGAACAAGCTCTATGAATAAACTAGTTCAGGTGACATATTGAATTTACTATTGTGAAGTTATGTTTGTTTGGACATCACATTATTGATCTGACTGAATTGAAAGAGATATAGCTAGAAATACGTACGTAGTTGGTGAAGAAAGGGTCACAACTTTGATCATATGATCCAATATAATGAATGGAGAGAAGTTGCAGGTGAAGAAAAATACTACTGAGTCTTTATTTTCTTCTTCATTCCTGCAAGAAAATTAAAGACCAAATCAATGGCTTCTCCTTATAAATAGCGTTTTAAGTTCGTTTATAAACTCACAAATAAACAGAATTAAAAGAGGAATATATATACCCACACACAGAGTACAAGAAGAAAGCTGTGTACTTGGTTGTTAGTCTCTTGGAATTTTCTTCAGTTCATGTGCTCACAGATGACCCAAGTCCTCTTCAAGATTTATACGTCTCACTTAATGGCTCACTTACTAAAGGAGGTACATACATGTGTTAACTCAATGACTCAAGTTATTTGGTTACTCTCTAATGCCACTTGAAATGTCCAAACTTCTCAAATGTTTTTTTTTCTTTTTTCTGTTTATAACTAGATGCTACATAAAATATTGAATGACATTTTGAAATCTTATAGGAGAAAAAGTGCATTTTCTAATAAATAAATAAATAAGCCCAACTATTAATTTTGTTTTGAAAAGTCATACAAAATTGTATTTGCTTCATTTTCGTTCTTAAGATATCAAAATTAAAATATTACTCATTTCATGTAGAATCTAATTAATGATCGATAAGGGGAAAAAAGGAAAAGAAATATTTGAGAAGTTAGGACATGTTAAAAAGAATTAAAGAATAAGGCATTAATAACTTCAGAACTTTCCGTAGGAAGTAAATTATACTTCATCCTTACAAGTTTGACTTCAGTTATATTTTGTTGTCTTCGCAAACATAACATTTGATTTCTTAAATTTTGTAGTTTTTGTGAACACGAAATTTTGCAAGGATCCAATGCAGTGAAAGCTGAGGACTTCTACTTATTTGGATTTGATAAAGTCAGAGACACGTCACAAAACCCTACTGGCTTCTTTATTAGTACCGCAGATGTAACCACATTGCTTGGTTTGAACACTCTTGGAATCTCTCTTGCTCGTATCGACTACGCACCAAAGGGTTTAAACCCTCCTCACACTCATCTATGTAGCACCGAAATCCTCGTAGTGGTCGAAGGAACTTTTTTGATTGAGTTTGTGGGCTCTAATCAGAATGGAAATCAATTTGTTACCAAAATGCTTAACAAGGGAGACATGTTTGTGTTCCCGATCGGTCTTATTCACTTCCAACAGAACTTGGGTTATGGAAATGCAGTTGCATTTGCTGGTTTTAGTAGCCAAAATGCTAGAGTGATCCCTATTGCAAAATCTGTGTTTGGCTCTGATTCACCCATCTCTCCTGAGGTTCTTCAAAAGGCTTTCCAAGTGGACCAGAAAATAATTGATTTGCTTCAGAAGCCATTCAAGGTTAATCAATGATGATGGTGCACTACAAAAGTAGATATTATATTGAAAAAATAAAAAAATTGTAGGGTTATTTGCCCCAATGATTTGGAAGCTTTCTTATATAATACGGTACTTATTTGATTTGTATTGTGTTCGATGTAGCATAGCCTGCATCAATTTCTTTGTTTCAAATTCATGAATGGAATAAAATTTATACATATATGTATGTATGTTGTATGTTGTTTTGTTTTTGTTTTTGAATTGTCAGTAACCTTTTAAATTTGGAATATATATGTGATGTAGATCAAGAAGTAATGGACAACCACTATAACATCAAGCTTTATCCCATTACATGGGGATGGTTACATGGATTGTACAACTTTATTATGAATTCTATTAATAACTAACTAGATCTTTAGATAAATTATTAATTGAGACTATACTTAATAACTTTATTGAGCGTTCTTTTCGTTTCTACTCTACTACTTTTCAAAGTGCTCTATATCATTTGATCTACCCTTGTTGCCGGTCGATGTATCCAATGACCATTTTGGTATGTGTTCAAACCACCTCAAATGATTTTTAACATCTTATAAAGCCACTCCAACTTATTCTTATATAAATTCATTACAGATATTATCTTTTTATGGTATGATCACCACATATTCATCTCATCTATCTCTACTTTATGTCCTTACCCCTTTAAAACCCAATATTCACTATTAAACAACATTGTCAATCTTAAAGCAGTACAATAAAACTCTTGTTTACCTTATTAGATATTTTCTTATCATAAATAACTCCAGTGATCTTTCTTCACTTAAACCATCCAATTTGAGTCTTATCATAAACATCTCCACCAATTTTACCATCTTTTTATATAATTGATCACAAACTCCAACTTGTCTTTTACAAAATTGCAACGTGTGTGTGAGAGAGAGATAAATATCTCCATCAATGTTACAAATTTTTTATATAATTGATATTAAATATCAATTTTACCATCTCCAACTTGTCTTTTATCAAAATTGTTGTGTTCGCACGTGCGTTCATGTGTGGGTGTGCATGATTGCGTGTCTTGTTTTTTTCTTAGTCTTGCTCAAGCAAAAACCCCTTTATGAAAAATAAAGAAGAAACTAAATCAATAATGCTTGATACTTTACGCAATTGTACTTATGGGAATTTATTTTATCGATATAATAGGGGAAATATTTTTAAAATAAAGATGGCATATTTCGTATTCTTGGAACTTAAAAACCTAAGTTGACTAGTTGTCCATAAATATTTACTGGTAAGTACTTAAATTATCAAATTATTGACATTACTAAATGTAGACAAATATAACTTCATTATATTACATAGTAAGAGGTCCCACCGAATTCAATTCTTTTCAAAGTACAATTTGACTTGTAGATGAAGCAACTAGCTCACTTGTAAATATATAAAGCTCTAATTAACATGTTATAATTATATGAGCTAATGTCTATAATTGAGGTAGATTCTAAGGATTTAATTTTTGGACCAATTACAAGGATTTAATAAAAAGAAAACTAGAGTAGATTAAAATTAAGCCAGGTGTCAAAAAATTATTAATCACAAACTAGTCATCATCAAAGGAGGTAGCAAATTAAAGTCAGGTTTGCTGTATATTTTCCACTTATTCTCTCCAGAAGGTATATTGATGAAAAGTCTTGTTCTAGAAGCAAGTGTGAGATAAAAATATCTACCCAAACACGAATATATATGATATTCTAGTTTAAAATTAAAAGTATAGTTGGGAATCACAGTTTCCTTTTCTCTCTGAGGGTTTAGAGTCTTTATCTCTCTTTATGAGGGTTTACACAATCTCTGGTTGGTTTTCTGGTGCCTCCCTCTCTGGCATAGGCTAGAGGAGAGGTCATCCGGTTGGGGGTTATTTCTTTTAGGGGTTTAGGTCTTTTATTTGTTATTTTTTTGTTAGTAGCTGCCATGATCATGTGGGGTGTGGTTTAAGGGAGGAGTGGGTCGATTGATGGAAGAGGGAAAGATGGTGATGATGCAAAAGCTGGCATTTCGAAAGCGTTGTGGAATTTTGGTATTCCTTATGCCTTTCCTAGTTGCAACCAAGCATGGGCGATTCACGATAGCGAGGATGTCACCATCGACGGTATGGCTAGTCGTTGCTAATATGCTATGGCTTCTTTCTTTTCTTTTTTGATCTAATTTGGATGGGTTTGGTTTCTAGTTGGGCCTGTCAGATATGGTCGTTCAGGGATGAGATGGTGTCAGTTGTGTTGGTCAATATTTTTAAGGATGATATGATGTTGTTGTTGATGATGTTGCTTCAAACCACATAATGGTGTGGATCTTGTTTCTCTACTATTTTGCTAGTAGAAAGTAAGTTAAATGGAGTGGGACCATTGGGGTTTTTCTTCAAATCTCCATCCCTTGTTTCTAGCATTGTTCTTGGTGCTTTTTTGTCTTCTCTAGTAGGGATGGTAATAGTAGCGGCAACGCAGCGTTGGCAGCACATGAAGAGTTCTCTTCCTTCATTTTAGGGTTATGTTTTTGAATGGTAGTGTTGATTGAGTTGGGTTGTCATGTTTGGTATGGGCTGTTTTAAACTTTTTTGCTGATGCTTATCTCTGTTGATTATAATTAATGAAGCTTACATTTCCAGGCAAAAAAATAAAGACATTCTAGTTTAACATGACTAAAATTGCCCTACAATGTTACAAATATTGGTCGAAATAATACTTATTTAATACATGACAGTGCCTCAAACATGATTTCCCCCAGGAGGAAGATGTATGTGCTTATAAAAGAAATGACTAAAAATAATGCATTAACACGTGGATTTGATCCCTCACTACAATTCTCCCTCATTTTTTTCTTCAGAAAAATCTATTCTACTTCAGTTTTAAATTTGTTGGAGGATGAATTGAGTCAAATGAAAGAAGTTAAAGGGATCACGACTTGAAATTAATACCTCCAATATAAGTGACCAAAACTCCTTCCATATAGACCAGTATTTGTTGGTAATGTTACCTATATATCTATGCGTAACATTTGTTGGACTTTTTTTATTTTGTGAAATTTTATACTCCCTCCGGTCCTAAATATAAACATATTTACCTAATTTGATTAGATTAAGAAAGTTAGTTAAGTTATTTATTATAGTATGTATTTTCTAAAACACCTTAGTCATCTTCCTTTATTAATTTTCTCATTTTCTCTCCTCCTTGATTATTGTTAAGGGATCATCAATAGAGCTAAATTAGAAAAAGATCGACAAATATAAAATATATATCTTACATTAAGTACTGGAGGAAGTACATTTTAAACAGCATATTTCCAACTATACCCTTCTAACATTGAGATTCTACCAAAGGTTACAACAAGAGATCAATGAACTTAACGACTGTAATTAACTTCAAATTTGTAGCTCAATATGCATAAATCACATTAAGCAATTCACAAATCATATTATTATTATAGAAGCTAAGAGAGTAGTCGGCAATATTAACTTAATATATATATATATATATATCAAAATCCAATTCTTCAGAATCCCGTTATTCCTAAAGTATTCCACAGTATGATCATAGAATTCTTCAATCCCAAACTTGAATTCAAACCCTTCATTGATAAGCTTCTCTGAAAAGAACACTAACTTGGGCTTGGAGGGCCAATCACCAAAATTTCATATACAAAAAAATAGGAGTTTAGAATAAGTAGAAATAGTATTTGAAGAATATTTTTTTAACAAATAAAGAGTTCATGAATATTGTTACATTACTTTGAATGCATCAAAAAGGGTAATTCATCATTCAAAGAGTCTAAGATCTCCTACATTATGGGCAAAAAACAAATAATATTTGAAGAATATTTTTTTAACAGATAAAGAGTTCATGAATATTGTTACTGTTGGGAATTGGGCTTAGTCCATCCTTGGTGGATTAGGCCTAAACCCATTAAACTTTAAGTTTTTTAAGGCCAAATAAAATACCCAAACAAATGTAGGGTATTTATTAGTAATTTTCCCCAAGGGTTCAAAATTAAAACCGGGTGGGAACAGTTTCCTCATATGTTTTGGGGGGAACGGTTGTCTGATTAAAATGTGTGTATGTAACATATGAGAATACAACAGACAACAGATAGTGAAAAACATTCTCTTTAGAACTCTCTTCTCCTCTCTTCTCTCCCTGTGTATTTGTTGTGTAAGATAGTCGAAATCCTGGTGATTCGATTCTCATGGGTACCGCAAGAGTTTGAAAACAACACTTCAGGTATGCCCAAAATCCGATATTGGTATCAAAGCTTGGTTTTAATTTGTCCAAATGTTGCTTCTGCTATACTGTATGTTCATGAACAATTAATCTGCGTCTGTGTTTTTTTTATCATGAATGTATATATGAAAATTGATTGTTCGTCTGTTTATTCATTTTAAGTTCATGAATATATGATGATCTATATGAGAATGAGTTCCTGTTAATATGTATATGCATGTATGCATTTTGCATTTATTGTTTTTTTTCGATGATACACTGTGGGTTCTTTTTTTTATTTGAATTCCTGTTATGTTTTTAAGCTTTGGTTCTATGAGTATTAGTATATCAAAAAGCCTCATAATACACATAATAAGGCTATGAAACAAAAGAACTCATAGGTTGTGTGAAATCTGAGAAAATAATCGGAAGACTGAAAAGAGAATTGAATTGGGTCATCATAAAATGAGCTTTTTAGGATTTAAAAATAATACCATTACGTAGAGCTCAAAACAACGATGAAGATGGATACCAAGAATGTGCAAAACGGACATCGGACGGAGAAGTTACGGAGGAGAGGTTTTCGAGTCGGCGGACCCAACCCGAGACTGAAACCGGGTCCGAGATGACCCGCCTGGAGGTTGAAGACAACCTCTATCGACCCCAAAATGGTGCCTTTTTATGCTTGGATTAAAAAAAACTGGATCGGGTTTGAGGCCCAACTCAATCCGGAGATCAGTTTTGTACAAAAAAAGGATCGGGTAAGAGCCCAACCCAATTTGGTAAAAAAAAAGGGAAATTTGGACTGTCAGTGGCGCAAAACCCAAACAACACAAAAAAAGGAATAGAAAAATGGATTGGGTCAGTGAGAAAAGGCCTAACGCCCGACCCATCAACCTAAACCAAAAAAAAAGAATTTAAAGGGACAGGAACATCATATGGCGTGTGTGGCCACGTGGTAGACCCAATTGACCCGTGGAGGACATAGACCGACAGTAGGTGGCGTGTGGAGTCTAGCTCGCCGGCGTGTGTTGTAATGCCCTAACTTGTGATTAAGGGTTAATTATGATCTTAATGATGTAATTATTGTTAATATTGTTGTAAATATGTTGTAAGCAATGTTTAAGCTTGTATTGGACTCTAATGATTATTGGGCAAAGGTTATGATAATCAGGGGCAAAATTGGAAATTTACTTACCGATTGGTCGGTTACTGAAGAGGAAACTCATTAGTAACTTGAAGATCAACGGTTGAGATTTAAAGTTAAAGGAATCCATGGCTAGGATTTACCTATGGGGTGGAATCCTAGGTAAATGAAATCATGTCAAATCAAGGGGAAGGAACAAGATGATGCCAAGTGTTATTATGAGGGCCCTTAGATTAAAGTCAATGTTTCAAACTCATTTTCTCTTCCCTCTTTCCTCCAAGTCAGTTAAGTGTGTGTGGGTAAGAGAAAATCTGAGTTTTTATTCTCTCTCCATTCTCCATTTTCACTAAACCAAGAAAGAGAAAGAGAAAAGCTTAATTTTGGGTAAATGATTGCTTTCATATGCTTAAATGTTCTTCATTAATGTTGTTTATGATGTTGGGAGCTTTCTTTCTATGGTTGTAGAATTTTGAAAGCTGGTGAATCGGTGCTTGAGCACATTTGAAAGTTGGAGAAATAGAGATTTGATTGTGGCAAGTGAAAGAGGTAACGATTTGATGCATTTTAATGGCTATGTTTGGAATATTGTCTAAGTTTTGTAAATTCTGGAATTTTTCCCTGAATTTGCTGTTAATTGAAAGTAGGAATTGGAGAGAGTGTGTCACTGTTGAAGTGGTAGCTTATGGTATTTTGAGTTGATTAGGATTGATTTAGAAGTAAGGAATGAAAGTGTTGATGATTGGGTTCTTGAGTAGAATGTGGAGATCTAAGGACAAATTGTATTTGGGGTGTGATTTTGGGTATTTTGAGGTTATCAATAGGTTCCTTATAGAATTTTAGGTAAGAATAAGCTTTGGTAAAAGTTTAGGACCTATTGGGATCAGTTTTGGTCACTCTAGAAAACCTTATCAGTTGTTACGATTCTAGCTTCTGATGCGCATCACTCGGGATGGAGGATGAGCTCACTTGAGTGTTGCAGTAAATTTCTATTTTCCATGGTTTTCTTAGTGGTGTTTTCGAGTGGCAATGCAAGATTGCACTTCCTGACTTGTGAGTGAGATATGATCCCACTCGAGTGAGCATGAGCATGCTCGAGTGAGGTTTGCCCTTAGAAGTGGTCTATGCTCTCGGGCAAACACTTTTGGTGTTGCACTTCCAGGTGATCGAGTGCAACAAGCACTTCTTAGCCAAAGGTGTTGCCTCGGCCAAACACTCATGAGTGAGGATGCTTCTTACTCGGGCAGGAGTGCCCCATTACTCGAGTGAGGCCATCTTCACTCGAGTGAAGCGACCAAGATTCAGCATTTTTTTTTTCAAAAAAGGGAACTTTGGGGTAGTGTCACACAACCTTTTGCGTATATGTTAGGTCTCTAGTAAGCACCTAAAGAAGTTTAAATGATAACCAACATCAAGTAAGATGAAATTAAGAACTTGGAAAAGGAATTAATTTAATGTCCTTACTCTTGGTTTAAGGTTTTGATATTGGCTGTACCTGTGAGCCGACTGTGCCAGAGGACGTTAGGAAAGTACAAGGTAGTGACTTTTTCTTTATACCATATGTTATGCATTGTATATGTGTTATATCATTGATTTGTGATAGAATTCGTATGCTGCAACGTTTATGGATATGTGTAAGCATCGTTATACCAATAGTCCCTCAGTAGCTAACAATGGATCGAGTAATGGTTGTATGCCTTCCCGACGGAGAAAGGGGATGAGGATGAGGTGTGACTTTATGATTAGGTGAAAGCCTAATTATGAAGGCCGACGGGCCAATTGTGAAAGCCGGGTAGCTATGTGAGCTATAAGGCTATGTGTATGCACTGCCATGCTAATAGTCCCTGAGTAGCTAACAATGGTTTGGGTAAGGCGGTGTGCCTTCCCGACAGAGAAAAGGCATGAGAGTGGAGTGTGATCTGTGTTGCTAATGTATGATGATTTGCCTACATGCTATGTGTTTATGTGTGGTATGAATGATTTGTTACTATTGGGATTCTTTTAAATCTCACTCTTTCCTATGACTAACCTTTCAGACAGGACAAGAGGCTCTAGAGAGAAGCGGATAACTAAGAGCGGATAGGACTTCTTAGACATATTTGATCAAGACCGTTGGTTATCTATTTTTGGAACAGGATTACTGTATATAATTGGGGTCATAAATATTGTTTTGATTTTGTAATCCCCATTTTTGTGAAATGTTACAGCCTATATATATATATATAACCCCGAAGTTGTCGGGATTTTAATTTATGCACCCTGATACATATGGATGCAATTGAATTACTCAGGTAATTATATTTGAATGTGATTGAGAGACCAGGTTACCTGTGTTTTAACTGTTTTGTGAGCAACCTATCTCCAAAATAGGTGATCCTAAATGATAATCAGTAATTATTGGTCTCTATTTCACTTGAATTTCTTATTTCAGATGTAATTACAGTGAGGGGGTTACACGTGTGACAATCGGGGGACTGCACAGTGGTGCGTGTATGACACGCGCCTCCACCAAGAGTAGGTTTTATGCAGTTTTTTTCCTGAATTTTTATTCTTAGGGCGTGTGGGGGCGCGTAGGAGCTCAGTTTGAGATGCAGTTTGTTCTTAAAAATCCCTAAATTTGATATATTAATAATGGTATGTTATTTGCCTATTTTTGTGGCAATTCAGGATCTAGTTTTGAGGTTTTAGTGCTTATCTAAGTGTTTTTTGTACATTTAAGAATAACTAAAATCATGATAATGACTCACATTTGTTTTTTTAGGTAAAAAATGAAGTATGAGGCTTCTAATAGCACTGAAACACTAGAGTATGGGTCGTCGAGCATTGAATTTGTGGACGATCAAGCTCATATGGATGATCCAAAAGAGGAACCTAAAGAATATGAATTTTTTAAGGAAGATCCTGAAGAAGGTTTTCTAGAGCTTGTTCCAGAGGAACCTCAAGTGGTCTACTTTGATTCTGGACCTAAGTTTGTGCCCTCTTGTCCTAATGAACCTCAAAATTTAGAAGAAGAGGTCGATCAACCCTATTTTGCTGCTATGGCTGAGAAGATAGCAGAACTTGACGCGGACAAAACAGCTAGAATAAATAATATAAAAATCATATACTCAATCATTGTGAATTATGTTGAAAGCATAAAAGACAAAAAGAGTGCAGAGTTCTACGTGAGTGTAATGATGAAGTACCGCACCGTTGTGAGGGCAAGGCGCACATTCTTAATGACTGTTGCTTGGCTTGATGCTATGACAAAAACAACAAGATTCATGAAGAAAAAGAAAAGATTCTTTAGGAAATTAAGGAAAGCCATTATTGAATACTGTTGTTCTGACATTTAATGGTGTATTATGTTCCTATTTCCTTTATGCTGTTTGTATTGAGTATATGACTCTAAATGTTATTGTTTGTATGTTTTATGTATGGACATGGTATTTTTCATGTAATAAATTATGTTTGTTAGTTAATGCTAATTTTTTAATTGTACATTATAATACCATGTATCCCTGATGAGTGGGAGCTTTTAGAAGGTGAAACTTTTAAAAGCTGATGACTTATTTAAAGTACTTATAAGAAGTTTTTGCTAGAAAATAATAAAGTTGCTATTATTTGTGTGATGGAAGATACAAACGTATTCTCCTGATCATAGATCTAGTAACAAACTTATTTTCTGATCAAGAACGATATAAGTACAGACGTTGTATACCATGTTGTGCTATATAATCATTTGGTTATGTTCTCTTAAAGAGCACAACATTTCTGAATGTGAAAAATGTCACTTCAGAATTGACAAATGGACACGAAAGGCATCATTGCTTAAGTGAATAAGGGGAGAAACTGAATGGTGACAACTGGGACATCTGGCACAGTAAGGTGCAATACATTTTGGAGGAACAGGAGGTTGTTGAACCACTAACCACTATTTTAGTGGAACCTGAAGTGGGACAACTACTCAGTAAAGGAGAAACTTGGAAGTTTACCAAGCGTGGAAGAAGAAGAACAGGATTGCAAGAGTCACCTTATTGAGCACAATGGAAAATGACCTGATGTGCCAATATGAGAAATACAAAACTGCTCAGGCTATGTGGGCTGCACTCAAGGATAGGTTTGGTGGCACTTCAACCACTAAGCTTAGAAGGTTGATAATCAAGTTTGATACCTACAAGCTTAGAGCAAATATTCCTATGAAGCAACATCTGAGAGAGATGTCCAACATGATCAGAGAACTTCAGGAAGCTGGACACACCTTGACTGATGAACAGCAAGTTCAAGCTGTAATCAGATCACTTCCTTCTTGCTGGGAGCACATAAAAGTGAACTTGACTCATAATGACAACATCGTCACTTTTGATGATTAGAGAAACATCTTGAGCTTGAAGATAAATGCCTAGAGGGGAATAAGGTTTCTGGACAAATCTACTACACTAAACATGCTGGTCCTTCTAAGGCAAAGCCCGATTCCAAAAGGGGCAAGAAATCTCAAAAGAAAGGCAAGAAGGATGGCTCTAAGTTCAAAAAGGGGAGAAAGCAATTCAAGAAGAAAGGTAAGAAAGACGGCAAGAAGAAAGTTGACTTAAATAAGGTCAAGTGTTACACCCATGAGAAGGTACTAGTGGATTATGTGAATTCACACATTTCTTTTGTTTTAAGTACTTCTTTTCTAACAGAACCTTTTTGTTCTTCTTGAATTTTGGATTCAGGCTCAACAAACCATGTGATGAGGGATCGAGGATCCTTCATGGAATACCGTCGGTTGCCGTATCTAAGCAAATGGCTTTATGTGGGCAACAATACAAAGATCGAAGTCAAAGGAATTGGCACCTGCAAGTTACCTTTGCGTGGTGAGAAAACTTTGATCCTAAATGATATTCTTCATGCACTTGACATCTGACAGAATTTAGTTTCAGTACTTTGTTTATTAGATTATGGGTTTGATGTAAACTTTTATGGCAAAGTTGCAAACATTTTTAGCAACATGACCTTTTATGGTTTAGCTTTCCTTTCTAGAAAGTTCTTTGTTATGGATATTGTTGGTAATTTTAATGTGCATGACTGTTTCGTTATTTCCTCCAATATAATTGTTGATATGAATATCTGGCATGCTAGACTAGGACACATTAACCAAAATAGAATGACTAAACTAGCTAGAGAATGTTTGCTAGGTGAAATTTTGAATATGGAAATGTCCTTATGTGAGAATTGTCTAGCTGGTAAGGCAACTAGGAAACCTTTCGGTAAAGGAAATAGAGCTGAGATTCCGTTGCAATTAATCCATTTTGATATATGTGGTCCAATAAGTGTGAGGACGAAACATGGCGCCTGGTATTTCATTACCTTCATTGATGACTATTCACGATATGGTCACATCTATTTGATCTCACACAAGTTTGAAGCTCTTGAATGCTTCAGACGGTACATGAATGAAGTAGAGAATCAAACGGATTGTAAAATTAAAGCTTTACACACTAATCAGGGTTGTGAATACTTATCTGATCAGTTTAAGAAGCTCTGTAAAGAAAAATGGATAATTAGGCAACTATCCCTGGCACTCCACAACAAAACAAAGTTTCTGAAAGGAGAAATAGAACTCTTCTAGACATGGTTAGGTCAATGATGGCTCAAGCAAATCTGCCAATTTCATATTGGGGTGATACTTTACTAATGGCTGCCTTCATTCTTAACTGTGTGCCCTTAAAATCACTCACTTCTACACCCTATGAGTTATGGACAAAACGCAAGCCAGATTTAAACATCCTGAGACCCTGGGGGTCTGCTGCGTACATTCATAATGATTCCCATAGGTATGGGAAATTGGGTCCTAGAGGAAAAAAGTGTATCTTTATAAGATACTCTGAGTAATCAAAAGGATATGTTTTCATAGGTGAAAACGAAGATGGAACTATGACTAAAATTGAATCAAGAGATACCATATTTCTAGAAAATGAATTTCCTAGCAGGGGAGATAATGATCGAACAATATCTCTTTATGAGACATAAGAACAAGGCAGTACAGAACAAACTCAGACTAATAATCCTCAATTATCTTAATACATTGACTTAAGTGGGAGCTCAAAAAGGCAAAGGCCTAGATAAGATAAGCGAAAGAGACAAAAAGTTCCCACAAGAAGGAGTGACAAGGGAAATGTACCTAGGAGATGCTTCTCTATAGAAGGATAGACACTTATTGTTACTCCAGACGAAGATGATGAGCTTCGTTCTATGCAAGTAGCCTTATCAGGCCCTGCTAAGGATGAATGGAAGAATGCAATGGAGGAAGAAATTGATTCAATGAAGAAGAATCAAGTTTGGGAACTAGTTGATCTACCAAAAGGGTGAAAAGTCATTGGGAACAAATGGGTTCTAAAAATTAAAAGAAAACTTGATGGATCAATTGACAAATACAAGGCTCGATTGGTTGTAAAGGGGTACACACAACAGGAAGGTATAGATTATGTAATATCCTGGATTGTAATCAAGGATTACTAACTTCAAAGTGATGTAACTAATATTAATTGAACACTTTTGAAGTATATAATGTGAATTGTGATGTAGACGCGTGTGATGATGGTTTAGTATATGTTATGTCAATCAGGGGTAAAATGGTAAATTTACCAACCGATTGGTCAGCTATTGGAGAGGAAACTCATTGGTAATTGATATCAATGGTTAAGATTGAATAAGCAAAGGGGTGGGATTGTGTGTGCATATGCTTATGTGAGTGATTAGAATGAGGAACAAGATGTTGACACATGTCAACACAAGAGCCATGGATTGTGGTCCAAGAGTCAACAATTGCAACTCTCTCTTCCCTCCTCCATTTCAAGTCGGCCAAGGGCCTAATTGCACCACAAAAATCTGATTTCTCCATCACCTTCTCACCTCTCTCCTCTCCTCCATTTTTGCCAAGATCAAGCAAGAAAGAGAAAGAAGAAGCTTGAGTTTTAGGTAAGGTTTTGTCCCTAAATGCTCAACTCACCTTTATTAATATTGTTCAAGGGGTTGAGAGCTTTATTCCTATGGTTTCATATTTTTTATTAGTGGAGTTTGAGAACTTGTGGGGATTTGAAAGTGGGAGAATCAAAGAAATGGCTTTGGGAAGAAGTTGAAGTGAGTATTTGATACCTTTTGGTATAATTGTTGTGGTCATTGGTTTGGTTTTAGGAATTTCAAAATTTTGCCCTGATTTTTGGTCTAATTTGAATGCTTGAATTGGTTAGTGTGTTGTGTAGAATGTGGTGTTAAATTGTGTCTTTGTGCCATGGGAGTTGATTTGGAATTTTTGGAATGGAAGGAATTGCATTGTGGTGGATTGTGTGTAAATTGTGTTGACATGTAAAGATTTCGGTGAAACATGTCTATGTGGATGGAATTTGATTGTTTTGAAGGCTCCAATAGATTCCTTGGGCAAAATTGGTGTAGGAATGGTGTTTCATGTGAAAATGGGAACCATTGGAAGCAATTGTGAAAAACTGAAAATCTGTCCATTGAAGGTCTGTACTGGGCAGTCTTTTTGTGTGGGCGTTTTAAATAGGCTAATGATGTCAGAAAATTATGAAACTTTCCAGTTTTAAATTTCACTTCACAAGCTTCAAAATGGACATATAATTGGTATCATTTCGTTTTGTGCACTGTGAGTTTTAGTTGTCCAAAGTTTGGGATGGAAACTTAACTTTGTTGTGGGGGCAGTGGTGAGTTTTGTGCAATTCTGTACTTTTTTGGTGATTTCCAGAAATGTCCAATATTTTTCCTAGGAAGAGAACTTAAATAGCTTTCATTTGGCTTTAGAATCACCTCATTTCTATTTTTCTTGAATTAGTTATAATTTTTGAAAGTTCAGCCAAGAAACAGAATTTTCTTGGCCACGGCCAGAAGATTGTGGGCTGCGGGCCAAATGTTTCTGACCTCTTTTTGGCCGCAGCTAGTGGATTTGTGGGCCGCGGCCAACCCCCAAAAATCAGTGTTTTGCACTTTTGAAAGGTGGTTTTTGGTATAGCCTTTCCCAACCCTTTAGGCATATGTCTAGACCTAAAATAGTCACCTAAAGAGTTCAAATGATAACCAACTTAAAGTATTATAGAGATAAAACTTGGGAAAGAGATTGACGGGTTGTCCCTAACTTGGTTTATAGGATTTGATATTTGCCGTCCTCGTGAGCCTGCTATGCCAAGAAACGTTGGGAAAGGATCAGGTAGTGACTCTCTCTCTTATACTTTGTGTAATGCACAGTATGTGTGTTGTATCACCGTGTTATGATGATTTCTAATGATGCTACGGTTACAGCTGGTGATAGCTGTAGTTTACAGCGTAAGCTGTCGTGATGGTGATTACAGCAAGAGCTGTCGTATTGTGTATACAGCCGTGAGTACTATCGTTTTTGGTGAAAACCATGTATCTTTGGGATTGTTGCTACTGTTGCTGTTTGTGATTTATATACATGCTTTGTGTGAGTGGTTTGTTACTACTGAGATTCTCTCGAATCTCATTCTTTCCTATGACTAACATTTCAGACAGGGCATGTGGCTCAAAAGAGAAGAGGCCAACCCGGAGCAATTAGGGCTTTAGGGGTATATTTTATCTTGGAGATGTTGGTTATTTATTTTGAACTCGGGATTACTGTATATTTTGAAATAGGAATATTATATTCGATTTTGGTTGTGTAATCCCCTAGTGGATACTTATAAACCCTCAGGTTATATATGTATAGAACCCGGGAGTTGCCGGGGATACAGTTATACACTCTGATATGATTGAATGTATATTAACTGCACAGGTGATTATATTCGAATATTGAAATTGAGACCAGGATGGGAAAAAGATTTTTGAAAGATTTTGTGAAAATTTTACTGTGAGACAGAAATTTTAAAACGAGGTTAAAGCATCCAATGGTCTCTAATCCGATTTTAATATGTGTTATCGAATTATAATTACATGTTTAAAGTTAGGGGGTTACAAATTACGAGGATAACTTCTCACCTGTTGTACATTTCAATTCTATAAGACTTATTCTAGCAATAGTAAATAGTTTAGATCTGGAACTGCATCAGATGGATGTAAAAACCGTATTTCTAAACGGTGATCTCGATGAAGAAATCTATATGGAACAACCATTAGGTTTCATTAAGAAAGGAATGGAGATTAGAATTTGTAAACTCAAAGGTCCATTTATGGACTGAAATAATTATCCAGATAGTGGTATTTGAGATTTCATAAAGCAATAACCTCTTATGACTTTCAAATGATTGAATAGGACCACTGCGTCTACATTAAGCGGTTTGAGGATAATTTTGTAATATTATCCTTATATGTAGATGACATACTATTGGCTAGAAATAGTCTAAAGTCGGTCTTAGCTAATAAATAATGGTTATCATCAAATTTTGA
Organism: Inga leiocalycina; assembly: GCA_963242795.1. Classification (NCBI taxonomy): domain Eukaryota; kingdom Viridiplantae; phylum Streptophyta; class Magnoliopsida; order Fabales; family Fabaceae; genus Inga; species Inga leiocalycina. Next base: position 54,238,359 of record OY725321.1, read on the forward strand.
GATGAAAGGCATGGGTGAAGCAGAGTATATACTTGGAGTTAAAATCCAAAGGGATCACTCTAAAAGAATTCTCTCTCTTTCACAAGAGAATTACTTCAAGAAAATTCTTGAGTGATTCAATATGAGAGACTGCAATCCTTTAAATACCCCAATAGCTTCTGGTGTAACCATAAGTCTTGATATGTGTCCCAAAACTGAGTCAGCAAAGAAGAAAATGGAAAGGGTTCCCCATGCTAGTGCCATTAGAATTTTGATGTACGCAATGATATGTACAAGGCCAGATATTTGTTACACAGTTGGACTGGTTAGCAGATTCCAGTCAAATCTTGGTGAGTAATATTAGAAAGCAGTGAAAAGGATTTTGAGATACTTGAAGGGCATGTCAGATTATGCACTATGCTATCAAGGAAGTGATATGCGCTTGGTTGGATACTTTGACACTTATTTGGGTGGAGATGAAGTTGAGTCAAGATGAACTTCATGGTACACCTTCTTGCTAAACAATGGCGCCATATGTTGGAGCAGCAAGAAGTAGACGTGCATTGCCTTACATCCTATGGAAACTAAATTCGTGGCGTGCATCTCAGCAGTGCAAGAGGCTACATGGCTCAAGAGATTCATTGAACATCTTGGATTTAGAAATGAAAGCAAAAATCTGATATTAGTGTATTGTGACATACCACAGCCATAGCCTATACGAAAGATCCCAAATATCATAGCAAGACCAAACACATAGATATAAAGTATAATTTTTTGAGAGATTATGTAGCACAGAAAGTTGTTATTGTACAATATATTTTGACCAAGAGTATAGTCGTAGACCCCCTAACCAAACCCATAGCTAAGGAAATGTATGACAAACATGTGAAGGCTCTTGGGATGCATAAAATGTAAACTTGTAGACACTATGTAATATGTTTATGATTAATGAAAATGTTTCTTCATAAAATTTTATATGTCTATATGAAGGTATACAATGTCTAGTATGTCATACAAGCGGGTAAGGTTGGCTCTCTCACACGAGCAACCGCCTTTGATACTCAGGAATAGTATGCAAAGATGAGATAGTTGTGTTCACCAGTAAAGCAGCAGGAATGCTGATATGGTAGAGAAGAAACACAAATTATGTCACCTCGATAAGAGTGTAGTATGTCGAGATAAGATCCAATAAGACGTAATATAAATGTGGTTCGAATCATGGATACCCACTTCCATGATGCCTGTTGCTAGATAACAAATTCTTTAACATTAAAGTCATGATAGATAAATGGAGTAGAAGAATTTGGGTTTAGATACTGGGAGCATCTAAACTCATGTATGTACGGTGTTAATGATGAGAATCAAAATGACGTACGCTCATATAGTGTAAGAGTAACACCGTAACATGTGATTCATACCACATGTGCAAAAGAACCGCAAACAGGAAGCAAGTGAATGGATCCCTACTTTATTGCTGTGTGAGTCCCAGGAAGGTTAAACACTTTTATGATGTCCTTCGACTTTGACATTATCATAGAGGTATACTTTAGCGTCTGCTACCTTAACATTCATCCTATGATCATGACTGATACGATCCAAGGTTCTATGTTAGGAAAGCGGTTGACGCATATCAAAATGATATATGAGCGAAAGGAAGATTACCTAAAATATACACATCTATGTTGGTGTCTGAGACATGTCCCTTATGATATTAATATTGGTAATTTCATAAGTATGAATACTAAGCATATGAAAAGGCAATCTAAGTCCCTTAGATCTGCTGTGTGGAAGTGTATATTGGTATATCTAAGTCATATGAGGCAAAATATTAAAATTCAAGCTACATAAAGAAAGGTTGTCTTGTGCTAGTCATATGGAGGGATTTCTAGTACAAACACCTAGGAGACATCATGCCTATGCAATCACGGCAAAGCACATAGTATGAAAGAAGAGAGAGAGAGAGAGACAATCCTTATGGCTTCCAATCCACCAATTATGAGTGGGAGATGTTGGAAATTGGGCTTAGTACACCCTTGGTAGATTAGCCCCAAGCCCATTAAACTTTAAGTTTTTTGGGGCTAAATAAAATACCTAAACAAATGTAGGGTATTTATTAGTAATTTTCCCCAAGGGTTTAAAATTGAAACCTGGTGGGAACAGTTTCCCCGTATGTTTTGGGGGGAACAGTTGTCTGATTAAAACGTGTGTATGTAACATATGAGAATGCAACAGACAACAGATAGAGAAAAACATTCTCTGTAAAACTCTCTTATCTTCTCTTCTCTCCCTGTGTATTTGCTGTGTAAGATAGTCAAAATTCTGGTGATTCGATTCGCGTGGGTGCCACAAGAGTTCGAAAACAACACTTCAAGTATGCCCGAAATCCGACAGTTACATTTCCTTGAATGCATCAAAAAGGGTAATTCATCATTCAAAGAGTCTAAGATCTCCTACATTCCAGGCAAAAAAACAAAAAAAAAATCTGCATCGTGCATATTCCTTTTCAAACAATTTAAGTTAAATATGGATGGTCTATGAATTTATGAATTTTTGTTTTTGAGATTTCTTTAGTATTTACCTTGTAGTATACTTCTTTTAAGATAAAATCAAACAAATTAAATTAAAAAGGGAATAGTAATCTGAATATGATATATGTAACACCTTAGTTACATTATTGTTTTGATGAGTCTTTCATAGTAACTCTGAACCACTAAGTGATATTTCTTGATAAACAATTTCAAATCCCAACTCCAATATAGGATTCGAACGTGCACTTGAGGGGGGTTTTCTGAGTAAATTAAAACTTTTCAAAGATTGTTCACCGTGGTTCCCTACTCATTGTGACTCATCTTTACTTTATTCTCTTTATTATCTTAATCAGAGTGATTCTTTGCTTATTTTTATGTGCGGGAGATTTCTTAACTAATGGTCTCATACGATGCGATTACCCATTCCTAGTTCAATTATCATGCTTGGATAATTAATTCATTCATCATGAGAGTTATACAGTTAACCATTGCAAATTTATTAATTTACGTAATGGACTAGGGTGTGAACAATTCTTCTCTTCTTCATTGCAACTTCTTTCCTGGTACAACATCCTGTACTCCTCTTTTATGCTCAACTACCTTTATGGTTGGTTGAGGGAGGGTGAGATTCGGGGGAATCTCTGTATCAAACAATAACTATAATACATGTAAGATAAATGCTAGTGCATGTTGTACTTGCCTTACGTAGGCTCATATTAACATAATAACATATTTGCATGCTCAATGTTTCACATTTCTTACATACGGCCATAGCATCAATAGAAAATAGAGCTTCAATCATTCAACTATGTTACACATAGACAAGTAAAGCAATCATGCACATCAACACACAAGCATACTTATCAATACACGCAAATAGGGTAAGTTCACGACCTTTTGTCTTCAAGTCCCCTTTTGTACCTTTTCTTCCAACCATTAAAGTTGCTTCTATTGCCTCCTATTTGTCATCTCATGGCCCTAGATAAATGGCCATATTATTAGAGTCATGACAAATAAATTTCCAATGGGCTACTTTAGCCTCTAAGGTTGTCTTTATTCTTTGGGTCCACACTTGTCCCATATTTTAATAACCCAAGACACCTTGGTTGGTTAGCCTTAAAGTTAACACATTAGGTCTAATGGGTATTTAATGGGTCTACATTAACTTTATGGGCTTTACTTAACCATTAAAGTTCAAATTAATTACCAATTACCCTTAATTTCTTATTTTCGCCTAATTACCAAAATCTACCAGAATTTTCAATAATCTTTGAAAATTCATAACTAATTGTACAAATGTCCAATTGTGATGATTTCAAAGGCTATGTGACCCTACTTCTAGATGCACATCAATACAATATCTCACTTAATTAAGCACTCTATTAGAAATTTGCCAGTTTTCCAAACCAAAGTTTGGAAATTCATAATTAATTTTACAAAAATCCAAATGGGTTGATTCTAGGTTTTATAAAAAGCTATGTAAGTCCTCTTTCAAAGAAAAATATTATAGAGTTCGAATTATAACCCCACAGTTCCCATCAATTCGTCAAACTTAGACTGTTACAGATTTCATTCCAGATTCAGGGTTAAACTTTGAAAAATTTTAAAATTTCAATCCACTAGTCCAAATGGCTTATAATACCTATAAAATTAAAGTCCTGAATGTCTACTTTAATCTTATAAAATTTCATAGCATTTGGACCAAGTTTGACCGATCAAAAACACATTGCAAGTTCACAGCCTCCAAAAAACAAATTCAGGCAGCTTTAAACATAAACTTCCGAAATCATAGTTTAACCATAAACACATGATTAAACCTCAAAAATACCCCCTGGATGAAAAATAAATAGTAACCCCACCCTCATGAAAATTCATCCAAACAATAAAGCAAACTATTCGAAATGAAGCCCATACTTACCTCTATGTGTTTCCACAATCGGTTTGGAAATCCGGCAGTACTCTGGCCAGTGAGACAGCACCAAACCTCTCTAAATGAAAATCCAAAACCATAGAAATGAAACTTGGGATGAGTAGAAGAAGGTTTGTGAAGGGTATTTTGAGAGAAAACATCGATTCAGTAGTGTTTCAACGAATTGAAGTTCTAAAAAGTTACTATTCACTTCATTCTCTCCTCTAACAATTTTCCATGATTTTTTTATTTTTCTTTGATTTTTGGGGTAGCTGGCGAAATTATATGGCCAAGAGAGAGTCTTGACAAATTATGCCAAGTGTCAGATTCCTACAGTGCCATTTTTCTGGTGATCTAGTGATTCGGTGACATGTGTCACTTACTTCAATAAAGTGGGTCCTACATCTTTTCTTAGGCCTTTAGCCATCCAACTTGTCTTGGAAAGTGAGGGTTTGATGATTTTCCCCGGCTCCTGGGTTCAGTGTTTGAGAAAGTTAGTTGGGTGATCGGACCTGAGACAGGTGGATTTCCTCGACTTAAATGACATGTGGCACCTCATGAGTGTGCCAATACATAAGGCAAAAAGAAACCCTCATCATTAGGGACACTTGTCAATCTCTTAATATGCCAACATAAAAGTTGATTTATACTTTGCATGATGAATGGACAAGTGTGACTTTCTTATTTGTCTAACACAAAAGTTGTATTATCATTACTCATCATGACTTACTTTATTAAAACTACTTTAATAAAGTTACTTTATCAGTGCTCACTTGGGATTCCACTCGGGACTTGCTCAAGATTGCATCACCCATAACGGAGATCACAAGATGATGCCAGGTCGGAGTACGTGTGTGGGTTCTACATGGCACCACATACCGGTGCCTTTCCAAAAACAAAGGGTACATATGTCTACCCAAAAAATGTCATGTGAGCACCTATATTGGCATATTTCACTCAAACAATCTGTCCCATATCTCATGACATGGATGGGTGGTATCTTTCTACTAACCCAATGGCACCGTATATGTCTCATGTACACATATGCACCAACACATTGATCTCACTGTCTACACATACCGATCCCTCTGCCAGGTAAGGCTAGATTATATAGTCCCCAAGAGTCTTTCTATCTCTTATCATGCTTGAGACTCTTCTCAAACTAGTCTTGGTAATCTGCCTGATATAGGCTTATCCTCAAAGTCCTAGGCCCAAAATTTGGGATATTACAATTCTCCCCTTGTTCAATAAATTTCGTCCTTGAAATTTGCTACTGGTCTGATTCTTAATAATACTTCAAAAGGACCATTGTAGCAAGGTTTCATTTTTTTACTTCTACTCCTTTTTGACATCTCAAATGGTGGAGGACACTCCAAATTCCCAATACCTTAAATTCTAGAGGTTTTCTCATTCAATTCTATTTCTATTTCTATTTTATTCTAATAGACCTTGCCCGTCTATCCTATGTCTGAGCTTCTTCAATACAAGTTCTCAGACTTCTTTTCTCTTGTCTAGTACTGTAGCTAGCAAACACTATATGACTTTACAAGTTCAGATTTCTAAGCCCTTCATCAGTTTCTGTTTCAGTATCATCATGACCATCACCTGCACCACTTCTCAAATCAAAACATCAATGATGATAGCCCCGTCTCTGCTTTTTCATTCATCTATGTTGTCTCATATTATACTTTTCTGATTTTTAAATATTTAAAATTCTTATGGTCGCCGTACATATTCACAAATACACCATACAAAATAGTGTTGTTACATTTGCAAAGCAAATAACCGTTGCCAGTTCAATTCACAAGTGGGGTAATTCATCTAGTGAGGTTTCAACTATTGAGAGGCACACGCCACCATTCCATCCTACTTCATTAGAACATATCCCAATCCTTTCTTTCATTCTTTCTCATTCTATTGCATACCATACTGGTTGCTTCAAACCACACGAGTCACAATTCCCTGTAGACCACACAAGTTGCCTTATTCATTCTTTATAGGCCACACACGGGTCACATTCTTTGCAGACCACACAAGGGTCGCATTCTAGGATCAGGAATATTCAATATTGGTGCGATTTTCAACCTCCCCTACAGCTCTATGAAATCCTCTCGTAGACAACATCCCTCTTAAGAAATTCTTTCTGTAATTCCTTTTTTTTCAATTCTTTCTTTCATTTTGTTCTTTCAAATGAGCTTTTATCAATAGCGAAGTGATTCAAGAAAAATTCTAAATTCATCGTGCAAGACATAGCAAACTAAGTAATTCCCGATCCTACTTTAACATGACTAAAAACTCCCCACAACGTTACAAACATTGCTTGAAATAATACATATTTAATACATAACAGTGCCTTGAATATGATTCCCCTAGTAGGCATATGTATGTGCTTATAAAAAAACATGTCTTAAAATTATGCATTAACAAGTGGATTTGATCCTTCACTATAATTCTCCCTAATTTTTTTCCATAAAAAAAATATATTCTACTTTAGTTTTAAATTTTTTGGATGACAAATTGAGTCGAATGAAAGAAGTCAAAGGGACTTGAAATCAATGCCTCCAATTTAAGTGACCAAAACCCCTTCCATTCAAACCAGCATTTGTTGATAATGTTACCTATATCTCTATGTGCATGATTTGTAGGACTTTTTTATTTTGTGAAATTTTAGGCTCCCTTCATTCCTTAATATAGACATATTTACCTACTTTGATTAGATTAAAAATGTTAGTTGAATTAGTTAATATAGTATATATTTTCTAAAACACTTTAGTCATCTTCCTTTATTAATTCCCTCAATCTCTCTCCTTTATTATTGTTGAGGGAGGATCAATAGAGGTAAATTAGGAAAAGATTAACAAATATAAAAAATATGTCTTATATTAAGGATTGGAAGGAGTAATTTTGACTCAACTTCTCAATTTCATTTCAAATAGCATATTTCCAACTATAAATTTTTAACAGGAGATTCTACCAAAGGTTGCAACAGCAGATCAATGAACTTAATTACTGTAATTAACTTCAAATGTAGCTCAATATGCATATATCACATTAAGCAATTCACAAATCATACTGCTATTATAGAAGCTGAGAGAGTAGTCAGCAATATTAACTTAATATAACAGAGAAAGAGTTCATGATTCTTCTTACATTTCTTTGAATGCGTAAAAAAGGGTGATTCATCATTCAGAGAGTCTAAGATCTTCTACATTCTGGGCAAAAAAAATCTGTATCTTGCATATTCCTTTTCAAACAATTTAAATTAAGTACGGATGGTCTATCAATTTTTTAATTTTTATTTTTGAGATTTCTTTTGTAGTTACCTAGTAGTTTACTTCTTCTAATATAAAATCAAACAAATTAAATTAAAAAGAGAACAGTAATATGAATATGATAGATATCTTTATATATATATAATAAGTGGTCCAAGAAAAATATGTGCACCATGTGCATACTTCTAAATAATGAATAAGGTCATTATTTTAGTTTGGGAGATTGGTAGGGAGACAATTAATTTAGTGATGTGGTCCAATCTTTCATGTTAGATTAGTGAATTCCTTCTCAATATCAAGAATATCAGATCCACCATTAATCTATTAAGACGTAATAATTCATGGTTGAATTGCCAAATCATGAATAAATTAGTATATACATAAGACCTTTTTGAGAAGGTGGTAGAAAAGCATGTTCACACAAGTTGAGATAAAACTCCTCTCACAAACTTACCTCATATATCGTAAATCATGTTGGAAAAGCAGCTTATACCGTTAATCCAAATAGGCACATAGTTGGTAAAGAAAGGGTCACAATATTAATCATATGATCCAAAGAAGTTCCAGGTGAAGAAAAATACTACTGAGTCTTTATTTGCTTCTTCATTCCTACAAGAAAATTAAAGACCACATCAATGGCTTCTCCTTATAGATAGGTTTTTTAAGTTCGTTCATAAACTCATAAACACACTAAGAATTGAAAGAGGTAGAGATAGAAATAGAGAGAGATATATATATATACACTGAGAATTGAAAGCTGTATACTTGGTAGTTTGCCTATTGGCATTTGCTTCTGCTCATTTGCTCACATACGACTGAAGTCCTCTTCGATCAAGATTTCTACGTCGCACTCAATGACTCAGTTACTAGCGAAGAGGTGTACACACGAGTTAACTCAATTTTATTTTCTTTGAAAATCATAAATAAAAAAAATAAAATTGCACCATTTATTCCCCATGAAATATCAAAATATCAGTAATTTTATGTAGAATTTAATTAATGATCAATAAAAAAAACATTGGAGAAGTTGTGAAATATTAGAAAGCACTAGAGAATAAGGCGTTAATAACTTTAGAACCTACTGTAGGGAACAAATTTCCTTAAAATAAAAGGTAGTTGACTAATTTGAAAAGATTAAGAAAGCTAAATAAATTACTTAATTATAGCATATATTATATGATCTATCTAAAAGATTGATGTGTATCATTAGATTATATATTAACTTATAAATGCGCAAATTCATTTGCAGAAAAGTGATAAACGTAAGCAATTAAAATGAAAAAATGTCTTATATTTAGAAGAAAAATGTTAGAGAAGTTCCTGCAAAGACATTGTGTAATTTGAGTAACATCCGAAGATGCTGTCCTCAAGAGCTATTCTTGCAAACTCCGACTAATTGGAAGCAGCACTTTTTAGGATAAAACAGACCCTTCCTACAGATACAAGGAGAACAAACAACAAAATATGAGGCAACTAGCAGGCAGAGAGAATATGAGACAAACAGAAAAGCCATAGAGGAAGAGAGTGCTTGAGCTTTTTGAGCAAGGTGCTTGAACCTCTTGCAGCCAATGCCTTTTATAGGCCTCTCATGCACTCGAACTTTGGGCCAAATCAACTACAATAAACATGATTAAACCATTATTTTCTGAACGTATTGAAATATATACAAATATTTTATTGATAAGTTTCGGAATCTGGAGATAAAGACCTGCAACATGAACATTGATAGTGATGGCTGATTGAACAAAATAAAATCTGGTTCATGCCCTTATAACAAAAATGTTGAGATCTCAAATTCAAATACATAAAAAACTTGGTTTTTCAGATAAGCCATTTTCACAAAAATATTTTTAGATTTTTCTAAACAATATTTAATTAAAAGTGCCTAGTCCATATTCAACTCATAGAGGGGGGATCACTAGATTTCTACTGCTTTTGCCTCCTAGTGGCCTGTTATTGTGCACACAATCCCACTCTTCCTCTTAGCTCATTTACTAACTCAAATTCATAAGTTGTAATATATACACTTGTATTCTCTCTCTCCCAAGCAATGTAGGACTTGTTCCATTTGACACACCTACTTTTATGTTAAAACTCCAACAAAGGCCCACTTGTGCCAAAAGGAACACCTTTAACTAAGTGTCACATAGGGGTACATCCATTGTATCTAATGGTCTTTTGGACTATGAACTAGACTTAGACTAATAACACTTAATACACAAAGATATCGGTTATGGACTATGAACTCACATCTCTTAGGCATATACTAGAGGCATTAGAACTCATATTATAACCCCACATTTCACTATTAATGCGATTTTGCACATTAAGACAGCCATGCATGAGCCTAGTACATAACGAATGCTCTAGAGATTTTATCACGATCTCATAAGAGCGGCCTCACTCCACGTTCATAGAGGTGATTTCTTGAAATGTACCTACAATGAGCACACCATCCCATAGGACTGTGAAATCATTAAGAGCCTTGCTTATCCTCATCAAAATGCATTCTAGCACTTTCTCAAAATCATAGGAAGGGATTAACAATTTACTTTAGTGATAGTAGAACTAACACCCGACTTGTTCTTACCCACTAAACACCCTTCATGGAATCACCAATCATAGAGGCTTGGTTGCCATCGCTATTAATTTCATATCATATTAAGTCCCATTTCCCTTGATAAATCAAAGATTTGTTTCCTCTATAAATGTTTTGTAAATGGATCCGCGTAAGGTTCACCATTGATCTTACATAATCGATTTAGATCACACTATCTTTAAGCAACTGCCTTATTATATTATGTCTCAATCGAATATGTCTGTTTTTACCTTTAAAGGTTTTAATTTTAGCTATAGCTATAATAGATTGGCTACCATAATGTAAATACAATTATGGTGTTGGTTTTCACCTAGTGGGATATCTGCCAAGAAGTTTTTCAGTCACTCAGCCTCAGTACCAGCCAACTCCAAAACAATAAACTTAGAATCCCTTGAGGAAATGGTTAAGACAGTTTGTTTGACTAACTTCTATTTTACTACACCACCACTAAGAGCAAAAACATAGCCACTAGTGGATTTTCTCTCCTCTGAATCTAAGATCCAATTAGCATCACTGTATCCTTTCAATACAATAAGAAATCCACTATAATGAATACCATAATTCATGGTACCTCTCAGGTATCTTAATACCCTTACCAGAGCCTTCCAATGTTCATTGCCTGGAAATAAGTATATCTGTTCAATCTACACACAGCGTATGCTATATCTGACCTGGTATAGTTTATTAAATGCAACAGACTCCTAATAATTTGTGCATATTTAGATTAAGCGATTGCATCTCCTCCATTTTTCTTGATATGCACATTAAGATCATAAGGAGTATTCATAAGAGATTCATCAAACAATTCAAACTTTCTCAGAATTTTCTCAACTTAAATTTTCTTGAGAAAGTATGATGTCATTGTCATTCCTTATGATCGCTAAAAAAACATTAAATTTGCCACGGTTTCCATAGCAAATTCCGTCAGAAAATTTTCTGACGAAATTTTTTCCGTAGCAAATAATTTTGCCACATACTTCCCCATTTTGGTTTTGGCCCCTCAAGTTTCCAACTATATGTTTTGGTCCTTATAGGGCCAAAATGGTCATATAAAAATTTACATATATATTATTAATCATTAATTTTAATTAAAATTTAAATTTAAATTCAGAAATTGGACAAAAATAGTAATATGAAAATCTATCTAAGATGTAAAATTTTTTAATTTGAAATTAATTTATATTAAAAATTATAAGAATAAATAAAATTATTTTATATTTAGTTTTTTGTAATAATATATATTTATGTATAAGAAACAAATATATATTTATAAATAATTGATTATATATAATAAGATTATATGTATAATTGTGTAATAATAAAATGTCAAAGCATTCTAGCCTAACTGGTAAGGCATCCCACATGTACGGATGAGGTTGTGGGTTCAAACTAAAGAGGACCAAGACGAGTTGCATTTTCAGGAAAAAAGAAGTGGCAACATGTGGCGGAGCCAGGTTACAACACATGGTGGAGTTGGCCACCGGCGATGAGGTAGAGGCTATTGGAGTTACCATGAGCCGGCTCTAGCAGTGAGGTAGAGGCCCCTAGAGTTGCCACGTGGCATAAAAAAAATTGACAGAATCTGAATTCTGTCACAAAAAAAATTGCAACAAAACTTCCTATAGTATCTAAATTACGTCACAAATTTTTGACATAATTCTATCGGAAATTCCAATCCAAATTTCTGTCGGAATTGAGTTCTGTTAGGAATTGGTTTGTCACGCTATTATTAGTAACAGAATCCATTCTGTCAGAAATCCATTTCCATCACAAATCCATGGCAAATTCCATCAGAAATTCAGTGTTTTTTGTAGTGTGATATTTACACCCAAAATCACTTTTGCTTCACCCAAATCTTTCATATCAAAATTAAAAGATAGAAAATGTTTTGCCTTAAGCACAACACCCATGCTACTACCAAAGATAAGCATGTCATCCATATACTGACAAATATCATACAATCACCATTTACAAGTTTTATATAAACACATCTTTCTACCTCAACAGTAGAGAAACCATCAGTTAACAAAACTTGATTTAGTTTTTCATGCCAGTGTTGAGGTGCTTGTTTCAAACCATATAAATATTTAACAAGTTTACAAACTTTGTTTTCTTGCCCAAAAATAATACAGCCTTCAGGTTGCACCATATAAATCTCCTCTTCTCAATCACCATTTAAAAAAGCTATTTTAACATCCATTTGATGAATGAAAAGTTTATGAATAGAGGCTAAGGAAATTAGTATTCTAACTGAAGAAATCCTAGTTATAGCAGAGAAGGTGTCAAAATAGTCAACATTTTCTTTTTGAATATACTCTTTAGCTACCAACATAGCCTTATATTATCAATAGTTCCAACAGGAAAATATTTTTTTCTAAAAACACATTTACAACCAATAGGCTTTACTCCTGGAGGCAAGTCTATCAAAACCCACATTTTATTTTGATTTAAAAAATCAATTTCAGCTTCTATTGCTTCTTTCCAAAAAGATTCATTTGGAGAAGAAATAGCTCCACAAAAATTTTTGGGTTCATCTTGTACCAAGTAAGTATAAAAATCATCTCCAAAAGATATTTGTTTTCTTTGTCCTTTACTTCTCCTTAAATCTTTAACTAAAACTTTGTTTGAATTTTGTTTAGAAGAAGTAGAAAATTTTTCAACTCTTTTAGGAATATGCTCAACCTTCAAAGGAAATATATTTTCAAAAAGCTCTACATCCTTTGTTTCAACAATTTTGTTATGATCTAAAACATCATTTTTCAAAACCCGAAAAAGATAAGCAACACTTTGTTGAGCATATCCAATAAACATGCAATCGTAAGTTTTAGAACCTATTTTTCTCTTTCTAACATTGGCTAGTAAAACTTTAGCAAGACACCCCCACACTTTCAAATATTGAAGATTAGGTAAAAAACCATTTTCATAATTCATTAGTTGTCTTCCTAGTTTTCTTATAAGGTTTTCTATCTTGTAGAAAACAAGCAGACAACAAAGCTTCACCCCACAAGTTATTTGGTGCTGCATAACTTTCAAGCAAGGCATTCATCATTTCTTTTATAGTTCTATTTTTCCTTTTTGCAACACCATTAGACTCAGGTTAATAAGGAGGAGTTACTTCATGTATCATACCTTCTTTTTCACAAAAATCATTTGGTAATAAATATTTTCCTCCTCTATCTAACCTAGCTCATTTAATACTTTTATTTAACTAGTTTTCTACCTTCAAAGGAAATATATACTTCTGCTTTATATAAAAGAAATTTTTCAAAAGCTTCATCTTTATTTCTAAATAATATTACTTTAGTATATCTTGAAGAATCGTCGATAAAATAAAATAATATCTATTTCCTACTTTGGTTATAGTTTGTTTCAAATCACCTAAATTGGTATGAATCAAGGACAACAACCATAATGACCTGGTTTTCCACAGCAAAACAACTGCCTATCTTTTTATTGGGGTTAGTATTCTTGGACTTGTAGTAAGGTTTCTTATTTTTATTCTTTTTTTTCTAGGTCATATCTATTGTTGTGTGGCTTTCCCTCAACTAAGCTTGCTTTAGCAGCCATTTCTTTACCCTTTATAGATTGTATCGCCTTTTGGTTAGTATGTTCAACAGGTCATTCAGAGGAAATTGTTTCTATTTGTGCTTCAACTGTTGCATGTAGTCATTCCACCAAATTGGCAACTTCTTAATCAGTATACTAGTCACGATTTCATCTAGCATATTGATCTTCTCAGTCTGAAGGTCCTCATTCAACTTGTGGTACTCGTTGATATAGAGATTGATATGTTTGTCATATGTCATCTCCCACTTGTAAATGTTTCTTATCACAAACTTATACTTTCCAACTTCCTTAGCAGTATACTTGAGGATAAGTGATCCATATATCTCATTTTCTTCTTTGTAGACATGGTAAAGATGGTACACATCAAATAAATCCTTAGATAAAGTAGTAATGATTAGTCCTATACTCTTCAATGTAAGAGTTTTTGAGCTATTTAGTCTCATCTCTATATATATATAATAGAGGAGTACTTTCCACATTGAGTAGTGATGCAATTTGGATGGATTAACATTCTTTGGGCTTTATGGCTAAAATCAATCATACTCCTGATCTATATATATAATAATGTAAGTGTTTACCTATACCTTGTGTCTCTTGAGCAATTAAGCCTGGAAAGAAAAGGAAGATGGGGTAAAAAAACAAATACCCCTATCAGAAAGGGCGCACGGGTTATGGAAACTTTAAACTTAATGCTACATTTAGAAGTATGGAATCAGTGCTTGGGAAGTGGAAATGGGGAGGGAACTTATTTTTGGGCTTATTTGGTATGCTAGAACCTAGTTATATGGAAGTCTAAATTCCATCAAATTTGGGAACTGGCACTTCCATCCTTCCCCTATGGGAATTGGGTCCAATTCCATAGAACCCAAACTTGAAACCATTTTTCCCTAGTAAATCAGGTGAACCCAACGCCACCTTGAGGATAGTAGAGGATGACGATGATGATGGCAAGGACAATAGTGAATGCTAAGGGCGATAGCGGGGTGGAGGACGACAGTGAATGCTGAGGGCGATGGAGGGGTGGCTGACGACAATGCTTAGATATGGTTTATGATTTTCAAAAAGCACAAAATCAATCTTGAGAACATGCTTCTTTGATTTACATCTCGTCCCCTCATCTCCAACTTATGTCCTGTTCAGCTGTTCTCTACTTCGGCGTCCCTCCCTCTTCCTCTAATCTAGTGGCATCACGTTCATTTCTTGTTTTCTCTCATAGGCTTCATTCTCAATCGTCAGTCATTTCCTCTCACTATCTCGGAATCACCATCATCATTCTCAGCCTGTGGTTGCTTCATTTGTATGATTATAATTTTGCCCTTTTGCTAAGATCGAATCTCTTGTTTAACGAGATTTTTTGATTGATGAAGATTTGATTCTGATTTTGGGATTGCGATTTTATTTTGCTTTGATCGATTATGCCTTTCCCCTTTTGCTTCGATGAAGATTCAATTCAAGTTCTCCGATGGTGGTTCTTTCAAGAGAGATGTTTTTTTCAAAGACAAGGGTGTTTTGGTCTTTTTACAAGAAAACTATACATATAGATTAAAAATTATGTCCCACTTCCTTCAGCATACCAAACATACTTTTGACCTACTTCCATTTTCATTGTCACCTCCAATTCAACTTGTATTTCCACTTCCACTTCCATAAAAAATTCTTCCATGGTACCAAAAGGGGCAAAAGTGTTTGCATATCCCCTCCGCCCTTTGTGATAGGGGTATATGTTTTTTTCCTTGAGTCCTTTGCTTTTTAAGATTAATTCCTGCAAAGAGATATAATTATATATAGGTCAATAGTTACATTAGCACTTATATATGTCAACAGTTGCATTGATTCTCCCCACAAAGCCTATAATGTCTTGATCCAACCCAAATTGCATAGCAACTTGGTGTGGAAGGTACTATTCTATTATATATATAGAGAAGGTCAACTAGCTAAGAAACTCTCACTTGAAGAGTTTGATATCCATTCATCATGGCTATAAATTAAAACCATTATTTATTGTAAAAGTTCACGGTTCTTAATTATAAACCGTTATTTATGTACTAAAAAATAACGGTTTTCTATGTGAGACCGTTATTTATTTTTATTAAAAGTCACGATTCTTACATACAAACTATTATGTATGTTACTAAATAAATAACAATTGTAAAATGAGACCATTATGTATCATGCAAATATTAACATATATTATGACGGTTGTTTACGTGTGCCCATTAATTATTATCACAGCAATGTGCAAATCATGGACTCACCAAACCTCCATATATAACAGGTGTTATATTATAAATGTTGCAATAGGTTTGGAATAAATAATGGTTTGAAACTGTAATGTATCTGCGCTGAGTATTTGTAGCACCCACATATATGACAATTCGGAATCGTTATGTATGGCAGTCAACAATCGTCATATATTGTGATTTCTGTAGTAGTGACTAATTTTTGTTGCTAATTCCAATGCAAACTGATTTGAAATAGAAATTTGTGATAGAAAAAATTCTATCACTAAATTCCATTGCTAATCTATCAGTAATTTCTATAATAAAATATTTTGTGATAGAATTAGTGACATCATATTTCCATAACTAATTTTTGTCACTAAATTCGTGTCAAACTATTTTGTGGTAGAAATTAGCCACAGAAAATTTCTGTCACTATTTCTCATCACTAATCCGTTACTATTTTCCATTACAACATATTTTGTGATGGATTTGTGACAAAAAATTCTATCGCTAATTGAATTTTGTTGCAATTATGTTCGCTAATTTCAAATTTTATTATTTTAGCTTATAATCCTACAACCATTTATATAATAACATAATTAATAATACAAAGATTTAAATATAATTTCAATTTACAAAATAAATTAATATATTTATGGGGTTGGTGTTAACTAAGGCATCATCATCATTGAGCTCATCGTTAGACACTTATTGAGACAGAAAACGTTTTTCATGTTTCATTAAAAAAAATCAATACCTCTTTTGCCTTAATAAAATCTAAAAGAATAAGATAAGTGTTAAATTTCACATTTTGTTGATAGTTGTTGATGACAAAACATGATTAAGTGCTTCATAAATAGATAGAAGAAACTTTGTTATAATCCTTACTAGAGTCATGACTACAAAAAAAAAACGTGATTTAGTAGCGGTTAAAAATGGTTATTAGTAGTGATTTTAACCGCTACAAACAATATTAATAGCAGTTTATAAAACTGCTACTAAATCATATATTGCAAGCGGTTTTGTAGCGATTATATAAAACTGCTACTCAAGCAAAATAATTTTAAGAACGGTTTGGTAACCAGTCTTAAAAGTTTAACTTTTAAGACCGGTTTTATTAATAACTGGTCTTAAAGTAATAATTTTAACATTGGTTGTATGCGTAACCAGTCTCAAAATAAATTTTAAAACTGATTATGTTTATAACCGGTCTTAAAAGTGTTATATATATATATATATTTAATTGTGTATGATTAGGTTAGTTACTAGAACGCATCCTAGAATTGCTACCTCCAATGCCATACTAATTAAGTGCCATATGGTGTTCAATTTGCTTCCACTTACCATGTCCTTTTACATTAACCTTCCACTTTCCATTTTCTTTGGCTTTAACCTTCTCATTGAATTGGGAACTTGTAACATGTCATATATCCTCATGTATAATGTTTTGTTTAAAACTATCATATATATATATGCATAAATGAATTCAACCATGTCATATCATGCAACCAACAACTCAATTCATCAAAATATACAAAAACCATGTTAAAACCAACAAACATGTCAAATCATGCAACCAACAATATTTGCAACCAACCAACATGTCAATTCATCAATATATACAAAACATTTCCTCAATTTTAGAAGAACTCACTGTTGTAAAAGTTCATAAATGAATTCGGCACAACAATTGCGAATGTGCTTAATATCTTCTTCTAGAAATAGGTCAGCAAGTTCAAACATCTGAAACACCAAAGCCAGGAAAAACATTAACTTCACTTAAAAAAAATAAAAGTAATACAAAATTTTTGAAATATATATACATTTACCTCTTCAGCAAGTTCTATCGTGCCTAGGGTAATAATATTATACACATGCCTCAGAATATACAACCCACACAAGTTGGACCCCGGTGGTTGCCTACGAGTCTGAAAAATAATATGATATCATTAAAACAAGTATAAAATTAAAGCATGGCTTATTATTGAATACATTCTTAAAACAGACCAATATGTAACTAACGTTTGGCAAGATCCATGTAGGGTCGTTTACCTAATGCATAGGCCTACCACAATCAGTATGTTTGAATGTCCGCATAGCCCTATATCATCAAAATCACAAAGGTTACATATTTTACACAAATTCCATAAATTTTGCACATGAAAGGTAATTAATATTGCAAGAAAACTTACGTGTTCAAGCTCTTCTTCAATTCATTAGTTGGCTTGTTGAGGTGGAGAGAGCATAACAGGATGACAGAATAACTCTTCTTGCATAAAATAGTCAATTGCCAATGAACACTGAAAAAAGGGAAAACTTTTAAGCAAATATAAAACATTATGTATATTATGAAATATAAATTTGTTTCTTACCCATGCAAATATGGAGCCAAGAAACACTCAATTGAGGTTTCACTAAGCCTGTGCGATATGTATGTGTGTCTAATAGAAGCAGTGGTCCCTTTGTCGTAGAGTTGAACTAGGTATAGGAGTCCAAATTTATTGGTTTTGTCAGAGTCAACCAACCTACGATGCATGCACCTATAATAATTCAAGCAGGGACATTTAATCAAAGTTTAACGGTGTTATTTGTAAAATATTAACTTCCAATTTGAGAAGATACTTACATCAAAAAGAGCTAGACAATCGAAATCGTAAGCTGTTGTAGAGGAGCTACCAGGGACATTAAATCATCCCTCTCAAGATAGCATTACCCCTTTGACTTGCCAACACCTGACTCAGTAGACCAATCTCTTGTTGTAAAGGACGTATCATATGCCACTAGAATCACTTATTGCATGAAATTCAATGAAGGCCGTGAAACATCTTGAATGGAAGGTGGTGGAGGTGGAGGTGGAGGGGATTCCTCAGCTCGATCAGAAACAAGGTTCTTTGGCCATAAGATGAAAGAGTTGATGACATCACCCACAACCTTGAAGTCATCAATAGGGATAGGGAGAGGTGCATCTACAACGATCACCTCTTCAACTGCCACTCTAACTTGATCATCCTTTATTTCTTGGTGGTGGACAGTTCATCCCAAGTTGTGCACGCTCCCCCGTACAACCAATCGTCTCAGAGGATCCTCCATAAACAAGTCATAAGGCTCACTAATTTCTTTTCCAAGACCCTCTAATGACTGACCAATGCAACTCCCTTAAGTGCTCAGTTTAGGGTTTAGGGAATGAGACTGGGGAGCACTGGTATCTGCTTGTCTTGTGCTCGTCATGATCATCCATTCCTCCTTCATCTTACTGAACCTTTCTTCAAATCGTGCATCAAATGATGCTTCTGCCTTGACCCTACACTACTACAAAAAGGGGTTTTAACGTCCCTATTTTGGCACTTTTAACGTCCAAAAACTGGGGGACGTCTATGTGGGGGGAGTAGTATGTTTTAAGAAAAGACATCCCAAAAAAATGGGACATCTAAAGTGACACTTTAGACGTCCCAATTCTCAATTTGGGATGTCTAAAGTCCTCCACCGGGGGGACTTTAGGTGTCCCAAATCTCAATTTGGGATGTCTAAAGTCCTCCACCGGGGGGACTTTAGATGTCCCAAATCTCAATTTTACTTTTAAGGTCGAATCACCATACTTCTGTTTTTTACTTTTAAGGATATTGGACATGTTTTTGCTCGCAGGATCGGTAACATAAAACACTTGTTTCGCCTGGCTTGCTAGAATGAAGCGCTCAACTCTATAGCCAACTCTTTGAAGATCGATTGAGAGAAATTCAAATTATTTATCTATTACCATAGCATTATTACTAACCCACTTACATTTGAATAAAGCAACTTTGAACTTGTTGTATGTAATCTCCCATATTTCTTCTATAACTCCATAATAGGCCATAGATGCTAATATAGGGTTTTTGTCTCTCAAACTGGAAAACTGTATAACTTCAGCTTCTACCATGACCCTACTATTTTGCATGGTACTTCTGTCATCTTGCTCTTTCGTATATAAAAAATAGCCATTTATATCATAAGCGGTCTAAGTAATGACCTGAAACGAAGGCCCCCAAGCTAGCCACTTGATTGTCTCAGACACACCGGTCTTATGCAAAACCTTTTCCTCTAACCACTCCATGAATGTCTTGTTTTACTCAATAGCAATCTGCATGTCATTCTCCCTTAGATTCTTGTTCTTCAAAGTCTTTTTGTGTTCATCTATTAAGGTTGAACTTCTTCCATATTATTCAGGATATATAAGTGGGCTTGCAACACCTCTTCACGAGGAACATTCTTCACTTTTAGTCCTCGTGTTCCCTTGCTGCTCCCCTTTTCATGGCAAGATTGTTCCTTCTTCCCTGACATATAATCTTTACAAAACTCCATAGCCTCCTCAACTACATATCTTTCTACTGTTGAAGCTTCTGGTCGATAAGGATTTTTAGAATACCCTTTTAAGATCTTCATGTATCGCTTTAAAGGGTACATCTACCTCAGGTAAATTGGACCGTAGAACCTTACCTCCCTTACCAAGTGCACCATTATATCAAAAAATGAAGGAGGAAAATGCATTTCTAGTTGTGACAAAATAATGTAACATTCATTTTCTAGTTCATCCAACTTTTCAGTGTTAATGACTTTGTTACAGATAACATTGAAGAAAACACACAATCTTGTTATAGTGGTTTGTACTTCATCTTTCATTATGCCTTTAATAGCTACCAGTAATAGTTGTTGCATTAACAAATGGTAATCATGGGACTTCATTCCCACTAACTTTAAATTGTCCATTGAGACACATCTTCTCACATTCGAGAATACCCTTGCAGCACCTTAATTTCATGCAAACACCCACACAAACTTCTTTTCTCTGCTTTTGATAGTGTATGCGCTGCTGGCTCCATGTATGCCCCTTACCATCATCTCTTAGTTATAGATGTAACCGTTCTCTTATTCCCATATCAACAAGGTATAATCTCGCACTAATCCCATCCTTAGTCTTCCCTGGTATGTGCAAAAGTGTACTGATAAGGTTATCACAAACATTCTTCTCCACATGCATCACATCAATACTGTGTCTCACGTCAAGCTAACGCCAATATGGAAGATCAAAGAAAATGTATCTCTTCTTCCATATGTTCTTCTCACCCACAATCCTCTGATTCTTACTAAAAGTGACATTGATACATTCTACGTGACTATAAACTTCCTCTCTGGTTAATGACTTTGGAGCCATTCCATGTTCTGGTAAATCGTTAAAACACTTTCTTAGCCTACGATACGAGTGGAACCGATGAAGAAACCTCCTATGGCCAAGGTAGACAGTTTTTCTTCCATGCTTTAGTTGATGGAAGTGTGTGTCTGCTTCACATATTAGGTATGCTTTATGACCCTTCACGTTGTACCTTGACAAGTTTTCGTACGCAGGGAAGTCATTTATCATTGTGAAAATCATTGTATGTAGCTTGAAGGACTCCTTCTTATAAGCATCAAACACATCTACGCCTTCCTCCCACAACTTCTTCAAGTCCTTAATCAAAGGCACCAAGTAGACATCAATATCGTTCCCTAGATGTTTTGGTCCAGAAATAATCATAGATAGCAACATATACTCGTGTTTCATACACAGCCAGGAAGGCAAGTTGTATATTACAAGGAGAACCAGCCACGCACTATGTGTGCTAGTAAGAGTTCCATACGGATTGATGCCGTATGTACAAAGCCCAAGCTGAAGGTTTCTCGGCTCGCTGCCAAATTGAGGGAACATTTCATCTATTTTTTGCCATTGTAGAGAGTCAGCTGGGTGCCGAAGATATTTCCCATCAGATATTCTCTTATTAGAGTGTCATCTCAACTTCTTTGCTTTTGTTGCAGTCGCAAAAAAACGTTTAAAATGTGGTATTATTGGAAGATACCACATAACCTTTAAAGGTTTCCTTTTAGTTGTCACATCACCACAACCACCATCTTTTTTCACTTTATATCATGCAGTTTTACACTTAGGACACTCATTAAGACCTCCATATTCATTTCTGTACAGTACACAGTCATTAGGGCAAGCATGTATCTTTTTATACTCCATACCCATTATAGACAGGATTTTTTTGGCCTCATATATACGATTTGGAAGTACATTATCCTTTGGAAACATATCACACAATAGTTCAAGCAGCAATGTGAAACTACTATCGGTCCACCCAAAAGTTTCCTTTAAGTTAACCAAATGCAATATTCCCTTCAACTGCGTGTACTTATTCCCAGGGTATAGTGGTGTCTCTGCATCACTCTGCAAGCTGTCATACTCCTGCGACTGTACAAAGGATTCTACCTCAACATCGTGAATCATTTTCTCTATTCTATCTTCATCTATAACATCCACATCTTCCTTCTTGTGCGACAGATAATCCGTTACTTCCTCACCATGCCATATCCACCTTGTGTATCGCAGATTTATTCCATCACAAAGGAGGTAATCCATTATGACATCAACATCCCGTCGATTCACATTCAAACAATTGACACAAGAACAAAAATACTTCCCATTTTTTGTTGGAGCATTCTTTCTAGCAAATTTAATAAATTCTTCCACCCATTTCTCATATTCTTCACTAGGTGGAGGAGATCAAAAACCAAGATACTGTGGAGGAGGGGGTGGTGCGTGTGTCTTTTTCAATAGAAAGGAGGAGGAGGAAAAAACCAAGAAGGTGTGGAGGAGGTGGGTTGACGGCGTACAATGAAAGAAGAAGGGAGGAGGAAGAGTAAAGTTGAAGAAGGGAGGGGCGTGCATCGACAGTGAATAATGAATGAAAGAGGGAGTTGTTTAGTCAAAAAGGAGGGATGGTGGGTAGAGAATGGAGAAGACTCATGTCAGACATGTGTCTGACATGCGTAGGGATACCTTTAGGCATCCCAAAAATCATTTGGTACGCGTAAAGTCAGACTTTAGGTGCCCTAATTAAAAACATTTGGGACGTCTAAAGTATGGGTTTAGACATCCCAAAATTATTTTAGGAAGTCTAATCCCAGCTCCTGGGGCTAAAAAAAAATTTCCAAAATTTATATTGTGCGCGGGAAGAACTTTAGGCGTCCCAAATTCAAATTTAGGATGTCTAAAGGTTTCCTTACGTACATATAATTATGAAATTGCCATCGCCAGCCTTTTTAACCACCCAATTTAAATTTGAGACGTCCTTTAGGGTGGTTATATCCTAATTCTATAGTAGTGCTAGTTTCCGACCTCACAGTGGCCAATATATGCTCCATCTCCTCCCTAGTCACCATACTACTTGAGGAACAATGTTGCGGTGCTCCAAAGTAATCCCTTATACCTGCCCATCCTCCAATCCCCCTGACACTGTCGGGATGCTCAGGTTTTCCTATAGCTACGGTCAGGATGTCATTCCTTCCATCCAACCTAAATGATCCCTCGACTTATTTTTTTAAGCTCCTCCTATAAGACACAGATGACAAATGTTAGTAATGAAATTTGTTTACTAAATAATTAATAACAACAAGTCAACAACAATACTTACAATTTTCTCACCGACTATACGAGATTGTTTACTCGTATAAGACCCGCTCCTCTTTTGGTGACAAAACAACCACTTATCTTCACGATGTATCAAAGATGGTGGAGAAAGAAGAATAGAAGGATCGGATTGAGCTGCTTCTTCCAATCTCTTTCGTTTGGCCGCCAACAAGTCTTTTTCGACCTTCGCATAACCCCAACCAGACATTGTATGGGGGCAATCATTCTTTCTACTACTCTCTTGGGACTTTTTCCTTTTTTCCTGCGAATAAGAAATCAAAAATAAGTCATTGTAAATCAATAAAGACAATTCATAATTCATAAGCAAATCAAAAGCAAAATAAGTCAAGTCACCAATGCTTCTAGTGTAGTTTGAAGTCGTCTAAATTCTTGCCAAGTCTATTCGTCAATAAAAGAATATTGATCACACGAATTAGGACAAGGCTGACCTTCTTCCACCTCGATATGCACGTAATTGTTGGCTAGACTTGTCTTAAACTTCCTCTAGCGTTCATCACAATACGTCATTGTCTTGTCATACAAGACTTCACTCTCAAGAATGTCGTAAGTGAGTTAGATAGTTTCCCAAATATGTTGCTTCACATTTTTATCCATATTTCTCTACTGCTCTATCAAGATGCTAGGCTTGTTGCGTGCTAAGAGGCCGACAAAACTCTTATACCAGCTTGCATAAGGCTCGATTGGTTTCCTATAACTATCAAACTCAATCAAAATCTTTTCCCCAGTATTCTGATTGAGAGGAATGTCTCTCAATCGAGTGGCTCTCCTACCCCTTCGTCTAGGGTGGTTACGTGGCTCACTGTGTTCCTGGCTAGGAGCATTGCTAGGCTCGCTTTTATTTGGATTAGTTGGATCTGGAGTACCCTCACTAGGATGACTTATTGTCTAAAAACATTTTAAGGACACTATTTAAGGATAGCTAGTGATGGTTTAAGGAAATTTTGCTACACGGCAATATTTACAAAGGCATCATTCAAAAGCAATTCCCAAGTTATGCAAACATGAACAAATAATTAATTACAATGCACAAGTTCAACATACATGCAAAAATAGGAGGCAATATCCACACAAGTTGAACAAATTTGAACATAAATGCATTAGGAGGCACACTCAGAAGCAAAAATAAGAGGCATGTTTGAACAAGTTGAACAAACATAAATGCATTTGGAGGCAGACTCAGAAGCAACACCAAAGTTCATATCAAGCAATATCAGTACTACCTCATCCAGAGTTTTACTATATTGAACATGCAAAAATATAGAACCAAAATCAAACCCTTTTCATACACAACCAAAATAAACCCAGGTCCACAGAAGCATAAGGACATTAACCTCAAACATACATGCATTATGTAAACTCTTCAAAATAATTAACGGTACCTTCAACCTTTGCTTGAGGATCCTCTTCTTTCTCTGGATTTGAACAATCTTTGGCCACTTTATGATTCTAGTAAGGTCTCTCTTAGGAGGCAATGGACGGTTCTAAAAAGTAGGTTGATGACTTGCTACAAGAAACGAACAAAGAAAATGGAAGCCAAGTCATCTCACCATTTCAATGAAATACCCAAAAATGAAACTGTTAATTAAATCGAACACCTGGCAACTGAAGCACAAACTTGACAATAAAAACAAGGTTGAGAACGAAACCAATTGGAGGAAACAAATGACGATAGACTTACGGTAATGTATTCAACTGTAAATCTCTATTTACGGCGGTGAAGTTAAGGATAGAGGAGAGAAGGGGAAAGGAGGAGCTGCCACGAACCAACGGAGGAGTTCTGTTGATATGCTTGAGTCTCAAATTTCAGAGTTAAAATTAGGCATGTTTTGAAATCCAGGTCAGTTTTAAGACCGGTTGTAATTAACAACCGATCTTAAAAGTAATACTTAAGACCGGTTTTAATTAGAAACCGGTCTTAAAATTAATATTTAAGACCGGTTATTAATAAATAACCAATCTTAAAAAGTTTCTATTTTTAAGACCGGTTATTAAATAATAACCGGTCTTAAAGTTTTAATATTTAAGACCGGCTTTCATGTACAGCAGGTCTTAAAAATAATAACCATTTTTTTTTAATTGTCTTTAATTCAAATAATATTTTCTAGACCGGTTATATTTAGAACCGGTCTAGAAAGTATATTACATGTATTTTTTTTGTAATTGGATATATTTTAAGACCAGTTTTTATTACAACCGGTCTTAAAATTATTTTTAAGATCGGTTTTAAATATAATAGGTCTTAAAAGTATTTTCAAGACCGGTTATAAATAAAACCGATCTTAATATTTCATCATAATTACAAAAATGCCACTAGTCATATTTTTAAGACCTTATCCGATATAATCGATCTAAATGTTCCAGTCTAAAATCCCTTTTCTGTACTAGTGCTAAGTCATAAGTTGTTAGTCCCCGAGAAGTAGTGGTATTTGCCCACAAACACTTGAACAACATCACAGTGAAATGGCCTTGATAATTAAGTTCGACCACATTAAGAAGCTTTCCATAGTAAGGGATGCCTCCAAACTACATGTTGGCGTCACTGCTGCTCGCATAACTCCTTGTCCCAAATGTGCCATAAACACCCAAATTTTGAGTTTGCAATCCTTGATCCTGTGAAACTGTGCAAAACATAAAACCATTGACATTGTATGTTGTAAACCTTTTTGCATGATCAAGAGGGCCGATTATGAGAGCTCTGAAATCTGGTGAGCGTGGGTTGTGGTCATTTAGTATTCTGCGCCCAAACCTGCTCAAAAATTCTCTGTGGACCTTTTTGTCAACTTCGGAGGATGTTTGTGTACAGATCCTGAGTTGACGTTTAACATGACTTCTGAATTCCCTACGATTAATCATGGGAATGTGATAGTGAAATAAAAGTGAAAAATGTTACGAAAGATATAGAATAACAGGTGAGTGTACAATTCTTACTGTATGAAAGGTTCAACTTGAGTGCTGTTAATCAAGACATGTCTATGTGCTTGCAACTTCTCAGTTGCCTTTAGTTTGAAGTTCTCAGTTCCTCCAACTGGTTTACCAATATGAGGGATAAATTCTTCTGATATTGGCGCAAGTTCATGACAATCATCAACACGAGGTGGGCGGTTAAAAGCCGTCTCAAGGTCATCAAAGTACCTTGAACAAAAATACAACACCTCATCCCCTGTAGAACCTTCTGGCCATACCTTATTCCTTACGTAAGATTTTAATTTCCTAAAGAACCTACGAAGTAAAGAAGAGAAAATTGATACTAAATGCTGAAAAGGATGACTAGCAAACATAATAACTAACAATAAAGCACATATTTAAAATAAGTACCTCTCAATCGGATAAATCCATCGATATTGTACTGGGCCAGCAAGCTTTGTTTCAAGATTGAGGTGGACTATAAGGTGAACTATCACAATGAAAAAGGTTGGAAGAAAGATCATCTCCAAATGACAAAGTGTAAGAATGATTTTGAACTGTAGCTGATCGAGCTCCTCAACAATCAAAACCTTAGAAAAAAACTTTCAAAAGAAAGAATAAAGCTCCATCAAAACGATGGCCACTTCAGGACGAAGTGCATTCTTTATAGCCAGAGGGAGTAACTGTTGCATAAGAACATGTGAGTCATGACTCTTCAGGCCAGCAACCTTTCAAGCCTGCAAGCCAACACATAGAGAAATGTTGCTTGAACAGTTATCAGGAACTTTTAATTTCTTCAACGTCGTGAGAAAGACTTCCTTGTTCGATTTTGTAAGGGTAAACTTTGCTGGCTAAAATTTTTTATGCTCATCTGGCCAAGCATCTTCATGAACTCCCATGGCGCATAAATCTTTCCTCACTTGAAGGTGATCTTTTGTCTTGCCGGGTCCGTTAAGCAGTGTATATAGCATATTATCACAAACATTCTTTTCAATGTGCATGACATCAAGACTGTGGCGAAGTAAATTAGATTTCCAATATGGAAGAGTGAATAAAATACTTATCTTCTTCCATTGTTGAGGCACCGAAGTTTTGCGCGTCTTTTGGTGAGGTTGTGTTGAATCGTCGCTTTTGCTGAACTCGAACTCAACATTTTCAAGCTGCTGTAAGATTTCTGTACTGAATAAAGTATAAGGTGGTCCTCTTTTTCCTAGTTTCCCATTGAAGCAATTCCGCTACAATCTGAACTTGTGCCTTCCATTGAGAAACCTCTAATGGCCCATAAGCACCACTTTCGGCTGTGGGGAAGGCGTACTACATCAGAGTCAAAATTACAAGCTGGACATGCTTACTTAGTATGCACATTCCAACCAAATAATGTGCCAAGGCCAGGAAAGTCACTAATCGTCCACATCAAGGCTACACACAAGTTGAACAATGTCTTCCTGAAAGCGTCGTACGTCTCGATGCTGACATTCTACAAGTCAAGCAATTCCACAATAAGCAGTTGGAGATACACTTCGATGTCATTCCTGGTGCCTTTTTGCCTGGAATAATCATAGACATAATAAAGGAGCTTTGTTTCATACACATCATAAGCGGCAAGTTGTAGGGAACCAAGACTACCGGCCAAATACTATAACTTGTGCTAAGATTCCCAAATGGATTGAAACCGTCAGTTGCCAAAGCAGGTGAACATTTATAGGGTCAGCCACGAAAGATGGAAAGTCATTGTCAAATGTTTTCCAGGCATCTGCATCCTAGGGATGTCTTACTTTACTATCTTCATTCTTATCAACATCATGCTACCTTATATACTCTGCCATTTTAGACAACATAAATAATCTTTATAGATGAGGTTTCAAAGGGAAGTACCTGAGAATCTTTGCAGGTTTCTTCTTCTGTTTTTCCCCTTCTAAATTTTCTTATACCTCAATGTTTAGCATCTCTTACAAGTCTCCCTGCTGGAATCGTCTCCCTAATACAGCATACAATCGTTGGGGCATGCATCAATCTTTTGATAGTTCAACCCCAACCTGTTGATAATCTTCTTGGTCTTATAGAATGTTGTGGGAATCTCAGCGTCGGGAATGCATCTTGTAATAATTCAAGCAACATTGACATTCCCTTATCTGTGATTCCACACAAGTACTTAATATGATACAATTTGATCAAGAAAGATAATTTAGAATATTTTTGACAACCTTGATATAAAGGACAATCTGCTTCATCCATCAAGCTGAAAAAATCCCAAGCTGCTTTATTCCTTATGAATATCGGCTCAGAACTGTGCACTTCTTCGTTGACGTTGTTGCCTTGAAATACAAATGCATCATGCACAGCATTCACAAGATCATCTTCATCTAGTTGAACTCATACTTGCAAACTTTAAGGAAGAGCATCATCATAACTAATGTCGGCCTTCTCACTATGAACTGCCCAGAACGTATAGTCCTCCGGGAAAGGCTTCAGAAGCAAATGTTCCTTAACAACATTTCGTGCATGCCACTTCTTGAACTTGCATCTCTGACACAGATAGACGATCTTGTTGTTACAGCTAGCGTGAGTGAATGCGAACTCCAAGAAATTTTTTAATCCGTACAAATATTCTGGAGAATTGCGTCGTAATCTGATCCATGAATTATCCATAGCTACTAGTGAGAGAGAAGAAAGTATAGTGAAGAAGATGAGTGAATAGAGAATGACGAATGCTTGGAACCTTATATTCTAAATTTCCAGCGTTTAATATTTTGTAGCGGTTTAAAAACCACCACATTAACCGCTACTACACTACACATTTGTAGCGGTTACATGTATAAAACCGCTACTAATTTTCAAGTCATTGGAAATCAAATTGAAGAATTAGTTTAAACTTGTAGCGGTTAAAAGAAAAACCGCTACTAATATTAATTTGTAGCGGTTATACATAAGTAACCGCTACAAATGTGCATAAAGTGGGGGGAAATTCAAAATTCAAAAGTTCAATATTTGTAGCGGTTATTTATGTAACCACTACAAATAGTCAACATTTCAATTTTGAATTTCCCGCGCACATGTCTTTACATTTGTAGCGGTTCTTGTGTTAACCACTACAAATATGGAATTATCTTTGTAGTGGTTCTAGTATTAACCGCTACAAATATATATAATTTTTTTAAGTTTTAAATATAAATAATACTGTTGCAATTAATTCACAAATTCAACAACGCGGTCTAAGAATATAAATATAACTATGGTAAACGTAATAAGAATTTAACTTTTGAAATAAAAAATTATATATATTTATTTACAAATGTTTCAACAAGAAAAAATAAATATGTCATAAACTAGACAGCAGGGGCTGATCATCTGGTCCTCCCTTAGGTAGGGCTCCCTCAAGGTCTGCTGGATCAGAGCACTGGGCAGACTTAACAGCACCATCATCATCAGCAAGAAGAGGAGGAGGAGTAGGCTAGATGACAAACTGAGGGACAGGGGGAACCTGTGGATATTGCTCGTCCGAGAACAGGCGACTCCTGTGACTCCTCGGCCTGGGTCTTTCGCATCTTAACCTGCAACTACTACATCTGCTCCTACCATTTTATGAAATAATTACTTATTAGCATTTTTCATTATTAAGTTGGTTTTATAAAAATTATAATAATGAAATTACTTACAATGCCCGCTTCTGCCTGCTGAGAGGTTAGAGTCCCGTCACGGTGTCTGTGTGTGATAGTGTATAACCCCCATAGTCCGTCTGACAGTTCTCCTGCTATGTCTTTCTCTCCTAAAAGAATTACAAAATTCAGTTAGTAAGTCTTCGATCCTACTGTGTGGTGGATCGTCTGCTGACCACGGCACCTCGTGTTCCTCTGAGAAAGCGCCTAGAAAAAACAATATTAAATGTATTAAAACAATATAAAACATTTAAAATTAATAAAGTTCAAATTAAACTTAATTAAATTTAAATTATAATTTAATAATTATCAATTACAAAATTATATATAAATAATCTAATAAATACATTACTTGCCCCTCACCTCTCCTCCTGAATTGGACGAAACTCACCCAGTCGTTAGAAGGGACGCCATCTGGGATGCTCTTGATCAGCTGTTCTAGAGGCATCATCCCATCCTTATCCACATTATGGAAGAGATGATTCCTCCTGTTCCTCCAGCCATCGGCCATCTTCATCAGCGTGTACCTCTTCCTGTTGGCCCGGACGGCAAACCTCAGCTATAAAAAAATATTTAAATATGAATAGTTATAAATATCCTATTAAAAATATTAATTAAATATAATTAATTATAAAAAATATTAATTAAATACTATTAATTACCTGCACTACCTCCTCCCACACTAGGTCCTTTGGCCCCTTTGGAACATGCCTCCATGTACTGAAGTGAAGGGGGAACCGCAACCAATTCGAGCCTAGCTCATTCAGGAAGTGGTTGAATAGGTAACCCCCATTGTCAATGGGCTGGTTCGTGCCCTAATTCCATGGCACTACAACTCGTAGTATCCAGTCCATGCTATTCAGATCGGCTATGTCCAGCTTCCTCGTAGACACATTCCCCTGCTCATATGCACAATTTACCGCACATTAGATAAATTGTAATTCAAATTTAACATTTTGAATTTAAATAAATAATTTATTAAATAAAAAAAATTATTTACCTTGGACTTGCACCTCAAACCCAGTAGACCGCGAAGATGATCCTTGTGGATTGTTCTGCTCCCGCGCCTCCTCCTCATCGAGGAACTGCTCCATCTCTCTAATCCCAATCAGGATGTTGAAGTCCTCGTTTGAGTCATAGTCATCGACACTGATATCTGCCTCCCTTAAATCAAACACCTCTGGTGCGGTCGTCTCCTGTGAGATCATCTGTGGTGGCTGTGGTAGGGTCAACTCTTGTGGGGCGATGGGCTGAAATGCCATAGTCGCCCTCCCTCCGTGCTGTCCAATTCCTCTGCCCCCTGCTTTACTACTGCCACCCCGCAAAATTGGTCTAGGGACCTCGGTGTGTGCGTGTCTTGTTTTTTTTACTCAATCTTGCTCGAGCAAAAACCCCTTAATGAAAAATAAAGAAGAAATCAAATAAATAATGCTTGATACTTTACCCAATTGTACTCAAGGGAATTTTTTTATCAATATATTCAGGGGAAATATTTTTAAAATAAAGATGGCAAATTTTGTATTCATGGAACTTAAAACCCAAGTTGACTAGTTGACCATGAATATTTACTGGTAACCAACATTTTGAGAGTTGGATTGAACCGGATGGTTGAATCGGTCCAACCGGTAGCCGGAGTAAAGGGCGGCTCATTTTACTGAGTTGAGTCATCCGAGAGGTTAGGCCAGATGGGACCGTCCAGAGCCGCCTTTTAAGCCGCAAGCCAAAGCGGCTGCTGAGAAACCAGTCTGGTAAAGGCTAAGGAAAGAGGAAGGAGAACAGGAAAGAAGATGGAGAAAAACAAATTATGTTGTCATGGAAGAGTCTAACAGCATGAGCATCACTGCTGCAAGGTATGATTTCTCAGGCAGATCGACGAAACCAAGGAGCCCATCTCTAGTGATATTTCCGTCAACCCTTAGGGTCTATTTGGTCTGAGGGGAGAGGGGGGAGGGGATGGAAATGGGGAGATTTTGCTCTCCTCCCCTTGTTTGGATAGTTACAATGTTTAGGAGGGGAGGGAAAATTTTAGAAAGTTTTCCCTCCCTTCCCCTTCTAACCCTCCCCTCCAAAATTGGGGGATTTTGGAGGGAAAGATTAATATTTGGATTTATATTGACTAATATATCCATGCTATTTTAAAATATTACTACATTACCCTTCTCATTATTTACCCAAAACCTAAACCTAAGTCACAGATTCTCTCATCTCAGAATTTTATAGCATTCCCAGAAAGATAAAAAATACGATTGTAGATGTACTTATATCTATCTATATATAGATAGATAGATAGATATATTAATTTGTATAGACCTGGTTTTTTTTTCTTGAACTTTGTTGGTCGCTTGATATTATATATATAGGTTAAAATATACTTTTAGTCATTTAAATTTTACATGATATATACTTTTAGTTCCTTAACTTTATAAAGTATACTTTTGATCCTATATTTCTAACAATGTTAAAGTTGCTAATGGATGTGTTGACACAACAAACTTAAGTGATAACCGTACAGCTAACAAAGCATATTTAAGTTTTAATTTTTGAATATAATATATTTAGATTATTAAACTAAAATAAATCAACAAATCACTACAAATAAGTTGAGGTTTTGATATTTAGATTATTAACCTATTTTTTTTTTAAGATTCATAGTATTTGATTACCCAATCATCACTTGAATTTGTTTTGTGAGTGTTTTTTGTTAGCAACACTAACAACGTTAGAATTATAGGATCAAAAATATATTTTATAAAGTTAAGAGATAAAAAAATATACATTATATAAATTTAAAATACTAAAAGTATAATTTAACCATTATATATATATATATATATATATATATATATATATATTTGTCTAATGTATTACTGAATGTGGGCGTATGAGAATTGAGCTGCCATATCATGATGGAATGAGAGAAGGTGGGATGCCTGGACCGTTTCATAAAATTAATTTTCTCCCCAAATCTCTCTATTTTTTGGGAGAAAATTTTGGGGGAGAAAATCATGGGCCGTCATCACTTATTTTCTCTCCAATTTTATAAAATTATAAATTTATGTATTGAATATCATTTATAATTATATTTTATTAAATATGTTAGAAAGTTATAAAATACAAATTAAATGAAATAAGGGTAAAGTTATCTATAAAAAAATATTTTCCCTCCCCTCCCCTCCTATACCAAACATGGTAATATTAAAATCCCTCATCTCTCCTATCTTTTATCAATCCAAACAAGGTAAAAGAAAATCCCTCTCAAACCTTCCCCTCCCCTCCCCTCCCCTCCATTAAAATCCCTCTTTTCCCCTCCCCCTTCATTGAGCCAAATACAGCCTTAGAGCAAAAACTTAGATGAAGAAAAGAAGAAGAAATTAAGAAAGATGAAGCTGAAGAGATGAAAGCCAGAGCAAATAATGGAGAAAAGTAAAAGTATCGGGAGGAGGGATAGCGTGAAAACGTGTTGCAGCTGTAGCTACTTGCCGTACATTCAAATTCAACTATTTGATTTTTTTTTTTTTTTTGGACCGAAGACTATTTGAATATTGAGAATATCAAGATATCTTGGTATAACAAATGTTAATTAATAATTAATTTTTGTTTCTTTTAAAAAAATTTTAAATCCGAATGCGTTGAAAAATACAAAAGATATATAAGTTCTCATTTTTCAATTATTGTTAATTCGGAAGGAAAGAATTTAAACTAATTGTGAGATAAAATCATATCTATGAATCCAAATCTGAAAGATTTGCTGTATTATAAAGGTATGAGAAAATATTTATATTATAATATCATGTTTATTTAGTTAAAGATAAAATTTATTATACAAAATTTTTAAAAATTTTGAAAAGAAATTTTAAATATGAATGCCTTTTTTTAATAGAAATCTGAATGCTTTTTAAAAATACAAAAGCCATATAAGTTCTCATTTTGCAATTATTGTTAATTCTGAGGGAAAGAATTTAAATTAATTGTGAGATAAAATCATATCTATGAATCCAAATCTGAAAGATTTGCTGTATTATAAAGGTATCAAAAAATCTTTATATTATAATATCATGTTTATTTAGTTAAAGATAAAAATTATTATACAAAATTTTAAATATTACTTGTCAAGTTTGTTAATTATATTTGTAATGTATGCCTGTCAACAATGATTTAAAAACCGGACCGGACCGGATGGTCAGACCGGTCTGGCCGGTGACCGGAGCATCCTCCGGCTCGTTTTTCCTAGTTAGGCCATATGGCGAGTCCAACCGCTTTAGGCCACCTCAAGCCGGCCTTTGGGCCGGAAGCCGGAGTCGACCCGGGAGCCGGGACGGTTTATAAAAAAACGGACGGCTCATCTATGAAACATGAAAAGCGTGAACGCTGTAAAAAAATCGAAAGCTTGGATGAAAGCATGAACGCTGGGAAAAATCGAAACCTCAAATATGAAGCAGAAGACAGAAAACGAGGGGAGAAGATGAAAAGAAAGAAGATTTGGAAGAAAATCAAAAGAATGCTTTCACTGATAATAAAAACTTCAAAAAGCTTGGAAAAATCATTTCAGATACTTAACAGTAATAAACAGAAGCTGGAGGCAAGTTTTGTGAAAACTGGAAGCGAAGAAAAAAAATAAGCCTCAACAGTAATAGTGAATCCTGGATAGAGGCGGTTTTCAAAAAGCTGCAATTAGGTTGAGACGAGCAAGCCTGTGTGAGAGGGGGATAAGGGTTGCAGAATGGAGACTTGTGCGAGTAAATGCTTTCACACTTCCCTATACAGCTATGTCTCTCTCAATAAGAAAAGAAAGATGATGAGCATGACCTTTTTCAAGATTTTCAAAATTGAAAAGTTGTATATAAACTTTTAATCATTATTTCAATTCTTAGATACAAACAGCAAATGAAGAAGTGTTAGCTATCGAATAGATTATAAAATTTTGCCAAAAATCATATATCATAAAATTATTTTTGTTTTTTTAAAAATTATTTTTTCTTGTTAAAAAGAATTCAAATTTTTTAAGTCTTCTATAGTTTAAAATCATGAAATTAAATTATTAAAAAAATTTCAAATTATTTGACAATTTGATATTTTTTTTATAAATATGCTATTAAATACATATATAATACTCCCTCTGATCATAAATATAAGATTCAATTGAATTTTTTGAGAAAGATTAAGAAAACTAAACAAGTTATTTAATCATATTGTATGTTATATATCATTAGATTATATATTACTCCCTCTGATTAAATATATATTACTTAATTATGTTAAATACATATATAATACTCTCTCAGATTCTAAATATAAGATTCAATTGATTTTGTTTTGGAAGGATTAAGAAAGCTAAATAAGTTACTTAATCATATTGTATGTTGTGTATCATTAGATTAGATGTTAGTTTATAAGTCAAACAAATTAGTTTAAAAAATAAAAATATAAATATTTTAAAATAATTTAATTAACTTCTTTAATCTCTCTAAAAAAAGTTTAGTGGATTTTATATTTAGGAATGGAAGTAATATTATTTTTATTCCGACCGGTTGAACCATGACCCGATGATCTTTTCGGCTCGACTTTCGGTCCGATTTTTAAAACATTGTCCAGCACAAAACTAGAGATGAGATAACTAAGCTACAATTAATTAATTAATTAATATAGTAACAGAACCCAATATGTTAAAAAAAATCATAAATGCACAGATTTAAATATTTAGTGATTGATTCCATTAACGAATTAAATGATGAAAAGATATAATATGAGAAAGCAATAGCTTCTTATTGCAATAGCCATTTTCTTCGTCATGATATAGAATACTCATAGGGAAATTGCACCCAACCAACCACTATTAGAACCAGTTCTTCACTTCCTTCTTAAACAATAAACATATAACATTGGCCATATAAAACCCCAAAGTCAAAACTCGTAAATACAGAGAATTGAAAGAGGTATAGCTAGAGACATGTACGTAGTAAAATACTACTGAGTCTTTATTTGCTTCTTCATTCCTGCAAGCAAATTAGAGACCAAATCAATGGCTTCTCCTTATAAATGGCCATATAAGTTCGTTCATAAACTCACAAATAAACAGAATTAAAAAATGAAGATATATACCCACACACAGAGTACAAGATGAAAGTTGTGTACTTGGTTGTTAGTCTCTTGGCATTTTCTTCAGTTCATGTGCTCGCAGATGACCCAAGTCCTCTTCAAGATTTCTGCGTCTCACTCAATGACTCACTTACTAAAGCAGGTACACACACGAGTTAACTCAATGACTCAAGTTACTTGGTTACTCTCTAATGCCACTTGAAATGTCCAAACTTCTCAAATGTTTTTTTTTCCTTTTTTCTGTTTATAACTAGATTCTACATAAAATATTGAGTGACATTTTCCTATCTTGTAGGAAAAAAAGTGCATTTTCTAATAAATAAATAAAAAAGCCGAACTTTACAATTTTTTTTTTGAAAAGTCATAAAAATTTGTATTTGTATCATTTTTGTTCATAAGATATCAAAATTAAAATATTACTCATTTTATGTAGAATCTAATTAATGATCAATAAGGGGGAAAAAGGGGGAAAA
The DNA here is from genome assembly GCA_963242795.1 of Inga leiocalycina. Lineage (NCBI taxonomy): Eukaryota > Viridiplantae > Streptophyta > Magnoliopsida > Fabales > Fabaceae > Inga > Inga leiocalycina. The sequence goes on from OY725321.1 coordinate 54,275,065, forward strand.
CATTTGAGAAGTTGGGACATGTTAAAAAGAATTAAAGAATAGGGCACTAATAACTTCAGAACTTTCCGTAGGAAGCAAATTATACTTCATTCTTACAAGTTTGACTTCAGTTATATATTGCTGTCTTCGCAAACATAACATTTGATTTCTTAAATTTTGCAGTTTTTGTGAACGGGAAATTTTGCAAGGATCCAATGGCAATGAAAGCTGAGGACTTCTACTTATCTGGATTTGATAAAGTCGGAGACACGTCACAAAATCCTACTGGCTTCTTTGTCAATACCGCAGATGTAACCACGTTGCTTGGTTTGAACACTCTTGGAATCTCTCTTGCTCATATCGACTACGCGCCAAAGGGTTTGAACCCTCCTCAATAATCCATGTGGCACCGAAATCCTCGTAGTGGTCGAAGGAACTCTTCTGGTCGGGTTTGTGGCCTCTAATTAGAATGGAAATCTATTATTTACCAAAATGCTTAACAAGGGAGACGTGTTTGTGTTGCCGATCGGTCTTAACTTCCAACAGAACGTGGGTTATGGAAACGCAGTTGCGTTTGCTGGTCTTAGGAGCCAAAATCCTGGAGTGATTCCCATTGCAAAATCTGTGTTTGGCTCTGATCCACCCTTCTCTCCTGAGGTTCTTCAAAAGGCTTTCCAAGTGGACCAGAAAATAATCGATTTGCTTCAGAGGCCATTCAAGGTTAATCAATGATGATGCCGTACAACAAAAATAGATATTATATTGAATAAATAAAAAAAATTGTAGGGTTATAAGCCCCAATGATTTGGCAGCTTTCTTATATAATACGATACTTATTTGATTTGTATTGTGTTGGATGTAGCATAGCCTGCATCAATATCTTTGTTTCAAATTCGCGAATGGAATAAAATTTATACATATATTCACGTGTGTTGTATGTTGTTTGTTTTTGTTTTTGAATTGTCAGTAACCTTTTAAATTTGGAATATATATATATATGTGATGTAGATCAAGAAGTAATGGACAACCATTACAACATCAAGCTTTATCCCATTACATGGGGATCGCTACATGGATTGTACAACTTTATTATGAATTCGATCAAGAACTAACTAGATCTTTAGATAAATTATTAATTGACACTATACTCAATAATTTTATTGAGCGTGCTTTTCATTTCTGCTCTACCCCTTTTCAAAGTGCTCGATACCATTTGATCTATCCTCGTTGCTGGTCGGTACATCCAATTACCTTTTTGATATGTGTTCAAACTGCCTCAAATGATTTTCTACATTTTATGAAACCGCTCCAACTTATTCTTGTATAAATTCAATACGAATATTATCTTTTTCTTATATGATAACCACATATTCATCTCATCTACCTCTACTTTATATCCTTATCCCTTTAATACCCAATATTCGCTATTAAACAACATTGCCAGTCTTATAGTAGTATAATAAAACTCTTTTTTACCTTTTTAGATATTTTCTTGTTATGTTGGCAAAAAAAAAAGAAAAGAAAAGAAAATAAGATATTTTCTTATCATAAATAACTCCAATAATCTTTCTTCACTTAAACCACCCAATTTGAGTCTTATGATAAACATCTCCACCAATTTTACCATCTTTTTATATAATTGATCCCAAGCTCCAACTTGTCTTTTACAAAATTGCAACGCATGTGTGTGAGAGAGAGATAAATATCTCCATCAATTTTACCATTTTTTTATATAATTGATCCCAAATATCAATTTTACCATCTCCAACTTGTCTTTTATCAAAATTATTGTGTGCGAGCATGCGTGTGCATGTGTGAGTGTGCATACATGCGTGTCTTGTTTTTTACTCAGTCTTGCTCGGGCAAAAATCCTTTTATGAAAAATAAAGAAGAAACTAAATAAATAATGCTTGATACTTTACCCAATTGTACTCAAGGGAATTTTTTTATCGATATATTCAGGGGAAATATTTTTAAAATAAAGATGGCATATTTCGTATTCTTGGAACTTAAAAACCTAAGCCGACTAGCTGTCCATGAATATTTACTGGTAAGTACTTAAATTATCAAATTATTGACATTACTAAATGTAAACTAATATAACTTCGTTATATTACATAGTAAGAGGTCCCACCGAATTCAATTCTTTTCAAAGTACAATTTGACTTGTAAATATATGAAGCTCTAATTAACATGTTATAATTATATGAGCTAATGTCTATAATTGAGGTAACTTGTAAGGATTTAATTTTTTGACCAATTGCAAGGGTTTAATAAAAAGAAAACTATAGAGTAGATTAAAACGAAGCCAGGTGTCAACAAATTATTAATCACAATGTAGTCATCATCGAAGCAGGTAGCAAATTAAAGTCAGGTTTGCTGTATATTTTCCACTTATTCTCTCAAGAAGGTATATTGATGAAAAGTCTTGTTCTAGAAGCAAGTGTCGGATCAAAACATTCTTCAGGTACCTTGCTGTTATGTCAGTGGGTTTCTGGATGCACGGCCTTCTTTCAGCGGTGACTTTTCTATACTTTAATTTCAACAGCGACAAAGAAAATTCGCCACCAAAAGTATCAACAACAGTCATATCTACAGCGATAACATGTCGCCACCAAAAACTCTTTCAGCGGCAACATATATACTTTCTTTTTTTTTTTTGTGATACAAAGGCAAGCAAAGCTTGAAAGATTACAGAATCAATGGGCTAGGTCCCACCGATTGTTCATGTGGCAACAAACCACACTCCAATGCAAAAAGATGGATACATTCCATAGGGGATGTCCCTAATTTGATGTAAGCCTGGCTGTTCATATGAGCCATTCGTGCAAGATAATCAGCACAACGAATATTCTCCCTATGTGTTTGGGAAATCTTCAAATCCCAGTCTACATAGATAAGGGACCTGGTATCTAAAATAACATCGTACAAAGGGTGATCAATCCCACACTATGTCGATGATAAGTGGATGGCCTGAAGAGAATATGTGAACAACCTGATTTTCTTAAGTCCTATCTGCTTACATAACTGAAGTTCTCGTTGGATAGCATGGGTTTCCACAGCAGTTGGGAAAGAATGTCCTAACTTCTGTTGAAATCCACTTATCCAGTTGCCTTGGTGATCGAAGATGACACCTCCACAGGCTGATTGACCATCACTAGCAGGCAACATATATACTTTCAGTGGTGACTTTTGTCGCCACTGAAAGTCTGTTTGTTTGTAGTGTCGGCATATAATCCAATAAATTGGTTGGTAATTTGCTTCTACTGTGGTCAATTTTGCAATCTGACAATGGGTTTGGTATTTCATGCGCTTGTCTCTGTTTTGCCTTTTTAATAGGTTTTTGTCTTCAATTTTGTTGTTTTAATATGGAGGTAATCTAACTTAAATTTTAAATTCATAATTATGACTATAACCTGATATATAATTTGTTAAGTTCAACCACCCAAATTAAAATTTGGGTAATTAAACCTTCTTTATATGAGATTTTTCCCTCATTAAAACTCTAAAATTAGTGGTTCAAAGTTATGTTTAAAGCTCAATAAAAATATCTTTCTAAGAAAAAATCCCTCCTTATTCTTTGAAACAGCTTTTCCAAAAATCTATTTTCCCAAACTACAAAGTGACTTTCAAAAATCATTTTCCAGATTTTGGGTGAATTTCGAAAATCATATCTCTTATTGTGCAACAACAACAACGGCGATAAAGTTTTATCTGATTAGGTGAGGTCGGTTACATGGATCATATGGCATCATTGTGCTCTATCAACAACCAAATATTTGGATAAATTGTTAACCGAAAGATCTTGTTCAATAAAACTTCATTTAGTGTTCTCTTTGGTCTTCCTCTACTTTTTTTTAAAAGACTCTATACTACTTGATCAACTCTCCTTTTACGCATTAATGGCTTTATTTGAATGTGCCCAAACCACCTCAAACAAATTTTTTGTCATTTTCTCTTCAATAGATATCACTCCAACTCTTTTGTGAATATGTTTATTACATATCTTTCTTGTATGACCACACATCTAACTCAACATTATCATCTTGACTACCCCCACTTTATACTCTCGTTGTCCCTTTAAAACCCAACATTCACTACCATAAAGCATTACTGGTGTTATAACATACAATACGAAGAAACTTATCTTTTATACCTTATTAGAGCAGTTTTATGTCCTAATTTATACATCTAAAAAATATGGCCTGGAACTGGTTTTTAAACTTAGGATGCGGACTATTGCTCTACTAAATATCAGGACCTAAATCACTCGTTTGCTGTATTTTCAAAACAAAAATAGAAAAAGTGTATTGTGTGCTGGAACGGAAGATGAAGAAAAGTGTTGTTCTTTTTTTTTTTTTTTTTGGCCAATGAAGAAAAGTCTTGTTCTAGAAAAGAAGGATTTGGATAACAAATCCCATTAATTAACTATTAATATTTTTGACTTGGTCAACCATTGATTTTTTGTTTTGGAAACATTTTTTGTGATATTATATGACCAAGAATAGTTTATTAGTATATTAAAATACACCGTCAGAAAAAGAAGTGTATAAAAGTAAAACCATTTGGATCTGTCATATATTTACATTATTGTTATATGTATTTAGCATCTTATTACTACAGTATTTTTTAATTACCATTGTTTATTTTTCAATTTATTTATGTTATATAATCTCCCACTTATTCTTTGTACACATGTTTTAAAATTTTATCCAGCACAGAACTACAGATGAGATAACTAAGCCGCAATTAATTAATATAGTAACAGAACCCAAGATGTTAAAAACATCATAAATGCACAGATTTAAATATTTAGTGATTGATTCCATCAACTAATTAAATGATGAAAAGATATAATATGAGAAAGCAATAGCTTCTTATTGCAACAGCCATTTTCTTCGTCTTGATATATAATACTGATAGGGAAATTGCACCTAACGAACCACTACTAAAAAATTGCACCGAACACCGGTTCTTAACTTCCTTCTTAAACAATAAACATATAAGATTGGCCATATAAAACCTCAAAGTCCAAAATCATAGCTACAGAGACTTGAAAGAGTATAGCTAGAGATAGATATGTACGCAGATGGTAAAGAAAGGGTCACAACTTTGATCATGTAGTCCAATACAATGAATGGAGAGAAGTTCCAGTTGAATTAAAATACTATTGAGTCTTTATTTGCTTCTTCATTCCTGCACGCAAATTAAAGACCAAATCAATGGCTTCTTATAAATAGCCTTATAAGTTCGTTCATAAAATCACAAAGACACAGAATTAAAAGAGGTAGATATAAATGCACCGTTAAGAAGGATTTGGTTAAGAATATGACTAAGAATAGTTTATTAGTGTATATATAAATACACCGTCAATAAAAAGTGTATAAAAATAAAACCATTTCGATCTTTGTCGTATACTTAAATTATTTTTATATGCATTTATTATCTTATTACTACAGTATTTTATCAATTATCATTGTATTATTTTATAATTTATTTATGTTACATAATCTTCCACCTATTCTTTACACACACAAGTGCGTGTTATTGTAATTTTTGATTATTTCTTTTTATTCTTTGTCTACTTATTACTTAATTTACTCCAATTAATTAAATTGACTAAATTGTAATTGATTTCTTTTTATATAAAATGTGAACTTAAAATTTTATCTCAGATAGAACCACCGTTGATAATTAAGCTGCAATTAACCAATACAGTAGCAGAGAGCACAAGATGATAAGAAAATAATAATAATAAAAGATTTAAACATTTACGGATTGATGTATTCCATTAAGTAATTAAAGGATTAAGGTCCATCCAATACCCTAAAGCATTTTGTGATATATCCGACACTTTAATATATTTTTTCAGCTGCGTTCGGCACCTTAAAATATTTTTTGTGCATTAGTACTATGGATGCACCAAAAGCTATCTTAAGGTACTGGACACATTACAAAATATCCTAGTATACTGAATGAATTTGGAAAAATACTTCAATGTGCTGAATTAAACCATAATTAAATGATCAAAAGATATAATTATGAGAAAGCAATAGTTTCTTATTGCAATAGCCATTTTCTTCGTCTTGATATATAATACTGATAGGGAAATTGCACCTAACGAACCACTACTAAAAAATTGCACCGAACACCGGTTCTTAACTTCCTTCTTAAACAATAAACATATAAGATTGGCCATATAAAACCTCAAAGTCCAAAATCATAGCTACAGAGAATTGAAAGAGTATAGCTAGAGATAGACATGCACGTAGTTGGTGAAGAAAGGGTCACAACTTTGATCATGTAGTCCAATACAATGAATGGAGAGAAGTTCCAGTTGAATTAAAATACTATTGAGTCTTTATTTGCTTCTTCATTCATGCAGGCAAATTAAAGACCAAATCAATGGCTTCTCCTTATAAATAGCCTTATAAGTTCGTTCATAAACTCACAAACACATAATTAGAAAAGGTAGATATATACCTACACACACAGTACAAGATGAAAGCAGTGTACTTGGTTGTTAGTTTCCTGGCATTTGCTTCAGTTCATGTGCTCGCATATGACCCAAGCCCTCTTCAAGATTTCTGCGTCTCACTCAATGACACACTTACTAAAGGAGGTACACACACGAGTTAACTAAATGACTCAAGTTACTTGGTTACCCTCTAATGCCACTTGAAATGTCCAAACTTCTCAAATGTTTTTTTTTTCTGTTTATAACTAGATTCTACATAAAATATTGAGTGACATTTTCATATCTTGTAGAAAAAAAAGTGCATTTTCTAATAAAGAAGCCCAACTTTACTTTTTTATTTTGAAAAGTCATAAAAAATGTATTTGCATCATTTTTTATTTATAAGATATCAAAATTAAAATATTACTCATTTTATGTAGAATCTAATCAATGATCAATAAGGGGAAAAAAGGGGAAAAACATTTGAGAAGTTGGGACATGTTAAAAAGAATTAAAGAATAGGGCATTAATAACTTCAGAACTTTCCACAGGGAGTAAATTATACTACATTCTTACAAGTTGGACTTCAGTTATATATTGTTGTTTTCGCAAACATGACATTTGATTTCTTAAATTTTGCAGTTTTTGTGAACGGGAAATTTTGCAAGGATCCAATGGCAGTGAAAGCTGAGGACTTCTTCTTATCTGGATTTGATAAAGTCGGAGACACATCAGCAAACCCTACTGGCTTTGCTGTCACTCCAGCTGACGTAACCACGTTGCTTGGTTTGAACACTCTTGGAATCTCTCTTGCTCGTATCGACTACGCGCCAAAGGGTTTGAACCCTCCTCACACTCATCCACGTGGCACCGAAATCCTCGTAGTGGTCGAAGGAACTCTTCTTGTCGGGTTTGTCGCCTCTAATCAGAATGGCAATCGATTCTTTTCCAAAGTTCTTAACAAGGGAGACGTGTTTGTGTTCCCGATCGGTCTTATTCACTTCCAACAGAACGTGGGTTATGGAAACGCAGTTGCGTTTGCTGGTCTTAGTAGCCAAAATCCTGGAGTGATCCCTATTGCAAAATCTGTGTTTGGCTCTGATCCACCCATCTCTCCTGAGGTTCTTCAAAAGGCTTTCCAAGTGGACCAGAAAATAATCGATTTGCTTCAGAGGCCATTCAAGGTTAATCAATGATGATGCCGTACTTCAAAAATAGATATTATATTGAATAAATAAAAAATTGTAGGGTCATATGCCCCAATGATTTGGCAGCTTTCTTATATAATACGGTACTTATTTGATTTGTATTGTGTTGGATGTAGCATAGCCTGCATCAATATCTTTGTTTCATATTCACGAATGGAATAAAATTTATACATATATGCATGTGTGTTGTATGTTGTTTTTTTTCTTTGAATTGTCAGTAACATTTTAATTAAATTTGGAATATATATGTGATGTAGATCAAGAAGTAATGGACAAACACTACAACATCAAGCTTTATCCCATTACATGGTGATGGTTACATGGATTGTATAAGTTTATTATATTATGAGTTATATTGATAACTAGATCTTTAGATAAATTAGTTATTGAGGCTATACTCAATAACTTTATTGACCTTTTTTTTTCCGCTCTACTCCTTTTCAAAGTACTCCATACAATTTGATCTACCCTTATTACTGGTTGGTGCATCCAATGACCTTTTTTATGTGTTCAAACCACCTCAAATGATTTTTTACATTTTAATAAAGCCACTCCAACTTATTATTGTATAAATTTATTACGAATATTATCTTTTTCTCGTACGATGACCACATATTCATCTCATCAACCTCTACTTTATGCCCTTATCCCTTTAAAGCCCAATGTTCACTATTAAACAATAGGACCAGTCTTATAAATGTTCAATAAAACTCTTTTTCACTTTATTAGATATTTTTTATCATAAATAACTCTAGTAATCTTTCTTCACTTAAACCACCCAATTTGAGTCATATGATAAACATCTACATCAATTTTACCTTCTTTTTATATAATTGATCCCAAACTCCAACTTGTCTTTTACAAAATTGCAACGCATGTGTGTGAGAGAGAGATAAACATCTCCATCAATTTTACCTTTTTTTTATATAATTAATCCCAAATATCAATTTTACCATCTCCAACTTGTCATTTATCAAAATTGTCGTGCGTGTGCGTGTGCGTGCAGGTGTGCATTCGTGCGTGTCTTGTTTTTTTACTCAATCTTGATCAGGCAAAAACCCCTTAATGAAAAATAAAGAAGAAATTAAATAAATAATGCTTGATGCTTTACCCATTGTACTCAAGGGAATTTTTTTTTATCGATATATACAGGGGAAATATTTTTAAAATAAAGATGGCATATTTCGTATTCTTGGAACTTAAAACGCAAGTTGACTAGTTGACCATGAATATTCAATGGTAACCAACTTTTTGAGAGACGGATCAGACCAGACAGTTGAACCGGTCCGACCGGTAGCCAGAGTAAAGGACGGCTTGTTTCATTGAGTTGAGTCGTCTAAGAGGTTAGGCCGGATGGGACTGTCCAAAGCCGCCTTTTAAGCCGCAAGCCGGAGCGGCTGCTGAAAAACCGGCAGGTAAAAGGAAAGAGGGACGCAAACAGGAAAGAAGAAGATGGAGAAAAACAAATTATGCTGCAATGGAAGCGTCTTATAGCACGAGCACCACCGCTGCAAGGTATGAATTCTCAAGCAGATCGACGAAATCAAGGAGCCCATCTCTGGTGATATTTCCATCAACCCTTGGAGCATGAAGAAAAGAAGAAGAGAATAAGAAACATGAAGCTGAAGAGATGAAGGCCAGAGGTAATGGAGAAAAGTAAAAGTATAGGGAGGAGTGATGGCGTGAAAACATGTTGCAGCTACAGCTACTTGCTGTAGATTCAAATTTGACTATTTGAATGTGTTTTTTTTTAACCGAAGACTATTTGAATATTGAGAATATCAAGATATCTTGGAATAACAAATGTTAATAATTAATTTTTGTTGCTTTTAAAAAAAATTTAAATCCGAATGCTTTTTAAAATACAAAAGATATATAAGTTCTCATTTTTCAATTATTGTTAATTCTGAAGGAAAGAATTTAAATTAATTGTCAGATAAAATCATATCTATGAATCCAAATCTGAAAGATTTGCTGTATTATAAAGGTATGAAAAAATCTTTATATTATAATATCATGTTTATTTAGTTAAAGATAAAAATTAGTATACAAAATTTTTAAAAATTTTGAATAAATATTTTAAATCTGAATGCTCTTTTTTAATAGAAATCTGAATGCTTTTTAAAAATACAAAAGCCATATAAGTTCTCATTTTGCAATTATTGTTAATTCTGAAAGAAAGAATTTAAATAAATTGTGAGATAAAATTATATCTATGAATCCAAATATGAAAGATTTGCTGTATTATAAAGGTATGAAAAAATCTTTATATTATAATATCATGTTTATTTAGTTAAAGATAAAAATTATTATACAAAATTTTTAAAAATTTTGAATAAAAATTTTAAATCTGAATGCTTTTTTGAAAATACAAAAGCCATATAATTTCTCATTTTTCAATTATTGTTAATTCTGAAAGAAAGAATTTAAATAAATTGTGAGATAAAATCATATCTATGAATCCAAACATGAAAGATTTGCTGTATTATAAAGGTATGAAAAAAACTTTATATTATAATATCATGTTTATTTAGTTAAAGATAAAAATTATTATACAAAATTTTAAATATTACTTGTCAATTTTTTTAATTATATTTGTAATGTATGCCTGTCAATGTTTTATTCCTAGATAGATTTCTCATGTATATAGGATTATAAAGAATATAATATTATTTTTAATTAAAGTATTACATCACCGGCTTGACCAAACGGCCCGACCATTCCAACCGTTTGAATCATGACCCACTATTCTCTCTGGCTCGATGTCCGATCCGACTTTTAAAATATTACTGGTAAGTACTTCAATTATCAAATTATTGACAAGAATATGCTATGGCTTCCTGTCTTCTCTTCTTCTATCTAATTTAGATGGGTTTGGTTTCTAGTTGGGCCTCTCAGATATGGTGGTTCAGGGATGGGATGGTGTCAGTGGTGTTGGCCAATATTATTGAGGATGATATGATGTTGTTGTTGATGATGTTGCTTCTTACCACATAGTGGTGTGGATCTTGTTTCTCTTCGATTTTGCTAGTAGAAAGTAAGTTAAAAGGAGTGGGACCATTGGGGTGGTTCTTTGAATCTCCATCCCTTCTTTCCAGTATTGTTCTTGGTGATTTTTTCTTCTCTGGTAGGGATGGTAATAGCGGCGGTAATGCAGCGATGGCAGCATATGAAGAACTGAAGAAGTTATCTTCCTTCGGATTAGGGTTATGTTTTTGGGGATCAGCTTCTCTCCTTTTCTACTGTTATCCGCTGCCATCCGCTACCTTAAAATGCTCCGTTTTTTTGTGCAAAATGAGCTTGTATCTTGTGGGGCTGTGGGCTTTAACTTGCTGAGAGAAGTTATATTGTAATGCCAGGTGGGGAAAACTTTTTCGCAAGGGATAAAGTTGAAATAAAATAAGTTTTTACTTAAAAAAAAAAATCAAAATACTGTTTTTGAGAAAATAATTTTTTAAAAAAAAATTAGCTGAGAAAAACAAGAGTTTATTCTAAAAACTAAAAAAGAGATTTTGAGAAACTGCTAAACAAAACTTTTTTAGTTTGAAAAAACTGAGATAATATTTTAAAAAAATTAATTATTTCCTCAATCTCTTATTATAAATCAAAAAGGCTAAAGCATACTTTTAGTCTTTTAAGTTTACATAAGATATACTTTAGATCCCTTAACTTTTAAAAATATACTTAAAGGACTAAAAGTATACCTCATGTAAACGTAAAAGACTAAAATAATACAAAGTATATTTTTTAAAGTTAATGAATGAAAAATATATCTCATGTGAACTTAAAAGACTAAAAGTATGTTTTAGCCTTTAGACTAATACTAAGAGATTGGGGGGATATTTAATTTTTTTAAAATATTATCTCAGTTTTTTCAGACTAAATTTTTTTTTAAATAGTTTCTTAAAATCTCTTTGGAGTTTTTAGAATACATTCTTGTTTTTCTTAGCTAATTTTTTTAAAAAAATTATTTTCTCAAAAAATGTATTTTAATTTTTTTTATTATAAAAACTTATTTTACTTCAAACTTTGTCCCTTGTGGAGAAGTCTTCCCCACATGGCATTACAATATAACGTCTCTCACTCTCTCACCCAAGTTAAAACCCACAGCCCCACAAGACACAAGCCCAATTTACATAAAAAACGGGGCGTTTTAAGACAGCAGATAACAGTAGAAAAGGAGAGAAGCCGATCCCGTTTTTGAATGGTAGTGTAGATTGAGTTGGGTTGTCATGTTTGGGCTGGGCTTTACGCTTTTTATCTTTCATTTTCTTTTAATACATGACAGTGCTTCAAATATGATTCCCCCAGTAGGAGGATGTATGTGCTTATAAAAAAAATGACTAAAAATAATGCATTAATTAACACTTGGATTTGATCCTTCACTATAATTCTCCCTCATTTTTTTCCTTCAAAAAAATCTAGTCTACTTTAGTTTTAAATTTGTTGGAGCACGAATTGAGCCAAATGAAAGAAGTTAAAGGGACTTGAAATCAATACCTCCAATTTAAGTTACCAAAACCCCTTCCATTCAGACCAGCAGTTGCTGGTAATGTTACCCATATATCTATGTGTATGATTTGTAGGACTTTTTTTATTTTGTGAAATTTTATACTCCATCTGGTCCTTAATATAGACATATTTACCTAATTTAATTAAATTAAGAAAGTTAGTCGAGTTAGTTAATATAGTATGTATTTTCTAAAACACCTTAGCCATATTTCTTTATTAATTCCCTCATTATCTCTCCTCCTTGATTATTATTGAAGGAGCATCAATAGAGATAAATTAGGAAAACATTGACAAGTATGAAAAATATGTCTTATATTAAGGACTAGAGAGAGTAATTTTGATTCAACTTCTCAATTTCATTTTAAACAGCATATTTCCAACTAGACCTTTGTAACATAGAGATTCTACCAAAGGTTACAACAGGAGATCAATGAACTTAGCGACTGTAATTACTTCAAATTTGTAGCTCAATATGCATATATCACATTAAGCAATTCACAAATCATATTGTTATTATAGAAGCTGAGAGTAGTCGGCAATATTAATTATCATGGTAAGAACAAAAACTCATAATATTTTTAAGTAAGGAGTTGATTTTATTAACATGAACAATTTTTTTCAATATATAAATATGTCATTATAAAAAATATTTTTAAAATAAATATATTAATTATAAATTTTACTATATTTATTTCATATACACTACAAAAAAAAATGCTATTTTGTAGCGGTAACATTGTAGCGGTTACAATTAACCGCTACAAATATTAACATTTGTAGTGGTTAAAACCAAAACCGCTACAAATTTGTAGCGGCAAGCTACACGCCAAGTGGCGTGACAGATTAGCAACATTTTTTGTAACAGTTAAATATAAAAAATGTCAACACCCGTTTCCATTTTGATATGCGCAAGGCAATAATGAACAAGTTTCATAGGCAAACAGAAAAGTACAGTTATATTGATAATAAGTATTTGTTTACAGACAGTCTTTAACAGAGCAGAAATCGATGATAATGACAAATATGTACACAATGTTCCAAAACTATTTCACACAGACTGTATACAACCATTGTATACATCTTGGGAAACGTGCATGTCAGTTTCCCTTCTCTGCATCCTTGGCTTTTGAGCCGCTGGCACCCGCTGAGACATTTGGATTAGAAAAAGGGGTGAGATTCCAAGGAATCTCAGTAGAAACATACGATCAACATATAAAATGCGAAAATTAAATATGCAATGCACCGTATCTAGTAAAATGAAAACTCATATCATCCGTGTGTGTGCACAAAATTCAAGGCCAACTAACCCGTTGAAACCTCTACATGTACCTCAGCTGAGTCCTTGACTACAGCTAGGTAAGATTAGTGTACCTTAGCTAGGTCCTAGACCACAGCTAGGTAATGTGCCTTCAGCACGTGTTCAAGTCACAAAATACAGTAACACGCATCATACAAACGATCACATAGTATATGAGAGATAGTAGTTCCTACCTTAACCTCTTTCCTGTCTCAAAGGGTCCGCCTCGTAAAACATGTCAACTATAGGCGTCCAACTCGGTCCTAAAACGTCAAATATACAAGAAATAAGTTATAACCTATATAGGTATCAGTTTAGACACTTCCATAGTGTTTCTTGTGGTTATATTAGCCTATGGTGAAAATTTACCAAAATGCCCCAGGGACCCGGGCCCCGCCGTACCCGGCCCGATGGCACGTTTTTCCAAATTTTTATCCTGACGTATTTTCATCCAAGGAATCCATTTCTGGACTCAAAATTACCAAATTCAATGTCAAATTACGAAATTGTTCATGGCAGCCCTACTTTTAGGGTTTTAAGGGCGTTTCCGTAATTATGCTTTCTCAGCCTTTTTTGAAAAAGTGTCCAACTGTAACCCCACCTATTTTTGCCCACTGAATCCAATGGAATCATCAAATCATTGAAAATCCAACTCTAAGGCCCTCAAACATCCCTGGCCAAAATAATTGTGTTCTCCAGGAAAAATCGGGGTTTTACGATTTCAGCTCCGTAAACACGTTCCTTTCTACTCCTAACCACTTTATTAACAATCTAATTGAGTTATAACAACCATTTGAACTAAAATTGGGCAGCATAACCCTTAGATACACACTTTTCCAAAATTTAAAACCAATGGCAATCCGGCGAAATTTCACCGATTAAATTGCCCACAGCAGCCAGAATAGTTAATATACGAAGGTTTGGAAGTCACCTCAAGCTCCCACAAGCTTTTCCCAAAAATGGCTGAAAACCCTAACTTTTAGAACACCAAATTCGAGCTTTCCAAACCTTAAAGAACAAAGAGGAGTAACTTAGGATCGGAATTATACGCGTTATGAGCGAAATCGTCGGAGAAATTGGCTTACCTTGTGATTTTTCTTCTCTTTCTCTCTCTAAACTCTCTCAACGTCCCTCTCTCTATTTCACACATGTTCTTGCGTGAATGAGCTGAAGGAAGGAGATGCAACATATGTTTTATTATATATAACATTATGCTTTAATTGTTTAACAATTTTTCCAAAATTCCAAAAATGAAGTTTTATGTACATAAACCTTATGTACATGTAACCATGCTCATTAAGTCCAACTAATATTTCCTTATTTATGCCACATGTAGGAGACACCTAGGGGTCCCTCCCTATGGTCTCAATTGGCTTCACAACTTGTCCAGGTTACGTATACACGTAAAGTCTCAATTTTGGTCAAAATTGCACTTTTTGCTCAAATTTTCCATAAATTCATATTAAATTGACCAAAATATTCTAAATATATTTTTAACCTTTATTTTCATTAATTAATTGAAATTAACTTCAATTAATTTAAAAATAATTTATTTTGTGCTATTTTGGCAAAATTACGATTTTGCCATTACCTTTCTAATCCAATTCCTTTTCTTATTTTTCTTTGGCCAATTTCCATATATTTTTGGACCAAATATTTTCTCTAATATTCCTTCATTTTTGGACCTTAATATTGGGCTTTTTAAAAAAACCTAAATTAATTCCATAATTATTTTTGCCCAATTTCCCATGAAATTGAACATTTATAAAATTCATAAATTCCAAATTCATGAATATTCACCATTTTATTGAATTTCCCAAATAATTACAATATATTTGGTGAATATAAAATTTGGGGTGTTACAGTTCTCCCCCACTTAAATAAATTTCATCCCCAAAATTTGCTACACCTGATCAGCCATAAATTCCATGTAACGTTTCTTTACACTTTCTTCTGTTTCCCATGTAGCCTCTCTGGGTGATAACCCTTTCCAGACAATCTTGACAAATGGAATGCTCTTCTTTCTAAGATGCTTTTCTTGCTGATTGATGATTCAGTCAGGTGTGACTTCGTAAGTCAAATCATCACGCATTTCTACCTCTTCATACTCTATTACATGTTCTGGATCAGGTTGGTACTTTTTCAACTGGGAAACATAAAAAACATCATGTAGCTTGCTCAGATTCGTTGGCAAAGCGATATGGTATGCTACAGGCCCAATCTTCTCTAAGATCTCAAACGGACCAATGTATTTTGATTGTAGCTTCTTTGCTTTCAATGCCCTGCCAATACCCGTAACAGGTGATACTTTCATGAATACGTGGTCACCGACTTCAAATTCCAGAGGTTTTTGCCTTTTATCTGCATAACTTTTCTATCGGCTCTGAGCAGCTAGCAATCTCTGCTTGATCAATTTTATCTATTCCGTTGTCTGATCAACAAGATCTGGCCCTAGCAATTCCCTCTCAGACAACTCAGTCCAGCATATTGGCGATTGACACTTCCTCCCGTAGAGTGCCTCGTATGGAGCCATTTGAATACTCGAATGATAACTATTGTTGTAGGCGAACTCTGCTAATGGAAGGAATTTGTCCCAACTACCTTTGTAATCAAGTACACAAGCCCTTAGCATATCCTCAAGAGTTTGAATTGTTCGCTCTGTCTGCACATCAGTTTGAGGATGATATGCCGTACTGAATCGGAGCTTGGTACCCAAAGCTTCATGAACCGCCTTCCAAAACTTGGAAGTGAATCATGGATCTCGATCAGAGATGATATTTTTCGGAATACCATGCAATCCCACAATCTCCTTAATGTAGATTTTCGCCAGTTTGTCAGGAGAATAGTGAATACTAATAGGCAAGAAGTGATCTGTCTTCGTGAATCTATCAACTATCACCCATATAGCGTCATAGTTTCTAACCTTTGGCAATCCTATCATGAAATCCATGGTAACGCTTTCCCACTTCCACTCAGGTATATCAGGATTCGTCAAAAGCCCTGAAGGTCGCTGATGTTCAACTTTCACTTTCTGAAATGTTAAGCAACAAGCAACGAACTCAATCACCTCTCTTTTCATTCCTGGCCAATAGTATTGAGCCTTCAAGTCATGGTACATCTTTGTGGCTCCTGGATGCAGAGTATACTTACTCTTATATGCCTCCTCCAGGATTTGTCGTTTCAGTTCTGGTTGGGTAGAATATAAATCCGCTTCTTGTACCTGACTAGCCCGCTGGGAGACAAGTCGTAATCCTGAGTCTCGCCCCTATCAATCATACCTCTGATATAAAACGCTTTATCATCATGTTGTTGGGCTTCTTCAATTGCAGCCCTCAGATCATTGTATATCTGACTGACCCCACTGCCTAACAGAATTTGACTAGACAGATTTAGGTCTCTGAAATCCTCGATCAGTTTCTGCTCATAAATCATTATGGCTGCTACCTGCACTGATTTCCGGCTTAATGCATCAGCGACAACATTAGCCTTACCGGGATGATATTTAATTTCTAAATTGTAGTCTTTCAGCAACTCTATCCATCTGTATTGTCTCATGTTGAGCTCTTTCTGATCATACAAGTACTTCAAGCTCTTATGGTCACAGAACAACTCTATAGTCTCACCATAGAGATAGTGTCTCCAGATCTTTAAAGCAAACACAATAGCTGCTAACTCAAGATCGTGGGTGGGATAGTTCAATTCATGAGGTTTCAGCTGTCTGGATGCATATGCCACCACTCGGCCATGCTGCATCAACACGCATCCCAATCCCTGCCCATTGGCATCTGTATAAACAACATACGTAAATTGTGGATCTGGGATCGTCAGCACTGGTGCAGTAGTTAACCTCTGCTTCAACTCTAGGAAGCTCTTCTCACAATTCTCATCCCACACAAAATATTGAGCTTTCCGCGTCAATTTTGTTAACGGTAATGCAATTCTAGAGAAATTCTGAATAAATCTTCGATAATAGCTAGCTAGACCCAGAAAACTGCGCACTTCAAATACAGTCTCTGGCCTCTTCCAGATCAGTACTACTTCCACCTTACTAGGATCAATAGAGACCCCTTACTGTGAGACAACGTGGCCCAGAAACTTTACCTCTGAAAGCCAAAATTCATACTTGCTCAGCTTGGCATAGAGTTTCCTATCTCGCAATATGTTCAACACTGTTTCCAGATGCTGCTCGTGTTCAGCTTTACTCCGTGAATACACTAGTATATAATCGATAAAGACTACAATGAACTGGTCCAGATACGGACGGAAGATTCAATTCATGTAGTCCATAAACACGGCAGGTGCATTGGTCAACCCGAATGGCATCACAAGAAACTCATAATGCCCATATCTGGTCCTGAAAGCAGTCTTCGATGCATCTTCTGCTTTGACTCTCAACTGATGGTATCCCGATCGCAAATCGATCTTCGAGAATACACAGGAACCAGACAACTGATCGAGCAAATCATCAATTCTAGGGAGTGGATACTTGTTCTTGATGGTCACTTTGTTCAACTCTCGATAATCGATACAGAGACGAAGGCTTCCATCTTTCTTCTTGACGAAAAGCACTGGAGCACCCTAGGGCAATATGCTAGGTCGTATAAACCTTTCTCAAGTAGTTCCTCGATCTGCTTCTCCAGCTCTGCCATTTCGCTTGGAGCCATACGGTATAGGGTTTCAGAAATTGGACCCGCTCCAGGCTTCAAATCAATCAAGAACTCCACTTCCCTATCTGGAGGTAGTCCACCGATATCCTTCGGAAAAAAATCAGGAAATTCATTTGCCACAGGGATACTTTCCAAGGTTATACCAGCCTCTGATTGCATAGAGCAAATACCATGTACCCTTGACATCCCTTCTGCAAATACCTCTCAACCTTAGCCACAAATAAAAGGTTAAGAGTGATTTCAGTGTCAGCTTGTGGTTGTGGATTCAGATATAAGACTCTCTTTTGTTTACAATCCAACAACACACCATTTGCTGTCAGCCAATCAATCCCCAAAATTACTTCCAACCCTTACAGTGGCAAACAAATCAGATTTACAGTTGACTCATGCCCCTTAGCGTTTATCCCGCAATTCAAACAAACATCAGTCGTCACAATTCGTGTGCCCATAGGTGTAGATACAACCAAATCATATGGGGATTTATGCATATGTAAATTCAATCATCTCACGCAGTCATATGCAATAAATGAATGGCTAGCACCAGAATCATACATAACATGCACTAGACTGCCATTGAGAGAAATCATACCTTGAATCAGCTCTAGAGATTTTCGAGCTTCTTCCTGTGTCAGTGTATAAACCCTTCCTGGAACCCTGGGTCTAGTCCCCTCCGGTTGCTGCTTCTGTGGACAATCTTTCGAAAAGTGCCCTGGCTTTCCACAGTTAAAGAAAGTGAGTGGTTTGTTAGGATCCGTCCTCAACGGGGCTCTACTACACATCTTGCCAGGATGAAATGGGTTGCGGCAATGCCAACATGTTCTGCCTCTTGGGAAACCCTATCCCCCACGGCCTCCAGCTTGATTCAGCTTCTTATTATCACCCCTAGAAGGTCCACCTTGTTCGTTTTGCTTCTGTACTGAAGTACCACTCCCAGAAGTAGCCTTGTTACTTGTTTGGGTCGCCAAACTCGACATACACTTCTCAATGTAGCGGCATTCTTCTACTGCTTTACTGAACTCGGTGAAGTACTATGTAGCCAATTTTTCTTTCATCTCCGGTCTCAACCCCTCAATCATCATATCGGAACTCCACTCTTCATTATCATGAAGTTTGAAATAGGCTAAATACCATGATAATTGGATGTATCGGGATAAATAATCATCGAAGCTTTCTCGATCTTACTATCCGATATTCAGAAACTCTTTCTCTTTCTCACGCCTGATAGATGGGGGAAAATATTTCTTATTGAATTTCTCCTGGAATAATTCCCAAGTGATAGGAACATTCCTCCCCCTCAAGGTGAGCTCTATGTTTGTCCACCATCGGTCTGCATCACCCTCCAATTTATAGATGGCTAGCAGAGCTTTCATCTCATCTGGGCATCACAACATGTTGAAAATCTTATCCAGACGTTTCAGCCAATTTTCAGCCAGTTGTAGGTCAAAATTTCCCCAGAAGATAGGTGGTTGTTGTTTATTGAATCTGCTTAACCAATTCTGGACTTCTACCTCAAGATCTGGTACGATATCCTCTGGTTCAGGTTCCTCTGGTGGTACGTCTTCACCATAAGCCCTCATGTATTCGTCTAAGCGATTCTCCAGGCGATCTTGCCTTTGTTGTACTCCCTGAAGGTCCCCTCTTATCTCATTTATTGTATTTTGTTGTTGTGCCTGCATATCTAGTATTTGCTGCTGAAATGGATCTGGTCCAGGAATCGGTATTTCCTCATGATTACCATGTCTTCCTCTTCCCCTACTTTGGCCTCAGCCTCGACCACCTTCTCCTTATTGTATCATTTCCATAGTTTACTCTACATGAACATAGAGAAGCATTACTTTTCATATAAGATCAAGGGCATTTTTGTCATTATATAAAAGTCAGGGTACACAGATATGTCATACATAGTATACACAACTATTTATAGTAGCTACAGAGAAACAAAAACATCAGACAACCTATAAACTACTGTACATGACATATTGTTTCTTGTTACATTACATTTCCCTGTTTGTACCCTCCCAAAAATACCGACTCTGCCTAAATATCTTTATGTTCGTCGGTTCTGCCTATTCACCCTTGTCTCAATATGTGCCCTCTCCGGTCACCCAAAATATACCACTTAGGTGTTCCTCGTCAGTCATCATACATATATTTATCAACCAAGTTATCCATATGCCTCATAAACGCGTACATGTTACTATTTGGGCCCTGCTCAACAATATCATTCTTTTGCCAATTCCAAAAAGCAGGGTCTGGGAAGAAATCCAATGTACTACGAACCCAGAACTCAACTGGTGCACCAACCTATAATTGCTCCCGAATAGCGTATAAAGACTGAACTCCGGACAGAAAGCAATAGTATCGATTCACAAGTGTTGACTGAGTTTGGCATGCCTTGATATATCTACCAAAGACATAATGCCACAGCTCGGAATCTGGCCTTAAGTTATGTCATACCTCCACTAGCTCTATTCTGGACTCGCGGTCACTCATCTCATCGTCCGAGTCCTCTTTTGGATCCTCCTCCGGATCTTCCTCAGGATCCTCATCGGGGTCCTCATCTAGATAATCTACAGTTTCCCCAACTTGTGACTATCCTGGTGACGCTGGTCTAGGCTCCGGGCCGTACACAGGCAGCTACGGCACACTCTTCCATGCCGTCCTCATCATACGAACACCTCTAGGTCCATAGTACTCTATAAAAAGCTGCCCATCCTGAAGGCGCTGCTCTGGGGGACTCTAGTTTACTGATGTCTCACCCTCGGATGATGAACTCGAATTACCGCTCATGATCCTGTCGTCATGCAAACAAAACTATATCAGTATACCATTCTGATATGCCAGAACCGCTTATTAGCTTTGATACCAAAAATGTCAACACCCGTTTCCATTTTGATATGCGTAGGGCAATAATGAACAAGTTCCATAGGCAAACAGAAAAGTACAGTTATACTGATAATAAGTATTTGTTTACAGACAGTCATTAACATAGCAGAAATCGATAATAATGACAAATATGTATAGAATATTCCAAAACTATTTCACACATATACTGTATACAACCACTGTATACATCTTGGGAAACATGCCTGTCAGTTTCCCTTCTATGCATCCTTGGCTTTTGAGCCGCTGGCACCCGCTGAGACATTTGGATTAGAAAAAGGGGTGAGATTCCAAGGAATCTCAGTAGAAACATACGATCAACATATAAAATGCGAAAATTAAATATGCAATGCACCGTATCTAGTAAAATGAAAAATCATATCATCCGTGTGTGTACACAAAATTCAAGGCCAACTAACCCGTTGAAACCTCTACATGTACCTCAGCTGAGTCCTTGACTACAGCTAGGTAAGATTAGTGTACCTCAGCTAGGTCCTAGACCACAGCTAGGTAATGTGCCTTCAGCACGTGTTCAAGTCACAAAATATAGTAACACGCATCATACAAATGATCACATAGTATATGAGAGATAGTAGCTCCTACCTTAACCTCTTTCCTGTCTTAAAGGGTCCGCCTCGTAAAACGTGTCAACTATAGGCGTCTAACTCGGTCCTAAAACGTCAAATATACAAGAAATAGGTTATATCCGATATAGGTATCATTTTAGACACTTCCATAGTGTTTCTTGTGGTTATATTAGCCTATGGTGAAAATTTACCAAAATGCCCTCGGGACCCGGGCCCCGCCGTACCCGGCCCGATGGCACGTTTTTCCAAATTTTTAACTAGGGCTATCGTGACGTATTTTCATCCAAGGAATCCATTTCTGGACTCAAAATTACCAAATTCAATGTCAAATTACGAAATTGTTCATGGCAGTCCTACTTTTAGGATTTTAAGGGCTTTTCTGTAATTATGCTTTCTCAGCCTTTTTTGAAAAAGTGCCCAACTGTAACCACACCTATTTTTGCCCACTGAATCGAATGGAATTATCAAATCATTGAAAATCCAAATCTAAGGCCCTCAAACATCCCTGGACGAAATAATTGTGTTCTCCGGGAAAAATCAGGGTTTTACGATTTCGGCTCCGTAAACACGTTCCTTTCTACTCCTAACCACTTTATTAACAATCTAATTGAGTTATAACAACCATTTGAACTAAAATTGGGCAGCATAACCCTTAGATACACACTTTTCCAAAATTTAAAACCAATGGCAATCCGGCGAAATTTCACCGATTAAATTGCCTACAGCAGCCAGAATAGTTAATATACGAAGGTTTAGAAGTCACCTCAAGCTCCCACAAGCTTTTCCAAAAAATGGCTGAAAACCCTAACTTTTAGAACACCAAATTTGAGCTTTCCAAACCTTAAAGAACAAAGAGGAGTAGCTTAGGATTGGAGTTATACGCATTAGGAGCGAAATCGTCGGAGAAATCGGCTTACCTTGTGATTTTTCTTCTCTTTCTCTCTCTAAACTCTCTCAATGTCCCTCTCTCTATTTCAGACCTGTTCTTGCGTGAATGAGCTGAAGGAAGGAGATGCAACATATGTTTTATTATATATAACATTATGCTTTAATTGTTTAACAATTTTTCCAAAATTCCAAAAATGAAGTTTTATGTACATAAACCTTATGTACATGTAACCATGCTCATTAAGCCCAACTAATATTTCCTTATTTATGCCACATGTATGAGACACCTAGGGGTCCCTCCCTATGGTCTCAATTGGCTTCACAACTTGTCCAGATTATGTATACACGTAAAGTCTCAATTTTGGTCAAAATTGCACTTTTTGCTCAAATTTTCCATAAATTCATATTAAATTGACCAAAATATTATAAATATATTTTTAACCTTTATTTTCCTTAATTAATTGAAATTAACTTCAATTAATTGAAAAATAATTTATGTTGTGCTATTTTGGCAAAATTACGATTTTGCCATTACCTTTCTAATCCAATTTCTTTTCTTATTTTTCTTTGGCCAATTTCCATCTATTTTTGGACCAAATATATTCTCTAATATTATATCAGTTTTGGACCTTAATATTGGGATTTTTAAATTATCCAAATTAATTCCATAATTATTTTTGCCCAATTTCCCATGAAATTGAACATTTATAAAGTTCGTAAATTCCAAATTCATGAATATTCACCATTTTATTGAATTTCTCAAATAATTACAATATATTTTGTGAATATAAATTTGGGGTGTTACAAAAAACCGCTACAAATATGGCACGCATTTCCTGTCAAAACTTGTAGCGGTAAAATTGTAGCGGTTACTACATAATAAGCGCTACAAAGTTGGCACCACTTGGCGCGACCAAAACGTGCCAACAGTGTAACGGTTATTTGTAGCTGATTAACTAATTAAACCGCTATAAAATGCTAAAGGTCGCCTATTTGTAGCGGTTATGAAGTTATAACCGCTACAGAATTTCAGAGGTCTCAAAATTTGTAGCGGTTTTGTACCATAACCGCTGCAGAACTTCAAACGTTTTTGTAATTTGTAGCGGTTGTTATAGAACTACTACAAAATTTAGCCACCCTAACTTATTTGTAGCGATTGGTGTAGCGGTTATTTCAAGAACCGCTACAAATGCCGCCCCTATATAAGGCCGCCGCCCCCCTCCACTTTTCTGTTTGGCCATTTTATTTCCTGAAGTTTCTCTAAGTGTTTTATTTTAGATTTGAGCGTTTAGATGTTTGTGGAAGAGTTTTTGCTGCAGTATTTCTCATTATTTGTACTTAAGGTATAGAGAGAATACGTATTTTATTTGTATTTTTATTTTTATTATATTTTTGTAATATAATGTGACTAAAATATTTTTTTTTGAATTTTTGTAGTTGATATGACTTCAAGACAAGATAGGGGGAGGAGCCCAAGGTCCCCAGACCAATTTTACGGGGTTGCAACAGTAGAGCAGGGGCCAGAGGGAGGGGACAGCGAGGAGGGAGAGTGACCACGGCATTTTAGCCCATCCCCCCACAGGAGTCGGCCCTACCACAGGCACCGTAGACGATCCCACAGGAGACGACCGCACCAAAGGTCCCTGATTTGGGGGAGGGAGATATCAGTGTTGAGGACTATTACGCGAATGAGGACTTCGACATCCCAATTAGGATAAGAGAGATGGAGCAGTTCCTCGATGAGGAGGAGGCGCGGGAGCAAAATAACCCATGAGGGTCATTTTCATGGTCTACTGAGTTTGAGGTGTAGGTCTAAGGTAAATAAAATTTTCTATTTAAATTCAAAATGTTAAATTTGAATTACAATTTATCTAACGTGTGGTAAATTGTGCAGATGAGCAGGGGAACGTGTCCACGAAGAGGCTGGACGTGGCCAGTCTGAACAGCATGGACAGGACATTACAAGTTGTAGTGCCATGGAATGAGGGCATAGACCAGCCAATAGACAATGGGGGTCACCTGTTCAACCCCTTCCTGAATGAGCTGGGCTCAAATTGGATGCGGTTCCCCCTTCACTTCAAGACGTGGAGGCACGTTCCAAAGGGGCCGAAGGACCAGGCTTGGGAGGAGGTGGTGTAGGTAATTAATAGTATTTAATCAGTATTTTTTGTAATTAATTCTATTTAATTAATATTTTTTAATAGGATTTTTGTAATTATTGATATTTAAATAATTGTTTTGCAGCTGCGGTTTGCCGTCCGAGCCAACCGGAAGAGGTACACCTTGGTGAAGATGCGTGACTGCTGGAGGAACAGGAGGAACCGTCTCTTCCACAGTGTGGATAAGGATGGGACAATGCCTCTGGAGCAGCTTATCAAAAGCATTCCAAATGGTGTCCCGCCGAACGACTAGGCGATTTTCATCCAGTTCAGGAGGAGCGCTAAGGGTCAGGTAATGTATTTATTAGATTATTTATATATAATTTTGTAATTGTTAATTTTTAAATTTAATTAATTTTAATTTGAAATTTATTAATTTTAAATGTTTTATATTGTTTTAATACATTTAATATTATTTTTTTCAGGTGCTTTCTCAGAGGAACACTAGGTGCTGTGGGCACCAGACGATCCACCACACAGCAGGATCAAAGACCTTTGTTGTCACTTACAGCAAGCTAGTAACTTTTCATAATATCACTGAATTTTAACTGGTTATTTCATAACACTAATTGAATTTTGTAATTGTTTTAGGAGAGGAAGGCACAGCAGGAGAACCGTCAGACGGACTATGGGGAGTTGTATGCTATCACACACAAACACCGTGACGAGACTTCGACCTCTCAACAAGCAGAGGCGGCCATTGTAAGTAATTTCATTATTATAATTTTTATAAAACCAACTTGATAATTAAAAATTCTAATAAGTAATTGTTTCATAAAATGGCAGGAGCAGATGCAGTAGTCTCAGGCCTTTATCTCCCTCCTCTAATGATGAGAATGTGGATGAGGATGAGGATGAGAAAGAGGAGGATGAACAAGACAATGACGATGGTAGTCACCTCTACTGCCATCATTATCGTCCTGTTCATCCGCCTATTCCTCATCCTCATTCTCATCATCGAAGGAGGGAGATAAAGTTAAAAATTGATAATTCATGGTTATTAATTAAGAACCGTAAAGTATTTTTGCCTGCATACTTAATGGTTCTAAGTTAATATTATGGTTGATTATGCAATTAATAGTAGATACCAATAAATTAAAAAAATTGTCAAATACATAACAATTATTAAGAACTAACCGTTGCCATTTATAAAATATAATGATATTTAATACTAAAAGACATGACGACTCGATAATCCATGAGACTCTCTCTATATAAACATCTGAAAACTAAACTCTACTTATCTACTTACATATAAACTTCTTAAAGCCAATTTCTTATTGAACCAAACATCATGGACAAATGCAAGAGAACTTCTAATTCATCACCTGGAAAAAAACTGAAAGAAGAACTCCCTCCACCAACAAGAATTAAAGGTCTCATCCACGCAACCTACAAGCTCCATCATATGGTCTAGGCTTTCATGTGAGAGTAAAGACGCATAGACCATGCTTGAAGGAACTTACCTCTCTCATTCACTCTTTGAACGAGAAGGTGGACAAGTTACTGGAGAATGAAGAATCTGATGGTGCATCATATTCTTAAAACATCTCCGTAAATTTTTATTTTTAGTTTGTTTATTTGCTTTGTCTTTTTTTTTTTTGTAAAATGGTGATTGCATAATCGACCACCAAAAGTTTTTTAAAAGAAGGTATATGCATTACGGTTGTACTTGGTAATCGTCATATATTGCCTCACAAGAATGACAGTTCTTACAGTAAACCATCATGAAATATTAGGTGAACAAACAAACAATTTGCCTTCCAACTTCATATTAGAAAAACAACATAATAGTATCTCTTAAATAACTGTCAACTAAATGGTCCAAACCTTTCCCTTTCCCCATACTCATGATGAGAATACTCTGTGCTTCTTTGCTCTTCGATGATCAGCATGAGAACCAAGTACCCTTCATTACCAACCACTTCCCGTGACTCCTCCTCTTCGACATCCAACATATGTAATGATATAGTTCAAACCCGTCACTTCCAATCTATATAAACTCCCAATTTCCTTATGATTATCATCCTCCTCAGTTCTTTCAATCGCCAAGATGAAACACCATGCTAAAGACTTATTAGAAAATCCATAGCGTCATCCTCATCCTCCACCTCCTTCCCTTCCTCCACAACCTACTTCCTCACCTCTGCCTCAAATAGAGGCAATGATGTAGCATACATATCACATTGACCATACAGTGAGGAGGCTAGCCAGATATTGTCGAGTAAGAACACGAAGGCCAATCTTATTCTTGATGAATATGGGATTGGCTATCATGATCCTCACATACTACCAGAAACATGATGATGTATGGTTTACTGTGAATTTACGGAACTTTTGATTCATTCAAATTGAAGGAAACAAAAGTTCCTAAATTCATAGCAAACCTCATATCATCTATTAGACAACTAGTCACCAAAGAGTGATATTTTTAGGTTTTATTTTTACAAAATATAAAAATGTAATTATTAGGGCACTAGTTGCAAAAAAAAAACTTACAGTTATTAACTAATAATAGTGATATATGTATATGTTAAAACAATAATATAACTCACAGTTTTTAACAAAGAATCGTGCTAAATATAAATAAATAAATAAATAAATAATAGTTTTATCGATATAACCGTTATGTAAAGTCTTATGCATGACAACCCAAAAAACCCTACCCTTCCTCTCCTATTTAAGTGTCTGAAAGGAATACACTTGACACTTAGTCTATTCAAACGAAACCCGCCAACACTATAACCCTACTACTCTTGTTGTCTTTTCTGGCTGTCAAGAGTCATTTTCAGTTGAGCCTACCATAAAAAGCCTTTGTCTTACTTCTCAACGAGAGTCGTGCTAGTCAATACCTTCATACTTATCTCAATGACTATCGAGCGAGTTGCTTTTGCTTGCCCTAACTTACATTTTTGTTGTTCGGGAGCCTTGGCTAGGTTGCATTCCTTTGGTTCTCTATTCTCCTTATTCGATTGAGGTGCCTTTGTGAAGTTACGATGTGATAAAGCATTCAAGGTGACATTAACTTACTTGTGTGAAGTTATGTTCTTTTTGAAAAACTTATTATTCCTTTGATCTAAGGTTCATT
Source organism: Inga leiocalycina (assembly GCA_963242795.1). Classification (NCBI taxonomy): domain Eukaryota; kingdom Viridiplantae; phylum Streptophyta; class Magnoliopsida; order Fabales; family Fabaceae; genus Inga; species Inga leiocalycina. Next base: position 54,302,790 of record OY725321.1, read on the forward strand.
TCCTGTCACAGGAAGTTGTCAACCCATCGCTTTGACTAAAGGTTCCTATTTTATTGATCTTTTTTTGACATAACTTCTAGATATAAGATCCTTAAGCAAATACATCTCCTTTTTTTGAAAGTATCCATATCTCCAGAAGTTACTTTAAAAGGTTCAATAGGTGTGATGAATAAACTAGTTTAGGTGTACCAATGAGAGTCATACACGAACAAGCTCTATGAATAAATTAGTTCAAATATATCGAGAGTCATACACAAACAAGCTCTATGAATAAACTAGTTCAGGTGACATATTGAATTTATTGTTGTGAAGTTATGTTTGTTTGGACATCACATTATTGCTCTGACTGAATGTTCATCTCCTATCTTTCTATTAAGCATGTCACACCAAATTTTTTTTGGCCACATGTGGCACCAATTTAAATGTTATGAAATTCAACATTGTGATTAGTCCTATACTCTTCAATGTGAGAGTTTCTGAGCTATTTGGTCTCATCTATGTATATAATAGAGTAGTGCTTCCCACATTGAGTAGCCATGCAATTTGGATGGATTTTTTGGGCTATGTGGTTAAAATCAATCACACTCCTAATCTATATATATAATATAAGTGTTCACCTATACCTTGTGTTTATTGAGCAATTAAGCCTAGAAAGTAAATGAAGATGGGGTAAAAAATAAATATGCATATCAGAAAGGGCGCAAGGGTTATGCAAACCTTTGAACTCAAGTGTTTGCATATCCCCTCCACCCTTTATGATAGGGGTATATGTTTCTTCCCTAGAGTCCTTTACTTTTTAGGGTTAATTCCTATGAAGAAACACAATTATATATAGGTTAAAAGTTACATTATCACTTATATATATGTCAACAGTTGCCATTGATTCTCCCCACAAAGCTTGAAATGTCTTGATCCAACACAAATTGTATAGCAACTTGGTGTGGAATGTACTGTTCAATTATATATATAGAGAAGGTCAACTAGCTAAGAAACTCTCAAGTTTTATATCCATTCATCATGGTTATTAAATTAAAACTGTCATTTATTGTAAAAGTTCACAGTTCTTATTTATAAACCGTTATTTATATACTAAATACATAACACTTTTCTACGTGAGACATTATTTATTTTTTATTAAAAGTCACAATTCTTACATACAAACCATTATGTATGTTAGTGAATAAAGAACAGTTGTAAAATGAGACCGTTATGTATCATGTAAGCATTACCATATATTATGAAGGTTATTTACATATGCCCATTAATTATTATCACAGCAATGGGTAGATCATGGCCTCACCAAATCTTAATACATAACGGATGTTATATTATGATCATTATCATAGGTCTGGATTAAATAACGATTCAGAACCATAATGCATATATGCCAAGCTTTTATAGCACCCACATATATAACAGTTCAGAACTGTTATGTATGGTAGTCAATAACCGTCATATATTGTGATTTCTGTAGTAGTGACTAGTTTTCGTCGCCAATTCCATCGCAAACTGATTTGTAACAGAAATTTGTGACAAAAAAAATTCCATCACTAAATTTCATTACTAATCCGTCACTAATTTTTGTCATAAAAATTTTGTGATAGAATTAGTGACATCATATTTCCATTACTAATTTTCGTCGCTAATTTTGTGACAAACTGTTTTGTGGCGGAAATTAGCGATAGAAAATTTCTGTCACTATTTCTCATCACTATTTTGTTACTATTTTCTGTTACAATATATTTTGTGGTGGATTTGTGACAAAAAATTCCGTCACTAATTTTAAATTTCATTATTTTAGCTTATAATCCTACAAACATTTATATAATAACATAATTTATAATACAAAGATTTAAATATAATTTCAATTACAAAATAAATTGATGTATTTATCGGGTTGTTGTTAACTAGGGCATCATCGTTAGACACTTTTTGAGACAGAAAACTTGTTTCATGTTTCATTAAAAACATCAATACCTCTTTTGCCTTAATAAAAACTAAAAAAATAAGATAAGTGTTAGATTTCACATTTTGATGATAGTTGTTGATGACAAAACATGATTAAGTGCTTCACTAGTAGATAGAAGAAACTTTGTTATAATCCAGACTAGAGTCATGATAGTCGAATAGGCTATACGAATAGTATTACTAGAAGAAGACAACTAATCTAATGAGTCATTAAGATATTCGATTATAGGAGAAAAATTCCCTCCTTATTCTTTGAAACAACTTTTCCAAAACTCTATTTTCCCAAACTACAAAGTGACTTTCAAAAATCATTTTCCAGATTTTGGGTGAATTTTGAAAAATCATCTCATTGTGCAACAACGACAACAATAGTGACAAAGTTTTATCTCACTAGGTGAGGTCGGTTACATGAATCATACGACACTATTGTGCTTTGTCAACAACCAAATATTTAGATAAATTATTAACTAAAAGATCTTGTTCAATAACTTCATTTAGTGTTTTCTTCGATCTTCCTCTACTTTTTTTAAAGGACTCTATACTACTTGATCAACCCTCCATTGGCGCATCAATGGCTTTACTTGAATGTGCCCAGCCAAACCACCTCAAACAAATTTTTACCATTTTCTCTTCAATAGATGTCACTCCAACTCTCTTGCGAATATGTTCATTATAGACTTTATCCTTTCTTGTATGACTGATAAATCCCAAATTTATTATATTTTATCCCACCTTATTCATTTATTTTGGGAATTATTTTAGGCTAATTTGGATTTATTAGATAATATTTGGATAATTAGCCGATTTTGGGAAATAATATAAATCTAAATTAATTATGATATTATTGAGCTTAAATTATTATTATTTTGATTGATATCTTGTGAGTGGAAAATATTTCTAATTATATAATAAATCACGATTTTATTATATCTTGCAGGATAAGGAAAAGCAGATTGAAAGATCCTACGGTGCAGAACTTTTCTGAGAAACTAAAAAAGAATCCAATGGTGGGATTTTATTGGGTTTTTGGAATTTTAATAGGCCCAAATTAGTACCCAAAACTCTCCCATCCCTTCTTAAAAAGAAACCTAGCCGCCAGATACACGGACGGACAGACGCTGGACGGCTGGAGAGGGAGGCTACACGCACTCACAGATACCGAGAACGCTGAAGCTCCATGTCTGTTCGGCACAATATCCACCACCACCTTCAATTCTATTAATCAATTCCATTCAAACCCTTTTCTTCATTCACATCACAGCGTGACCCCGCCTCCACATTTGACAATTCAACGCATCAATTCTAATTGCACAGTGGCGGAAGCAATTAAAGGCATTGATTCTTCTCAACTTTTCCTCATGTTTGTGACGTGTTTGGCTCGTGGAGAAAGAAAGGGGGCCATGGCAGCTTAAGGTCATTTAGGAGGCAACTTGGGAGGAGCATGGAGGAAGCTAGAGCCTAGGAGCTTACACTTGAAGACTACAAGGGAGTGTCTTTCTTTTATCTTTTTGATTCAAGACTTAAGATTATTTAGTTTTAAATGATTTTGGGTTGTGTTAATTGAGAACAATCTAGCTTTAGATTGTAGACTTATTTTTTATTTGGATTGAATTGATATTTTAGATTTGATTTGTTCTTAATTGATTATTGGGATTTTTGTTTGCAAACCCTTGATTGTCAATTATATTATTAATTGAGTTTTCATTATTAATTTAATTGTCAATTTGGGTTTAATCTCTTGATTGTTTAATTAGGTGATTAATTGTCGAATTGTTTAATTAGGCAATTGTGAACATAATTTCCAAAATTATCCTAAACAATTGAGATTGATTTTTAATGGATTTAATTAACCACCGCTTTTTCCATTATGAGTTTTCTAGTGGATTAGGTGTTATTAAGCTTGAGGGTTTCCCATGTCCTAATTAGGTGATTAAATTTATTAATTCCAACTTTTGATGAATCTCCCTTTGGTCTAATAAATTAAATGGCTAAGAAAGCTAAATCCATGTGAATCCTAAGTTGTCCCCTTCATCATCATAATTGAATTAAACCTTTGTTATTTATCTCACTTTTTCTTGATCTTTTTGATTAGCATCTTAATTCCTTTTTCATAAAAAGCCCCAAAGATTGCATTCCAATTCATTTAGGTTAGTTTCATTCTCATATAGGTTTTAGAGTCATTTGCATTTAGGTAGTGGAGTCTTGCATTTTAGTTTAGATTCATCCATTGCATTTTTTTTATCACCTAAATTCATTCTAGAGAAAACCCACATATTGCTCCTTGGGAGAATGACCTAGGTTGCCACTATATTGCATTAGTAGGTTGTCCTAGTTATTAATTGATTGCTTTAGCGACAAAAGCACGCATCAATGACCACACATCTAAATCAGCATTATCATCTTAGCTACCTCCACTTTATACTCTCGTTATCCCTTTAAAGCCAAACATTTACTACCATTAAGCATTGTTGGTCTTATAATAGTATGATGACACTTCTCTTTTATACCTTATTAGAGAAGTTTTATCTCTTAATTTATACATCTAAAAAATATGATCTACAACTGGTTTTTAAACTTAGATGCGGACTATTGCTCTGCTAAATCTCAGGACCTAAATCACTCATTTGCTGTATTTGCAAAACAAAAAATAAAAAGTGTGTTGTGTGCTGGAACGGAAGATGAAGAAAAGTCTTGTTCTTCTTTTTTTTTTTGGCTAATGAAGAAAAGTCTTGCTCTAGAAAAGAAGGATTTGGTTAACAAATCCCATTAATCAACTATTAATATTTTTGACTTGGTGAACCATTGATTTTTTTGGAAACATTTTTTGTGAAATTATATGACGAAGAATAGTTTATTAGTATATTAAAATACACCGTCAATAAAAAAAAGTGTATAAAAGTAAAACCATTTGGATGTTTGCCATATATTTACATTATTTTTATATTTATTTATTATTTTATTAATTACCATTTTTTATTTTTAAATTTATTTATGTTATATAATCTCCCACTTATTATTTATACACATGTTTGTGTATGTTATTTTAATTTTTTACGTTTTCTTTTTATTCTGTTTACTTATTATTATATAAAGTACACCAATTAATTGTATTTCATAAAGGCAAAAAAAATTAAATTTCATAAATTGTAATTTATTTCTTTTGATTTCAAATATAAACTTAAAATTTTATCCAGCAGACCAGCATAGAACTAGAGATGAGATAACTAAGCTACAATTAATTAATTAATTAATATAGTAACAGAACCCAATATGTTAAAAAAATCATAAATGCACAGATTTAAATATTTAGTGATTGATTCCATTAACGAATTAAATGATGAAAAGATATAATATGAGAAAGCAATAGCTTCTTATTGCAATAGCCATTTTCTTCGTCATGATATAGAATACTCATAGGGAAATTGCACCCAACCAACCACTATTAGAACCAGTTCTTCACTTCCTTCTTAAACAATAAACATATAACATTGGCCATATAAAACCCCAAAGTCCAAACTCGTAAATACAGAGAATTGAAAGAGGTATAGCTAGAGACATGTACGTAGTTGGTGAAGAAAGGGTCACAACTTTGATCATATGATCCAATATAATGAATGGAGAGAAGTTTCAGGTGAAGAAAAATACTACTGAGTCTTTATTTGCTTCTTCATTCCTGCAAGCAAATTAGAGACCAAATCAATGGCTTCTCCTTATACATGGCCATATAAGTTCGTTCATAAACTCACAAATAAACAGAATTAAAAAATGAAGATATATACCCACACACAGAGTACAAGATGAAAGCTGTGTACTTGGTTGTTAGTCTCTTGGCATTTTCTTCAGTTCATGTGCTCGCAGATGACCCAAGTCCTCTTCAAGATTTCTGCGTCTCACTCAATGACTCACTTACTAAAGCAGGTACACACACGAGTTAACTCAATGACTCAAGTTACTTGGTTACTCTCTAATGCCACTTGAAATGTCCAAACTTCTCAAATGTTTTTTTTTCCTTTTTTCTGTTTATAACTAGATTCTACATAAAATATTGAGTGACATTTTCATATCTTGTAGGAAAAAAAGTGCATTTTCTAATAAATAATTAAAAAAGCCACACTTTACAATTTTTTTTTTGAAAAGTCATAAAAAATTGTATTTGTATCATTTTTGTTCATAAGATATCAAAATTAAAATATTACTCATTTTATGTAGAATCTAATTAATGATCAATAAGGGGGAAAAAGGGGGAAAACATTTGAGAAGTTGGGACATGTTAAAAGAATTAAAGAATAGGGCATTCATAACTTCAGAACTTTCCGTAGGAAGCAAATTATACTTCATTCCTACAAGTTTGACTTCAGTTATATATTGCTGTCTTCGCAAACATAACATTTGATTTCTTAAATTTTGCACTTTTTGTGAATGGGAAATTTTGCAAGGATCCAATGGCAGTGAAAGCTGAGGACTTCTACTTATCTGGATTTGATAAAGTCGGAGACACATCACAAAAACCTACTGGCTTCTTTGTCAATACCGCAGATGTAACCACGTTGCTTGGTTTGAACACTCTTGGAATCTCTCTTGCTCGTATCGACTACGCGCCAAAGGGTTTGAACCCTCCTCAATCATCCATGTGGCACCGAAATCCTCGTAGTGGTCGAAGGAACTCTTCTGGTCGGGTTTGTGGCCTCTAATCAGAATGGAAATCGATTATTTACCAAAATGCTTAACAAGGGAGACGTGTTTGTGTTCTCGATCGGTCTTATTAACTTCTAACAGAACGTGGGTTATGGAAACGCAGTTGCGTTTGCTGGTCTTAGTAGCCAAAATCCTGGAGTGATCCCTATTGCAAAATCTGTGTTTGGCTCTGATCCACCCTTCTCTCCTGAGGTTCTTCAAAAGGCTTTCCAAGTGGACCAGAAAATAATCGATTTGCTTCAGAGGCCATTCAAAGTTAATCAATGATGATGCCGTACAACCAAAATTGATATTATATTGAATAAATAAAAAAAATTGTAGGGTTATAAGCCCCAATGATTTGGCAGCTTTCTTATATAATACGATACTTATTTGATTTGTATTGTGTTGGATGTAGCATAGCCTGCATCAATATCTTTGTTTCAAATTCGCGAATGGAATAAAATTTATACATATATTCACGTATGTTGTATGTTGTTTTGTTTTTGTTTTTGAATTGTCAGTAACCTTTTAAATTTGGAATATATATATGTGATGTAGATCAAGAAGTAATGGACAACCATTACAACATCAAGCTTTATCCCATTACATGGGGATCGTTACATGGATTGTACAACTTTATTATGAATTCTATCAAGAACTAACTAGATCTTTAAATAAATTATTAATTGAGACTATACTCAATAATTTTATTGAGCGTGCTTTTCATTTCTGCTCTACCCCTTTTCAAAGTGCTCCATACCATTTGATCTACCCTCGTTGCCGGTTGGTACATCCAATTACCTTTTTGATGTGTTCAAACTGCCTCAAATGATTTTCTGCATTTTATGAAACCGCTCCAACTTATTCTTGTATAAATTCAATACGAATATTATCTTTTTCTTATATGATGACCACATATTCATCTCATCTACCTCTACTTTATATCCTTATCCCTTTAATACCCAATATTCGCTATTAAACAACATTGCCAGTCTTATAGTAGTATAATAAAACTCTTTTTTACCTTTTTAGATATTTTCTTGTTATGTTGGCAAAAAGAAAAAAGAAAAGAAGATATTTTCTTATCATAAATAACTCCAATAACCTTTCTTCACTTAAACCACCTAATTTGAGTCTTATGATAAACATCTCCACCAATTTTACCATCTTTTTATATAATTGATCCCAAGCTCCAACTTGTCTTTTACAAAATTGCAACGCATGTGTGTGAGAGAGAGATAAATATCTCCATCAATTTTACCATTTTTTATATAATTGATCCCAAATATCAATTTTACCATCTCCAACTTGTCTTTTACCAAAATTATTGTGTGCGAGCATGCGTGTGCATGTGTGAGTGTGCATGCAGGCGTGTCTTGTTTTTTACTCAGTCTTGCTCGGGCAAAAATCCTTTTATGAAAAATAAAGAAGAAACTAAATAAATAATGCTTGATACTTTACCCAACTGTACTCAAGGGAATTTTTTTATCGATATATTCAGGGGAAATATTTTTAAAATAAAGATGGCATATTTCGTATTCTTGGAACTTAAAAACCTAAGCTGACTAGCTGTCCATGAATATTTACAGGTAAGTACTTAAATTATCAAATTATTGACATTACTAAATGTAAACTAATATAACTTCGTTATATTACATAGTAAGAGGTCCCACCGAATTCAATTCTTTTCAAAGTACAATTTGACTTGTAAATGAAGCAACTAGCTGACTTGTAAATATATGAAGCTCTAATTAACATGTTATAATTATATGAGCTAATGTCTATAATTGAGGTAACTTGTAAGGATTTAATTTTTTGACCAATTGCAAGGGTTTAATAAAAAGAAAACTATAGAGTAGATTAAAACGAAGCCAGGTGTCAACAAATTATTAATCACAATGTAGTCATCATCGAAGCAGGTAGCAAATTAAAGTCAGGTTTGCTGTATATTTTCCACTTATTCTCTCAAGAAGGTATATTGATGAAAAGTCTTGTTCTAGAAGCAAGTGTCGGATCAAAACATTCTTCAGGTACCTTGCTGTTATGTCAGTGGGTTTCGGGATGCACGGCCTTCTTTCAGCGGTGACTTTTCTATACTTTAATTTCAACAGCGACAAAGAAAATTCGCCACCAAAAGTATCAACGACAGTTATATCTGCAGCGATAACATGTCGCCACCAAAAACTCTTTCAGCGGCAACATATATACTTTTTTTTTTTTTTTTTGTGATACAAAGGCAAGCAAAGCTTGAAAGATTACAGAATCAATGGGCTAGGTCCCACCGATTGTTCATGTGGCAACAAACCACACTCCAATGCAAAAAGATGGATACATTCCATAGGGGATATCCCTAATTCGATGTAAGCCTGGCTGTTCATATGAGCAATTCGTGCAAGATAATCAGCACAACGAATATTCTCCCTATGTGTTTGGGAAATCTTCAAATCCCAGTCTACATAGATAAGGGACCTGGTATCTAAAATAACATCGTACAAAGGGTGATCAATCCCACACTATGTCGATGATAAGTGGATGGCCTGAAGAGAATATGTGAACAACCTGATTTTCTTAAGTCCCATCTGCTTACATAACTGAAGTTCTCGTTGGATAGCATGGGTTTCCACAGCAGTTGGGAAAGAATGTCCTAACTTCTGTTGAAATCCACTTATCCAGTTGCCTTGGTGATCGAAGATGACACCTCCACAGGCTGATTGACCATCACTAGCAGGCAACATATATACTTTCAGTGGTGACTTTTGTCGCCACTGAAAGTCTGTTTGTTTGTAGTGTCGGCATATAATCCAATAAATTGGTTGGTAATTTGCTTCTACTGTGGTCAATTTTGCAATCTGACAATGGGTTTGGTATTTCATGCGCTTGTCTCTGTTTTGCCTTTTTAATAGGTTTTTGTCTTCAATTTTGTTGTTTTAATATGGAGGTAATCTAACTTAAATTTTAAATTCATAATTATGACTATAACCTGATATATAATTTGTTAAGTTCAACCACCCAAATTAAAATTTGGGTAATTAAACCTTCTTTATATGAGATTTTTCCCTCATTAAAACTCTAAAATTAGTGGTTCAAAGTTATGTTTAAAGCTCAATAAAAATATCTTTCTAAGAAAAAATCCCTCCTTATTCTTTGAAACAGCTTTTCCAAAAATCTATTTTCCCAAACTACAAAGTGACTTTCAAAAATCATTTTCCAGATTTTGGGTGAATTTCGAAAATCATATCTCTTATTGTGCAACAACAACAACGGCGATAAAGTTTTATCTGATTAGGTGAGGTCGGTTACATGGATCATATGGCATCATTGTGCTCTATCAACAACCAAATATTTGGATAAATTGTTAACCGAAAGATCTTGTTCAATAAAACTTCATTTAGTGTTCTCTTTGGTCTTCCTCTACTTTTTTTTAAAAGACTCTATACTACTTGATCAACTCTCCTTTTACGCATTAATGGCTTTATTTGAATGTGCCCAAACCACCTCAAACAAATTTTTTGTCATTTTCTCTTCAATAGATATCACTCCAACTCTTTTGTGAATATGTTTATTACATATCTTTCTTGTATGACCACACATCTAACTCAACATTATCATCTTGACTACCCCCACTTTATACTCTCATTGTCCCTTTAAAACCCAACATTCACTACCATAAAGCATTACTGGTGTTATAACATACAATACGAAGAAACTTATCTTTTATACCTTATTAGAGCAGTTTTATGTCCTAATTTATACATCTAAAAAATATGGCCTGGAACTGGTTTTTAAACTTAGGATGCGGACTATTGCTCTACTAAATATCAGGACCTAAATCACTCGTTTGCTGTATTTTCAAAACAAAAATAGAAAAAGTGTATTGTGTTCTGGAACGGAAGATGAAGAAAAGTGTTGTTCTTTTTTTTTTTTTTTTTTTGGCCAATGAAGAAAAGTTTTGTTCTAGAAAAGAAGGATTTGGATAACAAATCCCATTAATTAACTATTAATATTTTTGACTTGGTCAACCATTGATTTTTTGTTTTGGAAACATTTTTTGTGATATTATATGACCAAGAATAGTTTATTAGTATATTAAAATACACCGTCAGAAAAAGAAGTGTATAAAAGTAAAACCATTTGGATCTGTCATATATTTACATTATTGTTATATGTATTTAGCATCTTATTACTACAGTATTTTTTAATTACCATTGTTTATTTTTCAATTTATTTATGTTATATAATCTCCCACTTATTCTTTGTACACATGTTTTAAAATTTTATCCAGCACAGAACTACAGATGAGATAACTAAGCCGCAATTAATTAATATAGTAACAGAACCCAAGATGTTAAAAACATCATAAATGCACAGATTTAAATATTTAGTGATTGATTCCATCAACTAATTAAATGATGAAAAGATATAATATGAGAAAGCAATAGCTTCTTATTGCAACAGCCATTTTCTTCGTCTTGATATATAATACTGATAGGGAAATTGCACCTAACGAACCACTACTAAAAAATTGCACCGAACACCGGTTCTTAACTTCCTTCTTAAACAATAAACATATAAGATTGGCCATATAAAACCTCAAAGTCCAAAATCATAGCTACAGAGACTTGAAAGAGTATAGCTAGAGATAGATATGTACGCAGATGGTAAAGAAAGGGTCACAACTTTGATCATGTAGTCCAATACAATGAATGGAGAGAAGTTCCAGTTGAATTAAAATACTATTGAGTCTTTATTTGCTTCTTCATTCCTGCACGCAAATTAAAGACCAAATCAATGGCTTCTTATAAATAGCCTTATAAGTTCGTTCATAAAATCACAAAGACACAGAATTAAAAGAGGTAGATATAAATACACCGTTAAGAAGGATTTGGTTAAGAATATGACTAAGAATAGTTTATTAGTGTATATATAAATACACCGTCAATAAAAAGTGTATAAAAATAAAACCATTTCGATCTTTGTCGTATACTTAAATTATTTTTATATGCATTTATTATCTTATTACTACAGTATTTTATCAATTATCATTGTATTATTTTATAATTTATTTATGTTACATAATCTTCCACCTATTCTTTACACACACAAGTGCGTGTTATTGTAATTTTTGATTATTTCTTTTTATTCTTTGTCTACTTATTACTTAATTTACTCCAATTAATTAAATTGACTAAATTGTAATTGATTTCTTTTTATATAAAATGTGAACTTAAAATTTTATCTCAGATAGAACCACCGTTGATAATTAAGCTGCAATTAACCAATACAGTAGCAGAGAGCACAAGATGATAAGAAAATAATAATAATAAAAGATTTAAACATTTACGGATTGATATATTCCATTAAGTAATTAAAGGATTAAGGTCCATCCAATACCCTAAAGCATTTTGTGATATATCCGACACCTTAATATATTTTTTCAGCTGCGTCCGGCACCTTAAAATATTTTTTGTGCATTAGTACTATGGATGCACCAAAAGCTATCTTAAGGTACTGGACACATTACAAAATATCCTAGTATACTGAATGAATTTGGAAAAATACTTCAATGTGCTGAATTAAACCATAATTAAATGATCAAAAGATATAATTATGAGAAAGCAATAGTTTCTTATTGCAATAGCCATTTTCTTCGTCTTGATATATAATACTGATAGGGAAATTGCACCTAACGAACCACGTACTACTAAAAAATTGCACCGAACACCGGTTCTTAACTTCCTTCTTAAACAATAAACATATAAGATTGGCCATATAAAACCTCAAAGTCCAAAATCATAGCTACAGAGAATTGAAAGAGTATAGCTAGAGATAGACATGCACGTAGTTGGTGAAGAAAGGGACACAACTTTGATCATGTAGCCCAATACAATGAATGGAGAGAAGTTCCAGTTGAATTAAAATACTATTGAGTCTTTATTTGCTTCTTCATTCATGCAGGCAAATTAAAGACCAAATCAATGGCTTCTCCTTATAAATAGCCTTATAAGTTCGTTCATAAACTCACAAACACATAATTAGAAAAGGTAGATATATACCTACACACACAGTACAAGATGAAAGCAGTGTACTTGGTTGTTAGTCTCCTGGCATTTGCTTCAGTTCATGTGCTCGCATATGACCCAAGCCCTCTTCAAGATTTCTGCGTCTCACTCAATGACACACTTACTAAAGGAGGTACACACACGAGTTAACTAAATGACTCAAGTTACTTGGTTACCCTCTAATGCCACTTGAAATGTCCAAACTTCTCAAATGTTTTTTTTTTCTGTTTATAACTAGATTCTACATAAAATATTGAGTGACATTTTCATATCTTGTAGAAAAAAAAGTGCATTTTCTAATAAAGAAGCCCAACTTTACTTTTTTATTTTGAAAAGTCATAAAAAATGTATTTGCATCATTTTTTATTTATAAGATATCAAAATTAAAATATTACTCATTTTATGTAGAATCTAATCAATGATCAATAAGGGGAAAAAAGGGGTAAAACATTTGAGAAGTTGGGACATGTTAAAAAGAATTAAAGAATAGGGCATTAATAACTTCAGAACTTTCCGCAGGGAGCAAATTATACTACATTCTTACAAGTTGGACTTCAGTTATATATTGTTGTTTTCGCAAACATGACATTTGATTTCTTAAATTTTGCAGTTTTTGTGAACGGGAAATTTTGCAAGGATCCAATGGCAGTGAAAGCTGAGGACTTCTTCTTATCTGGATTTGATAAAGTCGGAGACACATCAGCAAACCCTACTGGCTTTGCTGTCACTCCAGCTGACGTAACCACGTTGCTTGGTTTGAACACTCTTGGAATCTCTCTTGCTCGTATCGACTACGCGCCAAAGGGTTTGAACCCTCCTCACACTCATCCACGTGGCACCGAAATCCTCGTAGTGGTCGAAGGAACTCTTCTTGTCGGGTTTGTCGCCTCTAATCAGAATGGCAATCGATTCTTTTCCAAAGTTCTTAACAAGGGAGACGTGTTTGTGTTCCCGATCGGTCTTATTCACTTCCAACAGAACGTGGGTTATGGAAACGCAGTTGCGTTTGCTGGTCTTAGTAGCCAAAATCCTGGAGTGATCCCTATTGCAAAATCTGTGTTTGGCTCTGATCCACCCATCTCTCCTGAGGTTCTTCAAAAGGCTTTCCAAGTGGACCAGAAAATAATCGATTTGCTTCAGAGGCCATTCAAGGTTAATCAATGATGATGCCGTACTTCAAAAATAGATATTATATTGAATAAATAAAAAATTGTAGGGTCATATGCCCCAATGATTTGGCAGCTTTCTTATATAATACGGTACTTATTTGATTTGTATTGTGTTGGATGTAGCATAGCCTGCATCAATATCTTTGTTTCATATTCACGAATGGAATAAAATTTATACATATATGCATGTGTGTTGTATGTTGTTTTTTTTCTTTGAATTGTCAGTAACATTTTAATTAAATTTGGAATATATATGTGATGTAGATCAAGAAGTAATGGACAAACACTACAACATCAAGCTTTATCCCATTACATGGTGTTGGTTACATGGATTGTATAAGTTTATTATATTATGAGTTATATTGATAACTAGATCTTTAGATAAATTAGTTATTGAGGCTATACTCAATAACTTTATTGACCTTTTTTTTTCCGCTCTACTCCTTTTCAAAGTACTCCATACAATTTGATCTACCCTTATTACTGGTTGGTGCATCCAATGACCTTTTTTATGTGTTCAAACCACCTCAAATGATTTTTTACATTTTAATAAAGCCACTCCAACTTATTATTGTATAAATTTATTACGAATATTATCTTTTTCTCGTACGATGACCACATATTCATCTCATCAACCTCTACTTTATGCCCTTATCCCTTTAAAGCCCAATGTTCACTATTAAACAATAGGACCAGTCTTATAAATGTTCAATAAAACTCTTTTTCACTTTATTAGATATTTTTTTATCATAAATAACTCTAGTAATCTTTCTTCACTTAAACCACCCAATTTGAGTCATATGATAAACATCTACATCAATTTTACCTTCTTTTTATATAATTGATCCCAAACTCCAACTTGTCTTTTACAAAATTGCAACGCATGTGTGTGAGAGAGAGATAAACATCTCCATCAATTTTACCTTTTTTTTATATAATTAATCCCAAATATCAATTTTACCATCTCCAACTTGTCATTTATCAAAATTGTCGTGCGTGTGCGTGTGCGTGCAGGTGTGCATTCGTGCGTGTCTTGTTTTTTTACTCAATCTTGATCGGGCAAAAACCCCTTAATGAAAAATAAAGAAAAAATTAAATAAATAATGCTTGATGCTTTACCCATTGTACTCAAGGGAATTTTTTTTATCGATATATACAGGGGAAATATTTTTAAAATAAAGATGGCATATTTCGTATTCTTGGAACTTAAAACGCAAGTTGACTAGTTGACCATGAATATTCACTGGTAACCAACTTTTTGAGAGACGGATCAGACCAGACAGTCGAACCGGTCCGACCGGTAGCCAGAGTAAAAGACGGCTTGTTTCATTGAGTTGAGTAGTCTAAGAGGTTAGGCCGGATGGGACCGTCCAAAGCCGCCTTTTAAGCCGCAAGCCGGAGCGGCTGCTGAAAAACCGGCAGGTAAAAGGAAAGAGGGACGCAAACAGGAAAGAAGAAGATGGAGAAAAACAAATTATGCTGCAATGGAAGCGTCTTATAGCACGAGCACCACCGCTGCAAGGTATGAATTCTCAAGCAGATCGACGAAATCAAGGAGCCCATCTCTGGTGATATTTCCATCAACCCTTGGAGCATGAAGAAAAGAAGAAGAGAATAAGAAACATGAAGCTGAAGAGATGAAGGCCAGAGGTAATGGAGAAAAGTAAAAGTATCGGGAGGAGTGATGGCGTGAAAACATGTTGCAGCTACAGCTACTTGCCGTAGATTCAAATTTGACTATTTGAATGTCTTTTTTTTTTTTTTACCGAAGACTATTTGAATATTGAGAATATCAAGATATCTTGGAATAACAAATGTTAATAATTAATTTTTGTTGCTTTTAAAAAAATTTTAAATCCGAATGCTTTTTAAAATACAAAAGATATATAAGTTCTCATTTTTCAATTATTGTTAATTCTGAAGGAAAGAATTTAAATTAATTGTCAGATAAAATCATATCTATGAATCCAAATCTGAAAGATTTGCTGTATTATAAAGGTATGAAAAAATCTTTATATTATAATATCATGTTTATTTAGTTAAAGATAAAAATTATTATACAAAATTTTTAAAAATTTTGAATAAAAATTTTAAATCTGAATGCTTTTTTGAAAATACAAAAGCCATATAATTTCTCATTTTTCAATTATTGTTAATTCTGAAAGAAAGAATTTAAATAAATTGTGAGATAAAATCATATCTATGAATCCAAACATGAAAGATTTGCTGTATTATAAAGGTATGAAAAAAACTTTATATTATAATATCATGTTTATTTAGTTAAAGATAAAAATTATTATACAAAATTTTAAATGTTACTTGTCAATTTTTTTAATTATATTTGTAATGTATGCCTGTCAATGTTTTATTCCTAGATAGATTTCTCATGTATATAGGATTATAAAGAATATAATATTATTTTTAATTAAAGTATTACATCACCGGCTTGACCAAACGGCCCGACCATTCCAACCGTTTGAATCATGACCCACTATTCTCTCTGGCTCGATGTCCGATCCGACTTTTAAAATATTACTGGTAAGTACTTCAATTATCAAATTATTGACAAGAATATGCTATGGCTTCCTGTCTTCTCTTCTTCTATCTAATTTAGATGGGTTTGGTTTCTAGTTGGGCCTCTCAGATATGGTGGTTCAGGGATGGGATGGTGTCAGTGGTGTTGGCCAATATTATTGAGGATGATATGATGTTGTTGTTGATGATGTTGCTTCTTACCACATAGTGGTGTGGATCTTGTTTCTCTTCGATTTTGCTAGTAGAAAGTAAGTTAAAAGGAGTGGGACCATTGGGGTGGTTCTTTGAATCTCCATCCCTTCTTTCCAGTATTGTTCTTGGTGATTTTTTCTTCTCTGGTAGGGATGGTAATAGCGGCGGTAATGCAGCGATGGCAGCATATGAAGAACTGAAGAAGTTATCTTCCTTCAAATTAGGGTTATGTTTTTGGGGATCAGCTTCTCTCCTTTTCTACTGTTATCCGCTGCCATCTGCTACCTTAAAACGCTCCGTTTTTTGTGCAAAATGAGCTTGTATCTTGTGGGGCTGTGGGCTTTAACTTGGTGAGAGAAGTTATATTGTAATGCCATGTGGGGAAAACTTTTTCACAAGGGATAAAGTTGAAATAAAATAAGTTTTTACTTTAAAAAAAAAATTCAAAATACTGTTTTTGAGAAAATAATTTTTTTTAAAAAAAAATTAGCTGAGAAAAACAAGAGTTTATTCTAAAAACTAAAAAAGAGATTTTGAGAAACTGTTAAACAAAACTTTTTTAGTTTGAAAAAACTGAGATAATATTTTAAAAAAACTAATTATTTCCTCAATCTCTTATTATAAATCTAAAAGGCTAAAACATACTTTTAGTCTTTTATGTTTTCATAAGATATACTTTTGATCCCTTAACTTTTAAAAATATACTTAAAGGACTAAAAGTATACCTCATGTAAACGTAAAAGACTAAAATAATACAAAGTATATTTTTTAAAGTTAATGAATTAAAAATATATCTCATGTGAACTTAAAAGACTAAAAGTATGTTTTAGCCTTTAGACTAATACTAAGAGATTGGGGGGATATTTAATTTTTTAAAAATATTATCTCAGTTTTTTCAGAGTAAAAAAGTTTTTTTTAATAGTTTCTTAAAATATCTTTGGAGTTTTTAGAATACATTCTTGTTTTCCTTAGCTAATGTTTTTAAAAAAATTATT
This sequence comes from Inga leiocalycina, assembly GCA_963242795.1. Taxonomy (NCBI): domain Eukaryota; kingdom Viridiplantae; phylum Streptophyta; class Magnoliopsida; order Fabales; family Fabaceae; genus Inga; species Inga leiocalycina. The sequence goes on from OY725321.1 coordinate 54,320,385, forward strand.
TTCTCAAAAAAGGTATTTTAATTTTTTTTATTGTAAAAACTTATTTTACTTCAAACTTTGTCCCTTGTGGAGAAGTCTTCCCCACATGGCATTACAATATAACGTCTCTCACTCTCTCACCCATGTTAAAACCCACAGCCCCACAAGACACAAGCCCAATTTACACAAAAAACGGGGTGTTTTAAGACAGCAGATAACAGTAGAAAAGGAGAGAAGCTGATCCCCTTTTTGAATGGTAGTGTGGATTGAGTTGGGTTGTCATGTTTGGGCTGGGCTTTAGGCTTTTTATTCTTTCGTTTTCTTTTAAACTTTTTTGCTGATGTTTATCTCTATTGATTATAATTAATGAAGCTTACAAAAAAATAAACACATTCTAGTTTAACATTGGAAGAGGGTACTCTTAGAATCCTTTTTCTTCTTTTCTTTTCAGAATTTCATCTCTACCCTTAAATCAAAAAATAAATGGCTCAAATTTAATATTTTATAAAACTATAATTATAGTGTTTTATAAATTAATTTTTTCATTACTTATGTTTGTATTACAGTTATGAATTGAGTAGATCATATTTTAACAGTTTAAGTTTACTTATTTATGTTTAAAATAATAGTTTTATAAAATATTAAATTTAGACCATCCATTTTTTTAATCTGATGGTGAAGATGGGATTCTGAGAAGAAAAGGAGGAAAAAGATTCTGAGAGAACCCAGACCCATTTACACATGATGAAAGAAGCCCCAAAACGTTACAAACATTGCTCGAAATAATACATATTTAATACATGACAGTGCTTCGAATATGATTCCCCCCGTAGGAGGATGTATGTGCTTATAAAAAAATGACTAAAAATAATGCATTAATTAACACTTGGATTTGATCCTTCACTATAATTCTCCCTCGTTTTTTTCCTTCAAAAAATCTAGTCTACTTTAGTTTTAAATTTGTTGGAGCACGAATTGAGCCAAATGAAAGAAGTTAAAGGGACTTGAAATCAATACCTCCAATTTAAGTTACCAAAACCCCTTCCATTCAGACCAGCAGTTGTTGGTAATGTTACCCATATATCTATGTGTATGATTTGTAGGACTTTTTTTATTTTGTGAAATTTTATACTCCATCTGGTCCTTAATATAGATATATTTACCTAATTTGATTAAATTAAGAAAGTTAGTCGAGTTAGTTAATATAGTATGTATTTTTTAAAACACCTTAGCTATATTTCTTTATTAATTCCCTCATTATCTCTCCTCCTTAATTATTATTGAAGGAGCATCAATAGAGATAAATTAAGAAAACATTGACAAATATGAAAAATATGTCTTATATTAAGGACTAGAGGAAGTAATTTTGATTCAACTTCTCAATTTCATTTTAAACAGCATATTTCCAACTAGACCTTTCTAACATAGAGATTCTACCAAAGGTTACAACAGGAGATCAATGAACTTAGCGACTGTAATTACTTCAAATTTGTAGCTCCATATGCATATATCACATTAAGCAATTCACAAATCATATTGTTATTATAGAAGCTGAGAGTAGTCGGCAATATTAATTATCATGGTAAGAACAAAAACTCACAATATTTTTTAAGTAAGGAGTTTATTTTATTAACATGAATAATTTTTTTCAATATATAAATATGTCATTATAAAAAATATTTTTAAAATAAATATATTAATTATAAATTTTACTATATTTATTTCACATTAAGCAATTCACAAATCATATTGTTATTATAGAAGCTGAGAGTAGTCGGCATTATTAATTATCATGGTAAGAACAAAAACTCACAATATTTTTAAGTAAGGAGTTTATTTTATTAACATGAACAATTTTTTTCAATATATAAATATGTCATTATAAAAAATATTTTAAAAATAAATATATTAATTATAAATTTTACTATATTTATTTCATATACACTACAAAAAAAATGGTATTTTGTAGCGGTAACATTGTAGCGGTTACAATTAACCGCTACAAATATTAGCATTTGTAGCGGTTAAAACCTAAACCGCTACAAATTTGTAGCTGCAAGCTACACGCCAAGTGGCGTGACAGATTAGCAACATTTTTTGTAACGGTTAAATATAAAAAACCGCTACAAATATGGCACGCATTTCCCGCCAAAACTTATAGCGATAAAATTGTAGCAGTTACTACATCATAATCGCTACAAAGTTGGCGCCACTTGGCGCGACCAAAACACGCCAACAGTGTAGCAGTTATTTGTAGCTGATTAACCAATTAAACCGCTACAAAATGTGAAAGGTCACCTATTTGTAGCGGTTATGAAGTTATAACCGCTACAGAATTTCAGAGGTCTCAAAATTTGTAGCAGTTTTGTACCATAACCGATGCAGAACTTCAAATGTTTTTGTACTTTGTAGCGGTTGTTATAGAACTGCTACAAAATTTAGCCACCCTAACTTATTTGTAGCGGTTATTTCAAGAACCGCTACAAATGCCGCCCCTATATAAGGCCGTCGCCCCCCTCCACTTTTCCATTTGGCCATTTTATTTCCTGAAGTTTCTCTAAGTGTTTTATTTTAGATTTGAGTGTTTAGACGTTTGTGGAAGAGTTTTTGCTGCAGTATTTCTCATTATTTGTACTTAAGGTACAGAGAGAATACGTATTTTATTTGCATTTGTATTTTTATTATATTTTTGTAATATAATGTGACTAAAATATTTTTTTTGAATTTTTGTAGTTGATATGGCTTGAAGACAAGATAGGGGGAAGGAGCCCAAGGTCCCCAGACCAATTTTGCGGGGTGGCAGCAGTAGAGCAGGGGGCAGAGGGAGGGGGTAGTGATAAGGGAGAACGACAGCGGCATTTTAGCCCATCCCCCCACAGGAGTCGGCCCTACCACAGGCACCATAGACGATCCCACAGGAGACGACCGCACCAAAGGTGCCTGATTTGGGGGAGGGAGATATCAGTGTTGAGGACTATGACGCGAACAAGGACTTCGACATCCCGATTGGGATCAGAGAGATGGAGCAGTTCCTCGATGAGGAGGGGGCGCGGGTGCAAAACAACCCGCGAGGGTCATCTTCGTGGTCTACTGAGTTTGAGGTGCAGGTCCAAGGTAAATAAATTTTTTAATTTAAATTCGAAATGTTAAATTTGAATTACAATTTATCTAACGTACGGTAAATTGTGCAGATGAGCAGGGGAACTTGTCCACGAGGAGGTTGGACGTGGCCGGTCTGAACAGCATGGACAGGACATTATGAGTTGTAGTGCCATGGAATGAGGGCATGGACCAGCCAATAGACAATGGGGGTCACCTGTTCAACCGCTTCCTGAACGAGCTGGGCTCAAATTGGATGCGGTTCCCCCTTCACTTCAAGACGTGGAGGCACGTTCTAAAAGGGCTGAAGGACCAGGCTTGGGAGGAGGTGGTGCAGGTAATTAATAGTATTTAATTAGTTTTTTTGTAATTAATTCTATTTAATTAAAATTTTTTAATAGGATTTTTGTAATTATTGATATTTAAATAGTGTTTTTGCAGCTGTGGTTTGCTGTCCAAGCCAATCGGAAGAGGTTCACCCTGATGAAGATGGGTGACTGCTGGAGGAACAGGAGGAATCGTCTGTTCCACAGTGTGGATAAGGATGGGACAATGCCTCTGGAGCAACTGATTAAGAGCGTTCTGGATGGCGTCTGGCCGAACGACTGGGCGAGTTTCGTCCAGTTCAGGAGGAGCGCTAAGAGGCAAGTAATGTATTTATTAGATTATTTATATATAATTTTGTAATTGTTAATTTTTAAATTTAATTAATTTTAATTTGAAATTTATTATTTTTAAATGTTTTATATTGTTTTAATATATTTAATATTATCTTTTTTCAGGTGCTTTCTCAAAGGAACACTAGGTGCCGTGGGCACCAGACGATCCACCACACAACAGGATCAAAGACCTTTGCTGTCACTTACAGCGAGTTGGTAACTTTTCATAATATCACTGACTTTTAACTGGTTATTTCATAACACTAATTGAATTTTGTAATTATTTTAGGAGAGGAAGGCACAGCAGGAGAACCGTCAGACGGACTATGGGGAGTTGTATGCTATCACACATAGACACCGTGATGGGACTCCGACCTCTCAACAAGCATAGGCGGCCATTGTAAGTAATTTCATTATTATACTTTTTATAAAACCAACTTGATAATTAAAAATTCTAATAAGTAATTGTTTCATAAAATGGCAGGAGTGGATGCAGCAATCGTAGGCTGAGCTATGAGAGACCCAGGCTGAGGAGTCACAGGGGTCAGTGGACCTGACGACTCCTTTGAAGGAGGGTTTGGGTCAGGCTGAGCACCCGGACGCGTGCGGGGGATGGGGATAGGCGCCAGACCTAGCATGGTCTACAGTAGGAGCGCCGCATCTAAGGCTGGTAGCTCTAGAAGGTTCAGACGTCCGAGGGTGGCGTGAGGTGGAATGCCATTGATAAGAATGAAGACGGTAAATTAAGACATCCACAGGATGCAGATGCTTGGAAAACGTTTGACAACGAATTTCCAAATTTTGTGACTGACCCCATAAATGTTCGGCCTATATTGGCGACCGACAGTTTCAATCCGTTCAGGAATCTTAGCACAAGTTACAGTATTTGGCTGATAGTCTTAGTTCCCTACAACTTACCCCCTGGATGTGTATGAAAAAAAGCTCTTTCATTATGTCTATGATCATTCCAGGTAAAAAGGCATCGGGCAATGACATCGATGTGTATCTCCAACCGCTTATTATGGAATTTATTAACATGTGGATTGTCGGCATAAAGACGTACGATGCTTACAGGAAGAATTTGTTCAACTTGCGTGTATCCTTGATATAGACGATTAGTGACTTTCCTGGCCTTGGTACATTATCTGGTTGGAATGTGCATACTTGGTCGGCATGTCTAGCTTGTAATTTTGACTTTGATACAGTGCTCCTTCCCCACAGCCAAAAGTGGTGCTTTATGGGGCATCAGAGGTTTCTCGATAGAAGACATAAGTTCAGATTGCAACAGAATCACTTTAATGGGAAACCAAAAAAAAGAGGACCACATCAGACTTTGTCTGGTACATATATCTTACAGCAGCTTGAGCATGTTGACTTCAAGTTTGGAAAAAGCGATGATTTAGCACAAACTCTCCAAAAGACGCGCTGGACTTCGGCACCTCAGCAATGGAAGAAGATAAGTATTTTATTCACTCCTCCATATTGGAGATCTAATTTACTTCGCCAGAGTCTTGATGTCATGCACATTGAAAAGAATGTTTGCGATAATATGCAATATACATTGCTTAACGAACCCAACAAGACAAAAGATCACCTTCAAGCGAGGAAAGATTTACGCGACATGGGAGTTCGTGAAGACGCTTGGCCAGATGAGCATGACAAATTTCAGCCCGCAAAGTTTACCCTCACAAAACCAAACAAGGAAGTCTTCCTTGCAACATTGAAGAAATTAAAATTTTCTGATGGGTATTCAAGCAACATTTCTCGATGTGTTGACTTGCAAGCTCAAAAGGTTACTGGCCTGAAGAGTCATGACTCACATGTTCTTATGCAATAGTTACTCCCTCTTGCTATAAAGAATGCACTTCCTCCTTATGTTTCCATCGTTTTGATGAAACTTTGTTCTTTCTTTCAGAAGTTGTGTTCTAAGGTTTTGATCGTTGAGGAGCTCGATCAGCTGCAGTCCAAAATTATTCTTATGCTTTGTCATTTAGAGATGATCTTTCCTCCATCTTTTTTTATTGTGATGGTTCACCTTACAGTCCACCTCGTCATGAAACAAAGCTCGCTAGCCCAGTACAATATCGATGGATATATCCGATTGAGAGGTATTCATTTTAAATATGTGCTTCATTGTTAGTTCTTATGTTTTCTAGTCATCCTTTTCAGCATTTAGCATCAATTTTCTCTTCTTTACTTCATAGGTTTCTTAGGAAATTAAAATCTTATGTAAGGAATAAGGCGTGGCTAGAAGGTTCTATAGCTGAAGGCTATATAGGGGATGAGGTATATTTTTGTTCAAGGTACTTTGATGACCTTGAGACGGCTTTCAACCGCCCACCTTGTGTTGAGGATTGTCCTGAACCTGCGCCAATATCATGAGAATTTATCCATCGTGTTGGTAAACCAGTTGGAGGAACTGAGAACTTCAAACTAACGGCAACTAAGAAGTTGCAAGCACATAGACATGTCTTGATTAATTGCACTCAAGTTGGACCTTTCATACAGTAAGAATTGTATACTCACATGTTATTCCATATCTTTCATAACATTTTTCACTTTCATTGCACTATCGCCTTTCCATTATTAATTACAGGGAATTCAGAAGTCATGTTAAGCATCAACTCAAGATCTGTACACAAACATCCTCGGAAGTTGACAAAAAGGTCTACAGAGAATTCTCGAGCTAGTTTGTGTGCAGAATACTAAATGACCACAACCCACACTCGCCAGATTTCAGAGCTCTTGCAATCGACCCTCTTAATCATGCAAAAAGGTTTACAGCATACAATATCAATGGTTTTAAGTTTTGCACAGTTTCACGGAATCAAGGATTGCAAACTCAAAATTCAGTATTTATGGCACATTTGGGACAAGGAGTTATGTGAACAGCAGTGACGCCAACATGTAGTTCGGAGGTGTCCCTGACTATGGAAAGCTTCTTGATGTGGTCAAACTTAATTATCAAGGCCGTTTCATCATGACGCTATTCAAGTGTTTGGGGGCAAATACCACTACTTCTCGGGGACTAACAACTGATGACTTAGGGATCAGATCAGTCAATTTCTCACAGCCGATTCATACTAGTATTTCTCAAGATGATGAGCCGTATATTCTTGCTTCAGAGGCACATCGGGTTTATTATGTCAAGGACAAGAGGCACAGGGATTGGCACATGGTCATTCATTTAAAGCCACGAGACCTTTACAACATGGGTGAAGGCGATAACAGCGCCTATGAGAGTGAGCCATTTCAACCAGCTGATTTTGAAAACTAATTCCCTGAAGGTGATGACAATTTATCTCTACTGCGGTACATTTTTTTAAGTCCACCTTATTTAAATTAAATTTTTTAAATTTAATAATACATCACTAACAATAATTTTTCTACATAATTTCTGTAGGGATGGCAAGGATGAGTGATCAAATTCAAATTATGTTTTTGTCTTTAAAAAAACTGGATAAAAATAAAATAATAAAAACTGCTACAAAAATAAAAATAACTGCTACTAATTAAAAACTGCTACAAATGCTACACGGATCCCTATAAATACTCCTACCACAACTCATTTCAAACACTCCCCCATTTCTTTTCACCTTACCCTTCTTTCATTTTCTCTCGTTTACAAATCTTTTTGTATGAGTTTAAGAGCTTAACAATACAATTAAATATGGTAACAAGTTTTTTAATTTTTTATTTCAATACTTCTTTCCTTCACATAAAATTTATTCTCACCATTTTTTTCCAGATATTTCAGAGCTTTATCTCATTTTCATCTATTTTTCATACACAATGACATTGTAGTAGACAACATAATAGTTCCTTATTATCTACATACCTTTAATAATATTATCAATACAATATTTATACTTATCCAACTAAATTAAATTATTCCTTTTAATTTATAAATGAGCTAAACTATTGAATAATAAGTTAATTAAACTAGCTAAACTACTAAAAAAAAACTACTCCCTCCGGTCCTAAATATAGGACATAGTTTGTAGTGTAATTTGCACTACAAACTATATCCTATATTTAGGACCGGAGGTAATATTCAATCTAATATCAAAAACACTAAAACAAAAGATTGTATTTTTTTTAAAATTTTCTTAATTTTTGAAGTGATTATTAAACCACTACTAATTATCGTGGCTTTTTCAAATTGAAATTAATTTTTTGGTGCTAATTTTGAATTTTGATGAAATTAGTATTGGTTCTATAACCGCTACTAATTATAGGAATTTGATATTAGTAGCGGTTCATAAACCGCTACAAAATAGAAAAAAAAAATTCATTTTTCTTTTTCCGCCTTGAAAATTTTCTTTTTGATATTTGTAGCGGTTATAGAACCGCTATAAATATCCCAGAAAATGCTTACACCTTATGGCAATGTTATAGCAGTGGGATTGAACCGCTACAAATAAAGTAGCAGTTATTTTGCTTGAGTAGCAGTTTTATATAACCGCTACAAATCCGCTTGTAACATACGATTTAGTAGGGGTTTTATAAACCGCTACTAATGTTTCATGTAGCGGTTAAAACCGCTACTAATAACCATTTTTAACCGCTACTAAATCACATTTTTTTTGTAGTGATATAAACTTTTTCTTGGAAAGTTCTATATTTCAATAAGCATTTTATGAAATTTTAAGTGCATTTAATATTTTTATCTAATATATCCTTAGAAGTACATCAAAGTTTAACGCCTTTCTAATAGAAACAAATAATTAATATTAATAATTCATATTAAGGAATGGAAAAGTTAAAAAAGTGAAATCTTAACTAAATTATTTTTAAAAAACTCCCATTTATGCGTTAGAAAAAAATTATTTAGAGTTTGTTTAGATTAATGTTAGTAAAAATAGCTTTTATTTCAATTGTTTTTTGTAAACTGAAGTTTGGCAAGTGTTATCCTTTCCTTTTTCTTTTGTCTCACTTGATAAAAATAACTATATTATTTTTTGTAAGAAAAATCAAAATTTTTTATTATATTTTTGTATCTTTAATATCAATTGAATGATTTTTGTTGGTTGAAAAAATCAATTTTTTTAATATCAATTAAATGATTTTTAATTGGTATTTATCATGGTTCCATTTTTTGCTTGAATTATTTTTTATGATCCTTTTAGAACAAAAAAAATCCTTTGATTTAGAAAAATTATATTTTATTTGATTTTATATTAATGTTGCTATATATAGAGCAATAAAGTCATATAGCAATAAAACTCTTAAAGAGTGAGAGGAGAAAGGGGAGGGCATTAAAGTTATTTCACTACAAAAAAAATGATAATTCATAGCGGTGTATTTATAGCAGTTCAAATAAAACGCTACAAATATCAGGATTTACAGCGGTTTCAAGCAACACCGTAATAAATTTGTAACAGTATGCTTCACACCAAGTGGCGTGTGGGTTAGGGAACGCAATTTGTAGCGGTTTAGAAGACATAACCGCTACAACTTTTGGTGCCAAACTCGCACCAAATTTGCCGTGGTTATTTTTTAGCGGTTAGTCTCTATTAACCGCTACAAATGTGGCGCTAGCTTGGTACAAAGCTGGCATGATTATTGTGGCGATTCTTTTGTAGCAGTTTTTACGACAGTAACAGCTACAAAATTCAAAGGGCCGCCTTTTTGTAGCGGTTACATAGAACCATTACAAAGTTTAACTCATATTTGTAGCGGTTACAGCGTGTAACCACTATAGAATACATTTGAAAATAATATTTATTAAAAAAATAAAAAAAACATTTGTAGCAATTTTTATATATAAACCGCTATAAAGTATAAATATTTGTAGTGGTTAAATGGATAAAACCGCTACAAAGTATTTGAAATTTTAATAATTGAACAAACAAATTGAATATTTGAAATTTAAAAAATTTTAATCCCCACCAATGGTCATAAATATTTGTTGCGGTTTCTCAATACTAACCACTACAAAGAGTTCATTTAAAATTTGAATATTTTAATTCCTGCCAACTGTTATGAACATTTGTAGCGGTTTTTTGACATAACCGCTACTAAGTGTTGCACATTGAAAATTTGAATTTCATATCCCGCAAATAGTCGTGAAATTTTGTAGCGATTTTTACAACAGTGACCGCTACAAAATGCGGCCTTTTTGTAGCGGTTAGAAAGACTCATTACAAAGTTGTAGACAACATACTAAAAATTTGAATTTCATATCCCGCAAATAGTCGTGAAATTTTGTAGCGATTTTTACAACAGTGACCGCTACAAAATGCAGCCTTTTTGTAGTAGTTAGAACGACTCATTACAAAGTTGTAGACAACATACTAAAAAAAATCAATTTGTAGCGGTTTTTATCATATAACTGCCACAAAATGTATTTGAAATAAATATTTATAAAAATAAATAAATCAATCAATTTATAGCGATTTTACAAACTTAATCGCTACAAATAGAACATTTAAAATTTGAAATATTTTTATAAAAAAATTTTAGACCAATATTTGTAGGAGTAATGAAACTGCTATAAAATCAAATAAAACCGCTATAAATGTGAAACTGCTACAAAAAATGTCACATAAACTGCTACAAATATCAACCGTTATAAAACTTGTCATATTAGCTGCTACAAAAGCTAAGAAAACCGCTATAAATACCCCACAATAACTCATACCAAACACTGCTCCATTTCTTTCAACCCTTTTTCTCTTTTATTTTCTCTCATATGAAATTTTTTTTAAGAGCCGAATAACTGAGCAAGGTGATCAAATATGGTAAAAAAAAAATTTAATTCTTCGATTTCAACATTTTTCCCTTCTCATAATATTTATACTCATTTTTTTTTTTGTCTAGAAATTGAAGAACTTTTCCTCAATGGTTTCAATACTCCTTCCATAATGATCAACATATAGTAGATAACATAATAAGTCCTCATTATCTGCACATTCTCAATAATATTACCTATATAAAGTTTATATTTATCTAACTTAATTTAATCATTCTTTTTAAATAATAACTACGACCATTGAAGTTACTTAAATAATAAACTATTCAATACAATATTATAACAATGGACTTGGATAATTGTATAATTTCTTTTTTAAATTTTCCAAAATTTTGTAGCGGTTTTAGAACCGCTACAAATTTAAACTCAAAATGGTATTAAATTTTTGACACCACTTTTAAAATTCCTATTTGAATTTAGTAGTGGTTTTCCAGCCGCTACTAAATTGGAGTCAAATTTTCATTTTTAATTTTCCGCCACACAAAATTGTGGCGCCAATATTTGTAGCGGTTTAGTAACCGTTACTAAAATTGTAGTGGTTGTGTTACATGAGTAGTGGTTGTTGTAAACCGCTACAAATTAGTTTGCAATAGTGGATTTTGTAGCGGTTTTTACAACTGCTACTAATGTCGTTTATAGCCACTAAAACCGTTACAAATATACATTTTTAACCGCTACTAAATTACAATTTTTTGTAGTGCTTTACTCACATTTTAAAATCTCAAATTGGATTAATGACTCGATTAAGGATTTATTGAATTTACCAACCTAATTTAGAATTTTCCTATTTTAGGTAGCTTTATATGGGATTTTTCCACTATATATATATATATATATATATATCTCAAAATCCAATTCTTCAGAATCCCCTTATTCCTGAAATATTCCATTGATCATAGAATTCTTCAATCCCAAACTTGAATTCAAACCGTTCATTGATAAGCTTCTCTGAAGAGAACACTAACTTGGGCTTGGAGGGCCAACCACCAAAACTTCATATACAAAAAAAAAAAAAATAGCAGTTCAGAATAACTTGAAATAATATTTGAAGAAAATTTTTTAAACAAATAAAGAGTTCATGAATACTGTTACATTTCTTTGAATGCATCAAAAAGGGTGATTCATCATTCAAAGAGTCTAAGATCTTCTACATTCTGGGCAAAAAAAAAATCTGCATCGTGCATATTCCTTTTCAAACAAGTTAAATTAAATATGAATGGTATGTGAATTTATTAATTTTTGTTTTTGAGATTTCTTTGGTATTTACCTTGTAGTATACTTCTTTTAAGATAAAATCAAACAAATTAAATTAAAAAGGGAATAATAATATGAATATGATATATGTAACACCTTAGTTATATTATTGTTCTGATGAGTCTTTCATAGTGAATTTGAACCACTAAGTGATATTTCTTGGTAAACAATTTCAAATCCCAACTCCACTAAAGGATTCGAACCTGCACTTGAAGGGGATTTTTGAATAAATTAAAACTTTTCGAAGATTGTTCACCGTGGTTCCCTACTCATTGTGACTCATCATTCCTTAATTCTCTTTATTATCTTAATCCTCTTTATTATCTTAATCAGAGTAATTCTTTGCTTATTTTTATGTGCAGAAGATTTCTTAACTAATAGGCTCATGCTGCGCGATTACCCATTCCTAGTTCAATTATTGCGCTTGGATAATTAATTCATTCGTCATGCGGGTTATACAGTTAACTATTGCAAATTTATTAATTTACGTAATGGACTAGTGTGTGAACAATTCTTCTCTTCTTCATTGCAACTGCTTTCCTAGTACAACATCCTGTACTCCTCTTCTGTGCTCAATTGCCTACATGGTTGGTTGAGGCAGGGTGAGATGCGGGGGAATCTCAATAGCAAACAATACCAATAATACCTGTAAGATAAATGCTAGTGCATGATGTACTTGCCTTACATAGGCTCATGTTAACATAATAATATATTTGCATGCTCAATGCTTCACATTTCTTACATATGGCCATAGCATCAATAGAAAACAGAGCTTCAATCATTCAACTATGTTACACATAGATAAGTAAAGCAATCATGCACATCAACACATAAGCATACTTATCAATACATGCAAATAGGGTAAGTTCACTACCTTTTTTTTTCAAGTCCCCTTTTCTTCCAACCATTGAAGTTGCTTCTATTGCCTCATATTTGTCATCTCATGGCCCTAGATAAATGGCCATATTATGAGAGTCATGACAAATAAATTTCTAATGGGATATTTTAGCCTCTAGGACTTATCTTTATTCTTTAAGCCTACACTTGTCCCAAATTTTAATAACCCAAGACACCTTGGTTGGTTAGCCTTAAAGTTAACACATTAGGCCCAATGGGTATTTAATGGGCCCACATGAACTTTATGGGCTTTATTTAACCATTAAAGTTCAAATTAATTATCAATTACCCTTACTTTCTTATTTTTGCCTAATTACCAACATCTGCCAGAATTTTCAATAATCTTTGAAAATTCATAACTAATTGCACAAATGTCTAATTGTGATGATTCCAAAGGTTATGTGACCCCTAATCAGTCTAGTTTTATGGAAAAATATAACCATTACACTTCTAGATGCAAATCAATACAATATCTCACTTAATTGATCACTGCTCCCAGAATTCGCTAGTTTCCAGACCAAACTTTGAAAATTCAAAATTAATGTTACAAAAATCCAAATGGGTTAGTTCCAGGTTTTATAAAAAGCTATTTAAGTCCTCTTTCAAAGAAAAATATTATAGAGTCCCAATTATAACCACACAGTTTCCAGAAATTCATCAAACTTAGACTGTTAAAGATTTCATTCCAGATTCAAGGTCAAAATTTGAAAAATCATAAATTTCAATCCACTAGTCCAAATGGCTTATAATACCTATCAAATTAATATCTTGAATGTCTACTTTAATCCTATAAAATTTCATAGCATTTGAACCAAGTTTGACTGATAAAAAACACATTGCAAGTTCACTGCATCCAGACAACAAATTCAGGCAGCTTTCAATATAAACTTCCAAAATCATCATAAATCATCATTTAACTATAGCACATGATTAAACCTCAAAAATACCCCTAGATGAAAAATGAACAGTACCCCCACCCTTATGAAAACTCATCCAAACAATAAATCAATCGGTTTAAAATGAAGCCCATGCTTACCTCTATGCATTTCCGCAATCATTTTGGAAATCCGGTAGCACTTCGGCTAGTGAGACAGCATCAAACCCCTCCAAATGAAAATCCAAAACCCTAGAAATGAAGCTTGGGATGAGTAGAAGAAGGTTTGTGAAGGGTATTTTGAGATAAAACACCAATTCAGTAGTATTTCGGTGGATTAAAGTTCTGAAAGGTTACTATTCACCTTTTATCTTTCTCTAACAATTTTCCTTGATTTTTCTGATTTTTCTTTGATTTTTGGGGCAGCTGGCCGAAATATATGGCCAAGAGGGAGCCTTGACAAATTATGCCATGTGTCAAATTCCTACAGTGCCATTTGTCTGGCATCCAGTGATTCGTTGACATGTGTCATTTACTTTAATAAAGAGTATCCCACCTCTTTTCTCAGGCCTTTATCCATCCAACTTGTTATGGAAAGTGAGGGTCTGATGATTTTCCCTGGCTCTCGAGTTCGGTGTTCGAGAAAGTTAGTCAGGTAATCGTACCAAATATAGGTGGATTTCCCCCGATTAGGTGACATGTGGCGCCTCATGAGTGTGCCAACACAGAAGATAAAAAGTAACCCTCATCATTAGGGACACTTGTCACTTCCTTAATACTTCCTTAATATGCCAACATAAAAGTTGATTTGAACTTTGCATGATGAATAGACAAGTGTCACTTTCTTATTTGTCCAACATAAAAGTTGCGTCATCATTATTTAGATCTGGGAATTCAGGCCGAGCCTGTTGGGCCGGCCCGTTTAGGCCCGAGCCCGTCAAGGGCCGGGCCTATGATTTAGAGGCTGAAAATGGAAGCAGGCCTAAAAGGGCCGGCCCTGTAGCCCTGTAGGGCCGGCCCTTTTAGGCCCGTTTAACTTTTTTCTTTTTCTTTTTTTAATAAATGGGCACAAGGTAATGGGCAGCAAGCATTGGTCAGAGGATAAAGTTAACCTAACCTAACCCTCATATCATAAATGCTCTCACATTGACTCAAACCCCATTTAAAGCTTCTCTTCTTTGATTTTCTTTTTTCTTTTTTTGCATGTATACGCCAAAATCCAAATCAGGTGTTATATTATTACTGACATTTGAAGCTTGTAGGCTTGTTTGATTGTGGCCGTGAACTTATTTAATTGGTTATGAACATTAATTATGGTTTGGACTTAAGTTTTAGTGTTTGTATTCTATTAAACTTAGATAATATTTATGTTTTAAATTAGTGTTGATGATATTTATGTTTTAAATTAGGTATTTTAGTCTTTATGAGAATAAGAAGCAAAAAAGGAATGGCAAAAAAAAAAAGAAAAGAAAAAACGTAAACGGGCCTAAAGCCCGTGGGCCTACCTTAAATGGGCCGGGCCGCTCTAAAAGGGTACAGATTTGAATTCGGGCCTAAACGGGCCGGCCCGTTTTCCCAGCACTATTCATCATAACTTACTTTATTAAAACTACTTTAATAGAGTTACTTTATTGGTGCTCACTCGGGATTCCACTCAAGACTTACTCGAGATTGCGTCACCCATATCGGAGATCGCAAGATGACACCAGGTTGGAGTATGTGTATGGGCCCCACATGGCGTCACATACCATTGTCTTTTCCAAAAACACAGGGTACACATGTGTACCCTGAAAATGTCATGTGCACACCTATACCGGCATATTTCGCTTAACCAATCAGTCCCATATCTCATGACATGGCTGGGTAGTATCTTTCTACTAACCCAATGGCACCATATATGTGTTATATGCACATCTGCACCGACACATTGATCTTACTGTCTACGCATACTGAGCCCTCTGCCAGGTAGGACTAGATTATATAGTCCACAAAAGTCTTTCTATCTCTCATCATGCTTGAGACTCTTCCCGAACTGTGGTTAGTAATCTGCCTGATATAGGCTTATCCTAAAAGTCCTAGGCCCCAAAATTCAGGATATTATAATTCTCCCCTCATTCAATAAATTTCATCCTTGAAATTTGCTACTGGTCCGATTCTTAATAATACTTCAAAAGGACCATTGTAGCAAGGATTTCATTTCTTTACTTCTACTCCTTTCTAACATCTCAAATTCTAGACGACACTCCAAATTCCCAATACCTCAAATTCCAGAGGTTTTGTCATTCAATTCCATTTCTATTTCTATTTCTATTTCTATTTCTATTCTTATTCTATTCTAATAGACCTTGCTTGTCTATCCTACATTTGAGCTTCTTCAATTCAAGTTCTCAAACTTCTTTTCTCCTGTCTAGTACTATAGCTAGCAAGTACTATCTGACTTTACAAGTTCATATTTCTAAGCCCTTCTATTAGTTTCGGTTTCCGTATCACCATGACCATCAGCTGCACTGCTTCTCAAATCAAAACATCAATGACGATAGTCGTGTCTCTACTTTTTCATTCATCTATGCTTTCTCATATTATACTTTTCTGATTTTCAAATATTCAAAATTCTTGTGGTCACAATACATATTTGTAGCAACACCATACAAATAGTGTTGTTACATTTGCAAAGCAAATAATCATTGCTAACTCAATTCACAAGTAGGGTAATTCATCTAGTGAGGTTTCAATTGTTGAGAGGCACATGCCACCATTCCATCCTACTTAACAAGGACATATCCCAATCCTTTCTTTCTTTTTCATTCTATGGCATACCATACTGATCACTTCACTACAAACCACACAGGTCACAATTCTCTATAGACCACACAAGTTGCCTTATTCATTCTTTATAGGCCACACACGGGTAACAGTTATTGCAAACCACACAAGGGTCGCATTCCAGGATCGGGAATATTCAATACTGGTGCGAGTTTCAACCTTTCCTACAGTTCTATGAAATCCTCTTGTAGACATCATCCCACTTAAGAAATTCTTTATGTAATTCTTTTTTTTTCACTTTGTTCTTTCACTTTGTTCTTTCACTTTTATTAATGGCGAAGCAAATCAAGAAAAATTCTAAATTCATCCAGCAAGACTTGGCAAACTAAGTAATTCCTGATCCTACTTTAACATGACTAAAAAATCCCCACAACGTTCCAAACATTGCTCAAAATAATACATATTTAAAACATGATAGTTCCTCAAATATGATTCCCCCACTAGGAGGATGTATGTGCTTAGGAAAAAAACATGTCTAAAAATAATGCATTAATACGTGGATTTGATCTTTCACTATTATTCTCGCTCATTTTTTTCCTTTAAAAAATTCTATTCTACTTTAGTTTTAAATTTGTTGGATGACGAATTGAGTCAAATGAAAGAAGTTAAAGGGACTTGAAATCAATGCCTCCAATCTAAGCGACCAAAACCCCTTCCATTTAAACCAGCATTTGTTGATAATGTTACCTATATATCTATGAGTATGATTTGTGGGACTTTTTTTATTTTTGTGAAATTTTAGGCTTCCTTCAGTTCTTAATACAGACATATTTACCTAATTTAATTACATTAAAAAATTTAGCTGAATTAGTTAATATAGTTTGTATTTTCTAAAACACCTTAATCTTCTTCCTTTATTAATTTCCTCATTCTCTCTCCTCTTTTATTTTTATTGAGGGAGCATCAATAAAGGTAAATTAGGAAAAGATTAACAAATATGAAAAAATATGTCTTATATTAAGGACTAAAGGGAGTAATTTTGATTCAACTTCTTAATTTCATTTTAAACAGCATATTTCCAACAAGACCTTTCTAACATAGAGATTCTACCCAAGGTTAAAACCAGAGATCAATGAACTTAATGACTGTAATTAACTTCAAATGTAGCTCAATTTGCATATGTCACATTAAGCAATTCACCAAATCATACTGCTATCATAGAAGCTGAGAGAGTAGTCGGCAATATCCTATCTATATATATATATATATCAAAATTCAATTTTTCAGAATCCCCTTATTCCTGAAGTATTCCACAGTGTGATCATAGAATTCTTCAATCCCAAACTTGAATTCAAACCCTTCATTGATAAGCTTCTCTGAAGGGAACACTAACTTGGGATTGGAGGGCCAATCACCAAAACTTCATATACAAAAAAAATAGTAATTCAGAATAAGTAGAAATAATATTTGAAGAATATTTTTTTTAACAGATAAAGAGTTCATGATTATTCTTACATTTATTTGAATGCATCAAAAAGGGTGATTCATCATTCAGAGAGTCTAAGATCTTCTACATTCTAGGCAAAAGAAAATCTGTATCGTGCATATTCCTTTTCAAACATTTTAAATTAAATACGGATGGTCTGTGAATTTAATAATTTTTATTTTTGAAATTTCTTTGGTAGTTACCTAGTAGTATACTTCTTCTAAGATAAAATCAAACAAATTAAATTAAAAACAGAATAGTAATCTGAATATGATATATATATATATAAAATAAGTGGTCCAAGAAAAATATGTGCACCATGTGCATACTTCTAAATGAATGAATAAGGTCATATTTTTAGTTTGGGAGATTGGTAGGGAGACAATTAATTTATTGATGTAGTCCAATCTTTCATGTTAGATTAGTGAATTCCTTCTCAATATCAAGAATATCATATCCACCATTAATCTATTAAGACGTACTGATTCATGGTTGAATTGCCAAATCATGAATAAATTAGTATATACATAAGGCCTGTTTGAAAAAGCGGTGGAAAAGCACGTTTACACAAGTTGAAACAAAACTCCTCTCACAAACTTACCTCATATACCGTATATCACATTGAAAAAGTAACTTATACCGCTAATCCAAACAGGCATGTTGTTGGTAAAGAAAGGGTCACAACTTTAATCATATGATCCAAAGAAGTTGCTATTAGTGCAAGCGTTTCACCTAAAAGGGGGGGTTGAATTGGGTGATACCAAAAATTTTGTTGCATATATAAAAATTGATTGGAAATTTAAAACAATTAAGATCGAGGAGAAATATCACCGAAGTGTACAACAGGAGTTATACTGGTTCGGTCACAACCACTTTGACCTACGTACAATCCTCAAAGCTTCTCTGAGAGTTTCACTATATCTTCTAAGATTTAGTGGGTTCTTGGCACCTTAGTACACAGCAAGTTCCTTCACTAGACACTCGCTCCCCCTTACATGTTGTAATCAAATCCCCAACTCAAGGTTCCACAACCTTAAGTTATCTCAATAACAAATATTAAGTTTGTAATGAAAAACTCTCTTACAGAGAAAATATATAATAACTGAAGTACAAAGAGTGAGTATAAGAAAATAGAGCACGAAGAATATCATGATCGATATAACTTTGCGAGTTCTCAGTTGTTATTTTCTGTTCTTTGAATGATCCATATATATAGATGATTTGTGGTATCTGTTGGAAGCATTTCAAACATGTCTGTTAGAGTCGTGCAGCTTCGTTTAACCATTCTTCACATTAGAAAAATAGCCGTTTGTGGTAGGTAGCGGTAGGTAAGAGTTCAAACATTTCGGACGATATATTTGAATTCTCTCTTAATGCATGATCTCTTCATTGTTTATCTGCAAGTATACTTGGGAAACTAATAAAATGAAAGGTTAATCATATAGATAACAAATCAATAAACTTTTGATTAAAATCATCCTTTCTATACTTGTTTACTCGAGTGGCTACTCGAGTGATCATGTTCATTACTCGAGTAGTCCCTCTAGAAATCTTATTAAAAATCAGGCAAAGAGTAAGTCAATATTTTCTCACCACATTACTCGATTAAGGCATGGAGTAACTTACTTCACAAAACATTTGAATACATGGTTACTCGAGTGCTCCCTCGAGTCAGCATGCCTTTTCTTCACTGGTTACACGAGCGATCCCTCGAGTAAGCTTTCAAATAAGTGTGTAGATTACTCGAGTGATCCCTCGAGTAACCATACCTTTTCTTTACTGGTTACTCGAGTAATCCCTCGAGTAAGTGTGTAGATTACTCGAGTGATCCCTCGAGTAATGAGACTCAAATATTGGCCGAGAGTACTTGTTCTTTTCCTACCTGATTAGTAAGCCCTTGAGTAATGCTTTAAATAACTCTGTAGATTACTCAAGTTCTCCCTCGAGTAATGCCTTTTCTCTGTGGTTACTCGAGTAGTCACTTGAGTAAAATGTGGCATTTCTTGGCTGAGAGCTACTGGATGATTTATGCTCTAGTTACTCGAGTGGCTATTCGAGTAATAGTTCATATAACTTTGTAGATTACTCGAGTGGCCTCACGAATAACTTCATCCAAAATTTGATAGCACTTCACTGGAAGATTTTCTCTATCATTACTTGAGTAATTCCTTAAGTAAAAGGGTTCATTACTCGAGTGCTCACTTGAGTAACCCCTTTAAAAATCTGCCAATGATGTTTTTCCTGTGCTCTGTCTATCAATTCTTCTTCATTACTCCAGTGCTTTCTTGAAGTAATGCTTTTGTCTGCCATTTAGTTACTTTGTTCAAAATCTTTTGTTTGTTATCAAATCCTTTTGTACTATGGATCCAATCTTTGTTATCATAAAAAAAACATGGGATCTAACATTCTCCCCTTTTTGATGATGACAAAACTTTGTAATTTTGAACAAGGTTTTTGAAATTTAGTTTTCAATCAAATGCTTCTTGAAAAATTTTCATATGAAATCTCTTGTTCAATTTAGAGTTGAAAACTCTTTTTAAGTAATTTGGTAATGATCTTTTCAAATGTCATGATCTTGAAAAATTGAGTTTTTGTTCTAATTTACTTGTTCACCTTATACATATTCAAAAAACTCATTAGTTCATAATGCAATATAACTTCAATGTAATCTTCAATTAACATTGAATAAAAATTTCATTACATAATTAAAAAAACAAAGTAAAGATCCCTTAAACCCTATATACCCAATAGATTTACAAAATCACATAACAAGCCATTGTTCACAAAATCACTCAAGCTCTTCTCCCCCTTTTTGTCTTCATCACAAGGGTAGGATCAATCAAGATCAGAAGGAGGAATAGATGGCTTGGATGTAAAGATAAGAGTGATAGGAAGTACCAAAGATTCATGTGAGTAATCTAAACTAGAAGAATCTAAAGATGATGGTTCAGGTTCAGGAAGATTCATTGGGGGGTACCTTAGGATCTTCTAGAGGGTTCTGAGGTTGAAATGGAACCAAAGAAGTAATTTCTACTTCATCTGTAGCAGTAGGTGAAGATACAAGCACTTACTCAGTACGTACAGATGAGGTAATAGGAGTAGGCACTGAGTCAGGCTGAATTGGTTGTGCTAGATCATCAGTGGTTATATGGATAGGCTCGGATGTAGTTGGGTCAAGTACAGAAAATACGAAGTTCTTTGAAATATAGATAGGTAAGGGAGGAAGAGGAGTGGATGAGGGTCTAGGCTCAAAAGGTATAAACTGAGAAGGTGGTACAGGCTCAGGAAGAACAGAAGTACCAGGATAGAGGAGCAAGATGCCATAGCATCAAGTCTGGAAACAATTGATCTCAGAACCTCACCCTAGGCACATTGTTCTGCTAACAACTCTTCGTTCCTCTTATCCATTATCTCTATAAGTTCTCCCATCTTTACATTCATATAGGTTACCAACTCCGTATTTGATTGGCAATGTCGGTATGGAAACCCTTAAGAATATTCTCCATAAAATTTTGCAATAGGGCACCAAAGAAGGAAGGAGAAGATATGGAAGATGGAGTAGAAGACTGTGTGTCATCCATTCGACTAGTCTCAGTCGTAGTCTTCTTCTTCTTCTTGGTACTTGCTTTAAGAGGAGTCTTAAGGGGAATATCAATGTTTAGCTTTCCAATCTAATTTCTCCCTACTGGAGTTAACCTCTCAATTGGTTCTCTACTCTCCAAGTACCAAATCTTGTTCTTCTTCAAGAATAGAGATATAAGCTAAGGATCTAAGGATAAGGCATTGGAGTTGTAGGTTTTCCTTTAAACCTATAACACTTGATCTCAGCAAAGATATATTCTCCCAAGTCCTTTTGTTCCTTAAGAAGTAATGAGGCAAATTTTCTATAGTCCCTTTCAATGAAATAAGTATAGTTGTTGGATTTGTTGACTATGGCTCTCAAATAGATATACCATAGGATTTGATAAAAATCACACATATCACTTGGATTGAAATTGAGGGGTCCCACTATCTCACCAAGTCTTAGGATAGAAAACAACTTGTTTGAATCAAGGTTACAATAATTATCATCAGGAGGATCATCTATTCCTAACCAGCTATTGATTTTGGAAAGTGAAATTAGAATCCTCTGTCCTCTAACCTTAGAAGTCATTTCTTCTTCCACAGACTTTCTAATGGGATCATTTATGGGCTCTAGATTGCAATAAAAGTGCCTCACAACTTTGGTGCAAAATGAGAGTTTAATATATAGGCAAGGCAAATAGGAATCAAGATAAGGACTTAGGTCGAATTTCAATACCTCCTGAAGAAGCTTGTAGTCAATATAGTGCATCTTGCACACAATTCTTCTTACAAAGTAACTCAACTACTTTACAGATTCCTTGAGCTTATTCATATTGAATCCCTTTGGAGGGAATGTGATTTCTTCTTCCCATTCTTCAGGTTTCTTTGAGGATTGACCTTGTTTCTTTTTGTGACTCTCATCCAGCATATTTGTCATAGCCTTGGCCATATCTATGTCATACTTAGCCTTTTTCGGTGGCTATACAGAGAATGTTGGTGTGTCGGATGAGTCAGAAGGAGGAGGAGATGGTTCTTTTATTTCTTTGCCTCTTCCCAGAGGTGTACTCTTATTGGTTTAAGCTCTGGTGACAATGATCTCCTTGATCACAACTCCCTTGACCTTAGGCTTAGCTTGCGGTTTGGTTTTAGCTTTTGTTTCTAGGTAGGAGGAGAGGAAAATAAATCAGAGGGTTGGTATGGTTCAGAAGACTCAAAAGGAGTAGTAGGATTAGGAGATTTTGTTCTCACCATTATAGATGAGAAAACTGAGATTTTCTGAAAAACGAGAGTCAGAAGTCACAAATTAGGGTAGTTGCACTACTACAGAATTAGGATATAACCACCCCAAAAGACTACCCAAATTTAAAATTGGGTGGTTAAAAAGGAAATCGGTGGCATTTTCATAATTATATGTATGTAGGGAAACCTTTAGATGTCCCAAATTTGAATTTGGGACGCCTAAAGTTCTTCCCGACGGGCAATCTAAATTTTGCAAAATTTTTTAGTGCCAGAAGCTGTGTTTAGACATCCCAAAATTATTTTGGGACGTCTAAACCCATACTTTAGATGTCCTAAACTTTTTTGGGACGCCTAAAGTTGACTTTAGGCGTCCTAAATCCATTTGGGACGCCTAAAGTCCCAGCTTTAGGCCTTCCAAATGGCATTTGGGATCCCTAAAGTCACCTTTAGGCGTCCCTGCGCATGTCAGACACTTGTCTGACATGTGTCTTCTCCACCCACCTTCCGTTCTTTTTGACCAAACAACTCCCTCTTTCATTTGTTATTCTTGACCGGCGTTCTTCAACTTTACTCTTCCTCCTCCCTTCCTCTTCCAATGTAGGCCATCAACGCACACCCCTCATCCATACCTTCTTGGTTTTTTCCTCCACCTCCTTTCCATTGACGACGACGCACGCACCACCCCCTCCTCCACAGTGTCTTGGTTTTTACTCTCCTCCACCTCCTTCCCTCCATTGTCATCCACACCTCCTCCACACACCGTGGTCTTCTTGCTTTCTCCACCCTCCGGCGTACCTCCTCCACCATGCATACACCTCTCCAACATCTTCTCACTACCTCTCCACCGTACATAGCCGTAGGCTCCCCCTTCATCAGGTTAGTTTATTTTCTTTTTGAAATATAAATTTACTTGAAGAAATTAAATTAAAACTTGCAATGTGAATAGGACATTAAATTTCTTGTTGAAATATAAATTCTAGCTCACATAGAGATGAGTTTGTTAATTGTGCTTATATATTTTGCTAAACTGGACGTTAATTATTTTAGTGAAAATAATTGAAAAGCCTAGCCAATAGGAAATATCACGTTAATATGAATGCCTTTATTCTATCTGGAACCAAATCATCACTTGAAAACAAAAATATTCTATCTGGGAGATGATTTTGTTTTTTGGCCAGGATCACAAAATCATTGTTAGCTAGTAGTTATGCAATATATTGTTTGTTTGATATGTTTGGAGCTTGGAAATGTTTGTTTTATATGTTTTGAGGTTAGGAATTGAGAGGGAAAATACGTATATATATTATTATAAATAAATGGAGCTTTTGAATGATTTTGATGAAATGAACAACAATTAGAAGGAGTAATTTTTGTTTCTTTAATATGATTGATTTTAATTTTTTTAATTAGATTAGCAAGATTGTTAATGTAGTTTCCTTAATATAATATAGTAAGTAGTATGATTATTATTCGTGTAGTGGAGAGATAGGGTTCCTTGAAATTTTGGGATGTCTTACTTTTAAGGGGAAATGCTGTCGAAGTTTTTGTTGAAAAAAGTGAAAAAAGGCAATCCCATCATATATCGTTGACAATTGTACTAAACGTGTGAGTGTTATTGGGAATGGCTTAGGTGGTAACAAAATAGATCACAGTTGGATGAATGCTTTGAGAACTAGTGAAGAATATAAGAAAGGGGTGGAAGAATTTATTGAATTTGCTAGAAAGAATGCTCCAGCAAAAAATGGGAAGTATTTTTGTCCTTGTGTCAATTGTTTGAATGAGAGCTGACGGGATGTTGATGTCATAAAGGATCACCTCCTTTGTGATGGAATAAATTTGCAATACACAAGGTGGATATGGCATGGTGAGGAAGTAACGGATTGTCCATCGCACAAGAAGGAAGATGTGGATGTTATAGATAAAGATAGAATGGATAAAATGATTCACGATGTTAAGGTAGAATCCTTTGCACAGTTGCAGGAGTATGATAGCCTGCGAAGTGATACAGAGACACCATTGTACCCTGGGAGTAAGTACATGTAGCTGACAGGAATATTGCATTTGGTTAACTTAAAGGCAACTTGTGGGTGGACCAATAGTAATTTCACATTGGTGCTTGAACTATTGTGTGATTTGTTTCTAGAGGATAATATACTTCCAAATCGTACGTATGAGGCCAAGAAAATCCTGTCTACGATGGGTATGGAGTATAAAAAGATACATGCTTTCCCTAATGACTGCGTACTATACAGAAATAAGTATGGAGGTCATAGTAAGTGTCCTAAGTGTAAAACAACACGATACAAAGTGAAGAAATATGGTAGTTGTGGCGATGGACAACTAAAAGGAAACCTTTAAAGGCTATGTGGTATCTTCCAATAATACCACATTTTAAACATTTGTTTGCATCTGCAACAACAGCGAAGAAGTTGAGATAGCACTCTGATGAGAGAATATCTTATGGGAAATATCTTCAACACCCAGCTGACTCTCCATAATGGCAAAAACTAGATGAAATGTTCCCTAAATTTAGCAGCGAGCTGAGAAACCTTCAGCTTGGGCTTTATACAGACAGCATCAATCCATATGGAACTCTTACTAGCACACATAGTTCATAGCCAGTTCTCCTTGTAATATACAACTTGCCTCCTTGGCTATGTATGAAACGCAAGTATATGATTCTTTATATGATTATTTCTGGACCAAAACAGCCAGGGAACGATATTGATATCTACTTGGCACCTTTGATTAAGGACTTGAAGAAGTTGTGGGAGGAAGGCGTAGATGTGTTTGAGGCTTATAAGAATGAGTCCTTCAAGCTACACACAATGATTTTCACAACAATAAATGACTTCCCTACGTACTAAAACTTGTCAGGGTACAACATGAAGGGTCGTAAAGCATGCCCGATATGTGTAGCAGACACAAACTTCCATCAACTAAAGCATGAAAGAAAACCTGTCTACCTTAGCCACCGGAGGTTTCTTCATCGATTCCACCCGTATCGTAGGCTAAGAAAGCATTTTAACGGCTTACCAGAACATGAAATGGCTCTAAAGGCATTAACCGGAGTGGAAGTTTATAGTCGAGTGGAACGTATCAATGTCACTTTTGGTAAGAATCAAAGGACTGCGGGTGAGAAGAACATTTGGAAGAAGAGATCCATTTTCTTTGATCTTCCATATTGGCGTTCGCTTGACGTGAGATACAGTATTGATGTGATGCATGTGGAGAAGAACGTTTGTGATAGCCTTATCAGTACGCTTTTGCACATACCAGGGAAGACTAAGGATGGGATTAGTGCGAGATTAGACCTTATTGATATGGGAATAAGAGAACAGTTACATCCACAATTAAGAGATGATGGTAGGAGGGCATACATGGAGCCAACAGCTCATACACAATCAAAAGCAGATAAAAGAAGTTTGTGTGGGTGTTTACATCAAATTAAGGTGCTGTAAGGGTATTCCTCGAATGTGAGAAGATATGTCTCAATGGACGATTTGAAATTAGTGGGAATGAAGTCCCATGATTATCATGTGTTAATGCAATAACTATTACCGGTAGCTATTAGAGGCATAATGAAAGAAGAAGTATGAACCACTATAACATATAGTACATATATCCAATAGTAAGTAGTTTCGATTCTAATTGTTTCATTGACGGTCGTTTTAGACATACCTTTATTGATTTTAACAACCAATTAGCTTTGATTTAAAGTGCCCTCAACAACCAGGCAATACTGAATGTGGATATTATGTTTTACTTTATATGTATAACATCATTCAAAGTGGAATTACTAGCAATTTTGAAAAGGTAATCGCTTCTTCATTCTCAAATGATAATATTTTTGGTGTTCTAATTGAAATGCTAATTAATTCATTTGCTTGATTCATTTCATCAAAGCTTATTTTCTAATTTTCATATTTTTGATAATGAAGGTGCCTACCTACGTGAAGACCTTAATTTGATCAGAGACCTTTTGGCTGTACATCTTCTTCAACATATAGATCAGTAAAATTTTTATTTATATCAGTTTGTAGTTGTGTGATGACAGTGTTTTGACACTTTCTGGTTGTTATTGTACATATATACCGTAGTAGGTTGTATGAGTTGTTATTGTATGTATATATAGTAAAGATTGTAGTACTGGATATCCTTATCATTTTGAAATGAACAATGTGGTTTATGAATCCATTTTCTATTCTGTTTCTGCAGTTTGAATTCACTGGGTAATGTAGAATGTAAATAATCATTTTAAAAAAATCAAACATTTTAACATCCCAAATTGAGAATTGGGACGTCTAAAGTCCTCCACGAGGGGACTTTAGACGTCCCAAATCTCAATTGGGAAGTCTAAAGTCTCACTTTAGACGTCCCATTTTTTTGGGACTTCTTTTCTTAAAACATACTATGCCCCCTACATAAGCGTCCCATAATTTTTGGATGTTAAAAGTGCCAAAATAGGGACATTAAAACCCCTTTTTGTAATAGTGTTGATTCTGAGCAATCTGAACTATTTTTTAAGGTATAAAGTAATGGGTTTTGATGAAAATGAGAAGACAAAGTGTTTGTGAAAACATTTTTGCAGAGCACTAGGAGAATCACTCAAGGTGATTTTGTGAAAAATGAACGAGTTGTGACTGATAAAGACCTAAGGCCCAACATCACTCCAGGGCTTACTCGAGTGATCATACAAGAAATTTTTGAATGCAGTAGATTCAAGTGCGTACCTGGTATGAATAATATTGTAATTATCCATGTATATTCCCTCAATCATTTGATAGCTCTTTAAGACAAATTTTGAGCTGAAACTCAGCAAATTTGTTATCTACAACTAGATTTACTCGAGGCCTTACTCGAGTAATCTTGAAGTTTACTCGAGGCCTCCCTTGGGTAATCTGTCCCTTCACATTATGACTGTTTATTTCCAACCATTATGCCGTTTCATTTGAATTCATCATGAATTAATACTTCACTGTCACATTTTCCAGGCCATTTCTCGATTATCTACTTGAGTAATCAATTATTTACTTCAAGGTGTTACTCCAGTAATGATGGTTACTTGAAGTTGCCCCTCCAGTAATATTTTCCTTTGCTAACCTCTACTTTTCATACCCTAAAATAGAATATTAGTATCCTAAAAAACAAGATGCTAGAAACTCCAATGCTTAAGTTAGTAATCATCAAAATATCAATAAATAACATTATCTAACATTTTATAAATATTAATAACTTACAATTCATTGGAATTTACCATTCCCAATTCTCTTCTAATATATAAGAATTGATCTTTTGCAAGGGGTTTTGTGAAAATATCAGCTAGTTGAAGATGAGTTGAAATGAGTATCACTTTGACATCTTTCTTTTGGACATGATCTCTGATAAAGTGATATCTAACATCAATATGCTTGGTTCTGGAATGTTGAACTGGATTTTTTGCCAAGCTTATCATGCTAGTGTTGCCACAGTATATTGTTATCTCCGTCAAATAAATACCAAGATCCTATAGTTGTTAATTCAGCCATAATACTTGTGCACAACAACTCGATGCTACAATATACTCAGCTTTTGTTGACGAAAGAGATACTATATTTTGTTTCTTGCTAAACCATGATACAAGTGAGCCTCCAAGAAACTGGCCTTGTCCAATGGTACTCTTTCTATCTGTCTTGTATCCTCCATTATCAGAGTCTGAGTATGCAACTAGTATTCACTTCTTTCTTTAGGATACCAAAGACCTAATTCTGCTGTGTCAGCAAGATATCAGAAGATACGTTTGACGGTTTAGCATGTGATTCCTTTGGTGCTAATTGATATATTGCACATATACCAACACTGAATTAAATGTCGGGTCTGCTTGTAGTAAGATAGAGTAATGATCCAATCATTCCTCTATATTTTGTGAGGTTATAATCTTTTCTCTTAACATCAGTATCAAGCAACATAATTAAGCTCATAGGGGTGTCCATTCCATTTGCTTCATCCATTCCATACTTCTTCAATAGCTCTTTTAAATACTTTGTTTGAGATATAAAAATTCCATTCTTTCTTTGTTTGATTTGCAAACCAACAAAGAAATTCAATTCTCCCATCATTAATATCTTAAACTCCCCCTGCGTTATCTAAGAAAATTCCTTACACAAGGTTTCGTTAGTAGCACCGAAAACTATATGATCAACATATATTATTACAATTAAAATATAATCTCATTTTCATTTTGTAAAAAGTGTTGTATCAACTTTTCCTCATACAAAACCTTGATCAATGAGAAGCTTACTGAGCATTTCATACTATGCTCAAGGAGCTTGTTTTGAACCGTATAAAGCTTTTCTTAGTTTAGAAACATGGTTAGGTTTGGTTACATCTTCAAAACCTGGAGGTTGATCTACATACACTTCTTCCATGATGTAGCCATTTAGAAATGCACTTTTTACATCCATTTGATAGAGTTTGAATCCCTTGATGCACATAAAGGCTAAGAGTACTCATATAGCTTCCAATCTAGCCATTAGAGCATAAGTTTCCTCATAATCAATTCCTTCTTTCTGATTATAGCCTTTGGCCACCAATCTTACCTTGTTTATAAGTTATCTTTTCTATTATTATGAATAAAACACTTACAACCAAAGATGTGCAGATGAGCAAGTTTAGCTTCCTTCCTTTGTACAATTCGTATGGTGTCTTTCCAAGTTTTATTCTGATGTACGCTCTGTTTGAAATGTAGCATGCAGTAACCATTGCATCAGCCCAGAAAACTTGAGACACATTCTTTTCATTCAGCATTACTCTAGCCATTTCAGTGAGTACTTTGTTCTTTCGTTCCACGACTCTATTTTGTTGAGGTGTCCTTGGAGCGGAGAAATTGTGATCAATACCATTTGCATTACAATATTCTTTAAAGGCTTGATTTTCAAATTCTCTACTATGGTCTGTCCAGATAACTGCAATGGACATACCTTTCTCATTTTACACTTTCTTGGTAAAATCAATAAATTCTCCAAAGGTTTCATCCTTTGATGACAGAAAAATAGTCCATGTAAATCTAGAGAAATCACCAGCAATGACCAATGAATATAAGTTGCCACCAAGACTCTTAACTCTTGCTGGTCTAACTAAATCCATGTATAATAATTGAAGTGGTCGGTTTGTTGTAATTTCATTTTTCGATTTGAAAGATGATTTGGTTTGTTTACCCTTCTGACAAGTGTCACAAATCAAATCATTTTTGAAATTTACTTTGGGCAATCCAATCACTAAATCCTTTTTAAGTAACTTGCCTAGTTGGTGCATGTTGACATGAGCTAACCTCTTATGCCATAACCAACTTTCCTCTGTATTACTTAGAAAACAATTTTCAGAGTCATTTCTACTGATATCAAGAGTATAGCAGTTACCTTCCCTTTTTGCTCTGAGCTTTGCTTTGAGATTCTTCTTACCTAATTGTAAATCTTTCTTGTTTACAATTAGACATTCCTCTGAGTCAAATATTATCCAGTTGTCTTTCTCTACACTTTGACTCACACTCAGCAAGTTGTAACATAATCCATCAACGTAGTATATGTCTTGGACTTGTATGCCTTTATCGTTTTTGATTTCACCAATTCCTACTATCTTTCTAGATTGATTTCCCCCAAATTTTACCTTTCCACTTGCTTTAGGTTGTATCATGGTAAAATTTTTGAAATCACCAGTCATATGTCTTGATCATCCACTATCTATATACCATTTATTGTTTTTCGATGCTTTAAGACATATATGCAATCAAATATGATTAATTCTTAGGTACCCACATCTTTTTGGGTGCTTTTGGGTTAGTACAGAATATCTTCTGAACATATGAACCTTTAAGTTCCCATTTTTCCTTTCTTTTTATGAATGCATGATGAAGTATAATGACCCTTTCTATTACAGTAATTGCAATATGCAACAGGATTTGATGTATGAACAGAATGCTGAAAGTAACTCAAATATGTCTTACCTCTAGCTTTCTTTCTTCCTTTCCTTTTATCTAATTTTGGATCATATCCAATACCAGACTGGTTATTTACAAATCGTTGGGCTTTTAAAATCACATTTAACATCTCACTTCCTTTAGTGAATTTTTCAAGATTTTTCGTGAGATTGGTATTTTTCTTTTCCAAAGAAGAGTAGTTTTCACAATCCTTTTCTAAATTCTCTTTGAGTTCTACTTCAAGAACTTTATTTTTCTTTTTTGAAATAAACTAGTTCTGTAACTACTTTGATAAATTCAGAATGTAAAGCATTAAATTCGGAAAGTAATTTATCATAGGTAGGATCAGAATCAGTTACCTCTTCTTCTGTTTCTTCTTGAGCAACTAGACAGATATTGGCTATTTCCTTATCATCGCTATTTTCATCAGATGAACTATCTCCCCATATGGTAAATACAAAGGCTTTCTTCTTGTTGTAGAACTTGCTGTTTCTCTTTTCCTTATTCTTCTGAGCCAGTTCTTGACATTCTGATTTGATATGTCCTGGATTTCTACATTCATAGCAAATGATGTGTTATTTACTGCTTGTTCCTCCTTTCTGAAAGTTTTTGAATCTTTGGCCTTTCTTGTAAAACTTTTTGAATCGTTTTATTATTAATCCCATTTCATCATCATCAAACTCTTTATCTTCATCTTGATTTTCTTCTTTTTCTTTCAGTGCTAGACCTCTCTTATTCTTGTCACCAATATCATCTAGCTCTCATTTGAACTTTAATTTACTTTCATATTGTAATATCCC
Organism: Inga leiocalycina; assembly: GCA_963242795.1. Lineage (NCBI taxonomy): Eukaryota > Viridiplantae > Streptophyta > Magnoliopsida > Fabales > Fabaceae > Inga > Inga leiocalycina. Next base: position 54,351,707 of record OY725321.1, read on the forward strand.
GACTTGTGACTTAGGGCTAATTACGATCTTAATGATGTAATCATTGTTAATCTTGTTGTAAACATGTTGTAAGCAAAGTTTAAGTTTATATTGGAGTATAGTGATGATTTGGCAAAGGTTATGATAATCAGGGGCGAAATTGGAAATTCACTTATCAACAGGTCGGTTACCGAAGAGGAAACTCGTTGGTAACTTGAAGATCAATGGTTGAGATTAAAATTTAAATGAATCAATGGCTAGAATTTAACCTTAGGGGTGGAATCCAATATAAATGAATACATATGAATTCATAGAAGGAAGGATGAGATTGTGCCATGTGGTCAAATGAGAGCCATTGGATGTGGAGTCAAAAAGTCAAATGATTTTCCCTCTATCTTCCCTTGTCAAGTCGGTTGTGTGTGTATATGTGAGGGGAAAATATCATCATCGTCCACTCACTCTCTCATCTCTCTTCTCACCACTATTTTTGCTGAAGACCACCAAGAAAGAGAAAGTGAAAAGCTTGGTTTTAGGTAAGTGAATGCCTTCAAATGCTTATATTATGTTTAGTAAAGTTATTCATGGTGTTGAAGGCTTCCTTGCCATGCTTTCAGAATTTCAAAATGTGGTGTTTGATAGTTGGACAAATTTGAAAGTTGGTGGAATCAAGGTTTTGATTTCAGCAAGCTTAAGAGGTAAACATTTGATGAAGTTTGGTATAATTGCTTTGGCCATTGGTTTGATTTTAGTAAATTCTGGGTTTTTGCCCTGATTTCTTATGGTTTTAGAAGATATGAATTAAGTGATGTAATATGGTGAAATAAATGTCAAATAGTGTATGGATGTTAATGGTTTTGGTTTAGATTTGAAAAGAAAAAGTTGGCAAATTGTGGTTTTGGGGAATTTGTGGTTTAGAGATGGGAATATGTGTTTGTGTGGGAATTTGGTTGTTTTGAAGTTACCAATAGGTTCTTTGTGTTAAAATAAGGGAGAATGAGTTGTGGTATAAGTTTTAGGACCATTGGTAGCCAATTGGTCAATTCTGGAAAACCATATCAGTTGTTGCGATTTGGCATCTGATAGGCATCACTCGAGTGAGGGCGGATCTCACTCGAGCACGATATAAATTTCTAGGTATTTTAGTTAAGTCTTTAGCCAGAAACTGCGAGCACACTTCCTGACTTTCGAGTGAGATATGATCCTGCTCGAGTACGTATAGGCATCCTCGAGTGAGGTCTTGCCTAGAAGTGGTCTATGCTCTCAGGCAAACACTCTTGGTGTTGCACTTCTTGATGCTCGAGTGTAGCCTCTTGTGCTCGAGTGAGTGTGAGAGATATTTTGAGGATTTGCTCTTAGGCAAACACTTTCTGTGTTTCACTCGCTGGGACTCGAGCACAACTGAGGGCATCACTCGAGTGAGGCAGCTCAAAATTGGTGTTTTGCATTCGAAAAAGGTATCTTCTGGGTAGTTTCTTCCAACCCTTTGGGGATATGTTGGTTAATCATGTTGGACAGAGATCTTGTAAATTATTTTTGAGTTGTAATTAGTAGTTGAATAGAGTGATGTAATCCCCTATATGGGAATCATGTACCTTGGAGTGAATGAATGGAACCCGGGGTTTGGTGGATTACTATTAGATACTCTGATATGAATCAATGTAAGTTAACTACACAGGTGATTATATTCGATAATTAAACTTGAGACCTGAATAGGAAAGAAGTTTTGAGAATTTTATAAAGTCCCTACTACTTAGTGGGTGTTTTAATACATTTTGAACTATCCGACGGTCTCTAACCCCTTTTTGCTATGCGTTATCGAATCTTAATTACGCTAATTAATGCATGGGGTTACATTTTGGTATCAAAGATGTAGTTCCTGGTAAGAGTAGATTTTGCTAAGATAGATCCCTTAGTTGGCTTTAGGGATAGAAGATCATCTGTGAATAATTGTTGTGTATGCACATATAAGTTTTATTGATATGGATAGGTATGAAATTCATGCACATGTGTCCATACTATCTTTGTTATATTAATGGGGTAAGTTGTTTGTAGAATGAAGAAAACTAGAGGACGCCCCAGTGTTTCGCATGTAGACCCAGAGGTGGAGGTCATCAATGATAATCCACCGGATCTAATGCAAGAATTAATGGGTCTGATAAAAGATCAGCGGGACATGATCACTGAGCTGAGAGAAGAGCTCAGGGTAGAGAAACCAAAGAATAAGGAGAATCCGGTTCAGTCTATTCCAATAGAAACTCAAGAAGAAACCCGCTATGAGGACACTACTGAAGGGTCAGCACGACCGTTGGAGTCCCCACCTCATATTGTCCCAAATCAAGAGTCTCACGGGGTGCCAGTTAAAGAGGATAGGGATCTTCAGTTCTGGGTTACCAGATTCTGTAAACATCTGCCTCTAGTATCCAAAGGGAGGTTTGATCCTCAAGTGGCGGAAGATTGGTTGAACCGTCTCGAGAAGATATTTGAGGTCCTTGGGTGCCCGGATGAGGTGAAGCCACGTTTGGCAGTCTACAAGCTCGAGGGTGATGCGGACTGTTGGTGGAGAAATATCTCTCTCACTCTGCGTAGCAGAAATGTGCCGCTGACTTGGGAATTGTTTCAACAAGAGTTCAATGAGAAGTACTTTCCTAAATCAGTGCGACTCAAAAAGGAGACAGAATTTCTTAATATTAAACAAGGGGACACGGAGAGCTTTGATGACTATTTGTCCCATTTCATCCGCTTGACCCGGTATTCCTCTTATCTCTGGTACAAGGATGATGAACAATGGAGTTCAGACATGCTCATTTGTGGCCTGATATGAGAGTTGAGGAAATGATTGGTCACTCATCAATTTACCAAGTTTAACAAGGTTGTGGAGCAATGTCGAATTACGAAAAACAACTTAAGAGAGTTGTATCATGTCAAGAATACTGGTCACTGTAGTGAACCCAGTAAAGGTAATGCTTCCCAGAAGCAGAAAGGCCAAGGATCCTGTCAGTCAGGGGCAGTGATAAGAAGCCCTATCAGCCCAGAGACCATGAACCTGAGAGATTTATGACCAAGTGGAAATGTCCTCGATGCAATAAATCTCATTATGGTAAAATTTGTCATGGAGAAATGATCTGTTTTAATTGTAAGCGACCAGGACATCTTTCTAAAGATTGTCAACAACCGCGAGCTGAGCAGAGACCAAAGGCGCAGGGCCGAGTATTCGCTATGACTCACGAGGAGGCCCACAAATCTCCTGAGTTGATACAAGGTAAAATCTCTATTGATGGCTATCTGTTGCATGTATTGTTTGACTCGGGTGCAAGTCACTCTTTCATTATTTATCATTATATGAAGCGCCTGGGATTGCATGTACATAAATTACCATTTGATTTGGTAGTGTCAACTCCGATGGGTGTGAAGGCTTTGACCACCGAAGCTTGTTTGAATTGTGTTGTAACTGTGGAAGGGTATCAATCTACTGTAGACTTGATTTTTCTGCCGCTTTACCAATTGGAAGTCATTCTGGGTTTTGATTGGTTAACAGCAAATAATGTATTATTAGATTGTGGGAACAAAAGACTAGTGTATCCTATTTCTCAGAAGGCTGAAGTTGTGGATGCTAGTATGAATTTTCTTTCTACGACTAAAGCTAAAAAGTATCTTAAAAAGGGTTGCCAAGGGTATATGGTGTTTTTCTCTGTGCAAGGGGATACCGGTGAGATGTTGAGTAAAATACCCGTGGTAAATGAATTCCCTGAGGTATTTCCGGATGATCTTAGTGGATTGCCTCCTGAAAAGGAAGTTCAATTCCTAATTGACATTATACCTGGAGTTGGTTCTATATCTAAGGCCCCATATCGTATGGCCCCAAACGAAATGGCAGAATTAAAGAAACAAATAGAAGATTTGCTTGAGAAAGGGTTTATTATACCCAGTGTGTCGCCTTGGGGAACTCCAGTGTTATTTGTTAAGAAGAAAGATGGGAGTCTTCAATTGTGTATCGACTACAGAGAGTTAAATAAAGTTACTATCAAGAACAAGTACCCTTTTCCCAGAATCGATGACTTATTAGATCAATTATTTGGTTCATGTGTGTTTTCGAAAATTGATCTAAGGTCGGGGTATCATCAGCTGCTAGTGAAGGCAAAAGATATTCCAAAGACTGCTTTCCGGACCAGGTATGGTCATTATGAGTTTTTGGTGATGCCATTTGGGCTAACCAATGCGCCTGCAGTTTTCATGGATTACATGAACCGTATCTTTCGACAATATCTGGATCAATTCGTTGTGGTGTTTATCGATGATATTTTGGTATACTCCAAGAGTATAGAGCAGCATGAGCATCATTTGAGAATTGTATTGAACATATTACGTGAAAAACAACTCTATGCCAAATTGAGTAAATGTGAGTTTTGGCTATTAGAAGTAAGATTCCTAAGCCATGTCATTACACAAGAAGGGGTCTCTATAGATCCTAGTAAAGTGGAAGCAATACTAGACTAGAAGAGGCCAGAATCTGTGGCGGAAGTACGCAGTTTTCTGGGTCATGCTGGTTACTACCGGAGGTTCATTCAGAATTTCTCACATATTGCGTTGCCAATAACCAAGCACACGAGAAAGGATCAGCCGTTTGTGTGGGACGAGAAATGTGAAAACTATTTTGTGGAGCTGAAGGAGAGGTTGACTACGGCACCAGTGTTGATTTTGCCCGATCCCAAGTTAACTTACGTTGTGTATTTTGATGCCAGTGGGCAGGGATTAGAGTGTGTCCTTATGTAGTAGGGACGTGTGGTGGCCTATGCCTCTCGACAACTCATACCTCATGAATTGAACTATCCCACTCATGATCTGGAGTTTGCGGCTATTGTGTTTTCCTTAAAAATTTGGAGGCATTATTTGTATGGTGTGACGGTAGAATTGTACTGCGACCACAAGAGTTTCAAGTATTTGTATGATCAGAAAGAATTGAATATGAGATAGTGTCGTTGGATGGAATTGCTTAAAGACTATAACCAGGAAATTAAATATCATCCGGGTAAATCGAATGTAGTCGCCGATGCTCTTAGTCGAAAGACCATTCTCGTTGTAGCTATAATGATACAATAGAAGAAATTGATTGAAAATTTCCGTGATTTGAATTTGACAAACCAGATCATTTACGCCAACTACACTATTTCCCAAGAGGAAAGTGAGCTAAGAGCTGAGATTGAAGAAGCTCAGAGGCAAGATGACTAGATATAATGCAATTTGACTCAGATTGAATGGGGAAAAGTTCCAGGCTATGACCTATTGCCTTGTGGATTAGTTCGCTATCAGAAAAGAGTCTGCGTTTCACTTAAGGCGAAGTTGAGGCAGAAGATTCTAGATGAGGCGCACAAGAGTCGATATACTCTTCATCTTGGTATGACCAAAATGTACCATAATCTGAAATATGTGTATTGGTGGTCGGGTTTGAAGAGTGATGTGACCAAATACGTAGCAAGGTGTCTCACTTTCCAAAAGGTAAAGATCGAGCACCAGAGACGGCCTGGTCTACTTCAGAGTCCTGAGATTCTAAAATGGAAATGGGAAAGTGTGACCATAGACCTTGTGGTAGGATTGCCCAGGATCAGGAATTATGATACGATCTAGGTTATTGTGGATCGGCTAACGAAGTCAGCACACTTTATACCAATCAATGCTGGTTATTCTCCTGATAAACTAGCAGAGATTTATATCAGTGAGATTGTAAAGTTTCATGGCCCACAGAAGAATATCATTTCCGACCGAGATCCCCGATTCACTTCGAGATTCTGGAGAGCATTACATGAGGCATTGGGTACTCAATTGAGGTTCAGCACGGCTTATCATCCTCAAACGCATGGACAGTCGGAAAGGACAATTCAGATGCTGGAAGATATGTTATGGGCATGTGTTCTCGACTTTAAAGGGAGTTGGGACCGTTTTCTTCCACTTACTGAGTTTGCCTACAATAATAGCAATCATGCGAGTATCCAGATGGTTCTGTATGAAGTGTTGTACGGAAGGAGGTGCCAATCACCTGTGTTAGAATGAACTATTAGAAAGAAAGTTGTACGGACCGGATCTTGTTGATCAAACTTCAGTTCAGATTCGGATTATACGTAAGAGGTTGCTTGCAGCGCAAAGTCGATAGAAAAGCTATGCTGACAAAAGAAGAAGACCTCTAGAATTTGAAGTTGGCGACTATGTGTTTTTTAGGGTATCTCCTGTTACCGGTGTTGGGCAAGCTATCAAGCGAAAGAAGCTGAGCCCGAGATATATTGGTCCTTTTGAAATCCTGGAAAGGATTGGGCCTGTTGCGTACCGAGTAGCCCTACCCCCAAGCTTGAGTAGGCTCCATAATGTGTTTCACGTTTCCTAATTAAAGAAATACCAACCGGATCCATCTCACATAGTTGAGTACAAGGAAGTTAATTTACAAGACAACTTCATATATGTGGTAGAGCCAGAGCAGATTATCGACCGAGAAGAGTGACAGCTCAGACATCAGAGCATTCCATATGTGAAGGTGATCTGAAAGGGAATGACTCAGAGGGAAGCAACTTGGGAAGCAACAGAAGATATGAGAAGACGATATCCGAAGTTTATGGACCAAGCAGTGTAACAATTTTGAGGACAAAAATAAATTTTCGGGGGGAGAATTGTAATATCCCGACTTATGATTTAGGGCTAATTACGATCTTAATGATGTAATTATTGTTAATCTTGTTGTAAACATGTTGTAAGCAAAGTTTAAGTTTATATTGGAGTATAGTGATGATTTGGCAAAGGTTATGATAATCAGGGGCGAAATTAGAAATTCACTTATCAACAGGTTGGTCACTGAAGAGGAAACTCATTGGTAACTTGAAGATCAACAGTTGAGATTAAAAGTCAAATGAATCAATGGCTAGAATTTAACCTTAGGGGTGGAATCCAATGTAAATGAATACATATGAATTCATAGAAGGAAGGATGAGATTATGCCATGTGGTCAAATGAGAGCCATTGGATGTGGAGTCAAAAAGTCAAATGAATTTCCCTCTCTCTTCCCTTGTCAAGTCGGTTGTGTGTGTATGTGTGAGAGGAAAATATCATCATCGTCCACTCACTCTCTCATCTCTCTTCTCACCTCCATTTTCGTTGAAGACCACCAAGAAAGAGAAAGTGAAAAGCTTGGTTTTAGGTAAGTAAATGCCTTCAAATGCTTATATTATGTTTAGTAAAGTTGTTCATGGTGTTGAAGGCTTCCTTGCCATGCTTTGAGAATCTCAAAAAGTGGTGTTTGATAGTTAGACAAATTTGAAAGTTGGTGGAATCAAGGTTTTGATTTTAGCAAGCTTAAGAGGTAAACATTTGATGAAGTTTGGTATAATTGCTTTGGCCATTGGTTTGATTTTGGTAAATTCTGGGTTTTTGCCCTGATTTCTTGTGGTTTTAGAAGATATGAATTAAGTGATGTAATGTGGTGAAATATATGTCAAATAGTATATGGATGTTAATGGTTTTGGTTTGGATTTGAAAAGAAAAAGATGGCAAATTGTAGTTTTGGGGAATTTGTGGTTTAGAGATGGGAATGTGTGCTTGTGTGGGAATTTGGTTGTTTTGAAGTTACCAATAGGTTCTTTGTGTTAAAATAAGGGAGAATGAGTTGTGGTATAATTTTTAGGACTATTGGTAGCCAACTGGTCAATTCTGGAAAACCATATCAGTTGCTGCGATTTGGTATCTGATAGGCATCACTCGAGTGAGGGCGGATCTCACTCGAGCACGATATGAGTTTCTAGGTATTTTGGTTAAGTCTTTAGGCAGAAATAGCGAGCACACTTCCTGACTTTCGAGTGAGATATGATCCTGCTCGAGTGCGCATAGGCATGCTCAAGTGAGGTTTTGCCTAGAAGTGGTCTGTGCTCTCAGGCAAACACTCTTGGTGTTGCACTTCTTGGTGCTCGAGTGCACTTAGGGTCATTGCTCGAGTGCAGCCTCTTGTGCTCGAGTGAGTGTGAGAGATATTTTGAGGATTTGCTCTCGGGCAAACACTTTCTGTGTTTCACTCGCTGGGACTCAAGCACAACTAAGGGCATCACTTGAGTGAGGTGGTTGTCACTCGAGTGAGGCATCCCAAAATTGGTGTTTTGCATTCGAAAAAGTTATCTTCTTGGTAGTTTCTTCCAACCCTTTGGGGATATGTTTAGGCCTATTATAGCCACCTAAAGAGTCTAAATGATAACCAACATAAAGTATTAGGAAATTTGGAAACTTAGAAAAGAGATTGACCTATTGTCCCTATTTTGATTTATAGGATTTGATATCTACCGTCCTCGTGAGCCTACTAAGCCAGCAAACGTCAGAAAGGAACGAGGTAGTAACTTTTATTTCGTACCATATGTGATGCATTGTATGTGTGTATTATCATTGATTTGTGATAAATCCGTATACTATGGCATTGTGAATATGTGTAAGTACCGTCATTCCGATAGTCCATGAGTAGCTAGTAACAGTTCAGGTAAGGGTTGTGTGCCTTCCCGGCGGAGAAAGGGGATGAGGATGAGGTGTGACTTTGTGATTATGTGAAAAGCCGAAAGGCTGTTTGTGAAGGCCGACGGGCTATTTGTGGAAGCCGGATAGCTATATGAGCTATAAGGCTATGTGTAGGCACTGCCACGCCAATAGTCCCTGAGTAACTAACAACGGTTCGGGTTAGGACAGTGTGCCTTCCCGACGGAGAAAGGGGATGAGGGTGGAGTGTGATTTGTGCTGCTGCTACTGTATGGTGATTTGCTTACATGCTGTGTGCTTATGTGTGATATAAATGTTTTGTTACTACTGGGATTCTTTTGAATCTCACTCTTTCCTTAAACTAACCTTTCAGACAGGGCGAGTGGCTCCAAGGTGAAGCGCGCAACCTGGAGTGGTTAGAACCCTGTAGGGACATTTTCTTTTAGATATGTTGGTTAATCATGTTGGACAGAGATCTTGTAAATTATTTTTGAGTTGTAATTAGTAGTTGAATAGAGTGATGTAATCCCCTATATGGGAATCCTGAACCTTGGAGTGAATGATTGGAACTTGGGGGTTGCCGGGATTGCTATTAGATACTCTGATATGAATGAATGTAAGTTAACTGCACAGGTGATTATATTCGATAATTGAACTTGAGACTGGAATAGGGAAGAAGTTTTGAGAATTTTATAAAGTCCCTACTACTTAGTGGGTGTTTTAATAAGTTTTGAACTATCCGACGGTCTCTAACCCCTTTTTGCTATGCATTATCGAATTTTAATTATGCTAATTAAGGCAGGGGGTTACACATATTCAGAAAGATTTTCGAATAGAGAAGCAACTTATCGCATTGATTCATCTTTTGCTTCCTCAATTGCAGTGACTTTGGCCTCCCTGTCTTTAGAAAGAATATTCAGAATTTTTCATACTTAGGCATGTTGATCATAGACTTTCCCAAAAGCTGCAAGTTGATTAACAAGGTGAGTATATCTAAGTTCAAATTTAGCTATCGACTCATCTAATTCCATTCAAAGTAAATCAAACTCAGTAACCAGAGTATCGATCTAGTTTTCTCTTATTCCAGACGTTCCTTCGTGAGCTATTTCCAGGCTTCCCACATTTCTTTAGCCGATAGAAGTGTGCAGATCCTGAAGTACTCATTTTGACTCAAAGCACTTTAAATCATTAGAATTTCCTTGCTATTGAGTGTCATGAGTTTCTTGTCATTCTCATCATATTTTGCTGGTGTCTTAGGAATCCTTTGTGAATCTACAATCTTTTTCAGCCTTGTAGTTTCCACTCTCAATTACATCCCATAGTCCATATTCTGTAGCCATTACGAATACTCTAAACTTAGCTTTCCAGAAAGAGAAGTGTTTTCCACTGAAACTCGAAGGTCTGGTGATAGAAGCTTCGTCGAGAAGAATTCCTTCACCCATGCTTGCCATTAGATCCTTCTTAGGTTGTTATACCTGAACAAGAAGACCTACACTCTGATACCAAATGTTAGTGCAAGTGTTTCACCCAAGAGGGGGGTGAATTGGGTGATACCAGAAATTTCGTTGTATATATAAAAAGTGACTCAAAATTTAAAATGATTAAGAGCAAGGAGAAATATCACCGAAGTGTACAATGGGAGTTATACTGGTTCAGTCACAACTACTTTGACCTACGTCCAGTCCTCAGAGCTTCTCTTAGAGTTTCACTATATCTTCCATGATTCAGTGGGTTCTTGGCACCTCGTACACAGCAAGTTCCTTCACTCTAAATTTATGATCTCTTCATTGTTTATCTGCAAGTATACTTGGGAAACTAATACAATGAAAGGTTAATTATATAGATAACAAATCAAAGAATATTAGATTAAAATCATCCTTTCTGTACTTGTTTACTCGAGTGATCATGTCCATTACTTGAGTAGTCCCTCGAGTAATCTTATTAAAAATCAGGCAAAGAATAAGTCAATGTTTTCTCACCACATTACTCCATTAAGACATGGAGTAACTTACTTCACAAAACTTTTGAATACCTGGTTACTTGAGTGCTCCCTCAAGTAAGCATGGCTTTTCTTCACTGGTTACTTGAGTGATCCCTCGAGTAAGCTTTCAAATAAGTGTGCAGATTACTCGAGTAGTCCCAAGAGTAATGAGACTCAAATCTTGGCCGAGAGTACTTGTTCTTTGCCTGCCTAATTACTCAAGTGAGCCCTCAAGTAATGCTTCAAATAACTCTACAGATTACTCGAGTGCTCCTTCGAGTAATTCCTTTTCTCTGTGGTTACGTGAGTGGTCACCCGAGTAAAATGTGGCATTTCTTGGCTGAGAGCTACTAGATGATTTTTGCTCTGGTTACTCAAGTGGCTATTCGAGTAATAGTTCATATAACTTTGCAGATTACTCTAGTGGCCTCTCGAGTAACTTCATCCAAAATTTGACAGTGCTTCTCTAGAAGATTTTCTCCATCATTACTTGAGTAATCCCTCGAGTAACAAGGTTCCTTACTCGAGTACTCACTCAAGTAACCCCTTTAAAAAACTGCCAATGATGTTTTTCCTGTGCTCTGTCTCTTAGTTCTTCTTTATTACTCCAGTGCTTTCTTGAAGTAATGCTTTTGTTTGCGATTTAGTTACTTTGTTCAAATTCTTTTGTTTGTTATCAAATCCTTTTATATTATGGATCCAATCTTTGTTATCATCAAAACACATGGGATCTAACAGTTGCAAGTGAAGAAAAATACTACTGAGTCTTTATTTGCTTCTTCATTCCTACAAGAAAATTAAAGACCATATCAATGGCTTCTCCTTATATATAGTCTTTAAGTTCATTCGTAAACTCATAAACACACTAAGAATTGAAAGAGGTAGAGATAGAAATGGAGATATATACATACTACAAGATGAAAGTTGTATATTTGGTAGTTTGCCTATTGGCATTTGCTTCTGCTCATGTGCTCGCCTAAGACCCAAGTCCTCTTCGATCAAGATTTCTACGTTTCACTCAATGACATAGTTACTAGTGAAAAGGTGTACACACATGAGCTAACTCAATTTTATTTTCTTCGAAAATCATAAATAAAAAAATAAAATTGCACCATTTATTTCTCATGAAATATCAAAATATCAGTAATTTTATGGAGAATCTAATTAATGATCAATAAAAAAAACATTTGAGAAGTTGGGAAATATTAGAAAGCACTATAGAATAGGGCATTAATAACTTTAGAACTTACTATAGGGAACAAATGTCCTTAAAATAAAAGGTAGTTGACTAATTTGGAAAGATTAAGAAAGCTAAATAAATTACTTAATTATAGCATATATTATATCATCTATCTAAAAGATTAATGTTGATCATTAGATTATATATCAACTTATAAATAAGCATATTCATTTGCAAAAAAATGATAAATGTAAGCAATTAAAATGAAAAAAAATGTCTTATATTTAGGAGCAAAATGTTGGTGAAGTTCTTGCAAAGACACTGTGTAATTTGAGTCCCTTATAAGGATGCTATCCTCAAGAGCTATTCTTGCAAACGCTAGTTGATTGGAAGCGGCACTTTCTAGGATAAAACAGACCCTTCCTGCAGATACAAGATGAACAAACAACAAAATATGAAGCAACTAACAGACAGAAAAGCCATAGAGGAAGAGAGTGCTCGAGCTTTTTAAGTAAGGTGCCAGAACCTCTTGCAGCCAATGCCTTTTATAGGCCTCTCATGATCTCGAACTTTGGGCAAAATCAAATGCAATAAACATGATTAAACCAGTCTTTTTTGAACATGTTGAAGGCTATACAAATATTTTATTGATCAGTTTCAGAATCTGGAGATAAAGACCTACAACATAAACATTGATAATGATGGCCGATTGAACAAAATAAAATCTCATTCATGCCCTTGTAACAAAAATGTTGAGATCTTAAATGCAAATACATCAAAAACTTGATTTTTCCGATAAGCCATTTTCACAAAAATAAATTTTAGATTTTTCTAAAAATATTTGATAAAAAGTGCCCAGTCTATATTTAACTTATGAAGGGGAGATTGCTGAATTTTTGCTGCATTTGCTTCCTAGTAGCTTATTGTTGTACACGCAATCCCACTCTTCCTCTTAGCTCATTTACTAGTTCAAATTCACAAGGTGTAATATATATACTTGTATTCTCTCTCTCCCAAGCAATGTAGGACTTGTTCCATTTGACACACCCACTTTTATGTTAAAACTCCAACAAAGCCCACATGTGCCAAAAGGAACGCCTTTAACTGAGTTGCACATAGGGGTACACCCATTGTATCTAATGGTCTTTTGAACTATGAACTAGACCTAGACTAATAACACTTAATACATAGAGATATCAGTTATAGACTATGAACTCACATCTCTTAGGCATATACTAAAGGTATTACAAGTTAGATTATAACCCCGCATTTCGCTATTAATGCGGTTTTGCACATTAAGATAGTCATGCGTGAGCCTAGTGCATAATGAATGTTCTAGATATTTTACCACAATCTTATAATAGTGGCCGCACTCCACATTCATAGAGGTGATTTCATGAAATATACCTACAATGAGCACACCATCCCATAGGACTGTGAAATCATTAAGAACTTTGCTTATTCTCACCAAAATGCATTCTAGCACTTTCTCAAAATCATAGGAAGGGACTAACAATTTACTTTAGTGATAGTAGAATTAACACACGACTTGTTCTTATCCACTGAACCCCTTTTATGGAATCACCAATCATAGAGGTTGGGTTGCCATTGCTATTAATTTTGTATCAACTTAAGTCCTATTCCCCTCGATAAATCAAAGATTTGTTTCCTTCATAAGGGTTTTATAAATGGATCCGTGTAAGGTTCACTGTTGACCTTACAAAATCAATTTAGATTACACTATCTTTTAGCAACTACCTTATTATATTTTGTCTCAATCGAATATATATGATTTTATTTTTAAAGGTTTTATTTTTAGCTGTAGCTATCATAGATTGGCTAACACAATGAAAATGCACAGATGGTGTTGGTTTCACCTAGTGGGATATTTGCAAAGAAGTTTTTCAACCACTTAGCCTCAGTACCAACCAACTCCATAACAATAAACTCAGAATCCCTTGAGGAAATGGTTAAGATAGTTTGTTTGACTAACTTCTATTTTACTGCACCACCACCAAGAGAAAAAACATAGCCACTAGTGGATTTACTCTCCTCTAAATCTGAGATCCAGTTAACCTCACTGCATCCTTTCAATACAGGAGGAAATCTACTATAATGAATACCATAATACATGGTACCTCTCAGGTATCTTAATACCCTTACCAGAGCCTTCCAATGTTCATTGCCTGGACAATGAGTATATCTAGTCAGTTTACACACAACATATGCTATATCTGACCTAGTATAGTTTATTAAATGCAACACACTCCAAATAATTTGTGCATATTTAGATTAAGCGATTGCATCTCCTCCATTTTTCTTGAAATGCACATTAAGATCACAAGGAGTATTCATAAGAGACTCATCAAACAATTTAAACTTTCACAGGATTTTCTCAACATAACATTCTTGAGAAAGTATGATATCATTATCATTCCTTAAGACACTACAAAAAAACATTAAATTTGCCACGGTTTCTATGGAAAATTCCATCAGAAAAGTTTCTGACAAATTTTTTCCGTGCCAAATTACCACAGAAAAAATTCCTTGGCAAATTCCATTAGAAATTCTGTGAGAAATAATTTTGCCATGGAAATTTCCAAAGGAAATATTCCGTGGCTAATTCCATGGGAAAAATTAAAAAATTATTATTAATTCATTTAATTTAATTTTTTTAAAAAATATATTTATAAAAATTAAAATTATGATATTATTAACCATATAAATATTTAAAAATTAGGGTTAATACCATCTTTCATCCCTTAAGTTTTTCCTTATTTTGGTTTTGGCTCCTCAAGTTTCCAACTATAGGTTTTGGTCCCTGTAAGGCCAAAATGATCATATAAAAATTTAGTTATATATTATTTATTAATTAATTTTATTTAAAAATAAATTTTAAATTCCAAAATTAGACAAAAATAGTCATATGAAGATATATTTAAGATGTAAAATTTTTTAATTTGAAATTAATTTATATTAAGTTATAAGAATATATAAAATTATTTTATATTATTAGTACATTTATATTTAGTTTTTTTAATAATATATATTTATATATAAGAAATATATATATATATTTATAAAAATTGATTATATATAATAAGATTATATATATAGTTGTGTAATAATAAAATGCCAAAGTATTCCAGCCCAACTGGTAAGGCATCACGTGCGTACGGATGAGGTTGTGGGTTCACACCAAAGGGGGCCAAGACGAGTTGCATTTTCAAGAAAAAAAAGTGGTGACACATGGCAGAGCGAGGTTACGACACGTGGCGAAGCTGGACGCCAGCGATAAGGTAGAGGCCGTCGGAGTTGCCACGAGCCGACGCCGGCGATAAGGTGGCGGCCCCAAGAGTTGCCACTTGGCATTTTTAAAATTGAAAAAAAAAAATTTGATGTAATCTAAATTCCATCACAAAAAAAAAAAATTGCAACAAAACTTCCAACGGATTTTAAATTACGTTGCAAATTTTTGACAGAATTCTGTTGGAAATTCCATCACAAATTTTCATCGGAAATTGGTTTATTATGCTATTATTAGCGATAGAATCCTTTCCGTCGGAAATCCATTTCCATCACAAATTCTTGGCAATTCTGTCAGAAACTCTGAATTCCGTGGCAAATTCCATCAAAACTTCTATCAGAAATTTAATGTTTTTTTGCAGTGTGACCTTTACACCCAAAATCACTTTTGCTTCACCCAAATCTTTCATATCAAAATTAGAAGACTGAAAATGTTTTGCCTCAAGCACAACACCCATGCTAGTACCAAAGATAAGCATGTCATCCATATACTGACAAATAGTCACACAATCACCATTTAAAAGTTTTGTATAAACACATCTTTCTACCTCAACAATAGAGAAACCATCACTTAACAAAACTTGATCTAGTTTTTCATGCCATTGTTGAGGTACTTGTTTAAAACCATATAAAGATTTAACAAGTTTACAAGCTTTGTTTTCTTGTCCAGAAACAATACAGCCTTCAAGTTGCACCATATAAATTGATCTCCTCTTCTAAATCACCATTTAAAAAGATATTTTAACATCCCTTTGATGAATGAAAAGTTTATGAATAAAAGCTAAGGCAATTAGGATTCTAACTGAAGAAATCCTAGTTACAATAGAGGAGGTGTCAAAATAGTCATCATTTTCTTTTTGAATATACCCTTTAGCTACCAACCTAGCCTTGTATTTATCAATAGTTCCAACAGGAAAATATTGTTTTTCTAAAAACAAATTTTCAACCAATAGGCTTTGCTCCTAGAGGCAAGTCTATCAAAACCCATGTTTTATTTTGATTTAAAGAATCAATTTCAGCTTTTATTGCTTCTTTCCAAAAAGATTCATCTGGAGAAGAAATAGCTCCATGAAAATTTTTAGGTTCATCTTGTACCAAGTATAAAAATCATCTCTAAAAGATATTTGTTTTCTTTGTCTTTTACTTCTCCTTAAATCTTCAACCAAAACTTTGTTCAAAAGAAGTAGAAAAATTTTCAACTCTTTTAGAAATATGCCCAACCCTTAAAGGAAATATATTTTCAAAAAACTCTGCATATTTTGTTTCAACAATTGTGTTATGATCTAAAACATCATTTTTCAAAACCCAAAAATGATAAGCAGCACTTTATTGAGCATATCCAATAACCATGCAATCGTAAGTTTTAAAACCTATTTTTTTCTTTCTAACATTAGGTAGTAAAACTTCAGCAAGATATCCCCACACTTTCTAATATTGAAGATTAGGCAAAAAACCTTTCCATAATTCATTAGTTATCTTCCTAGTTTTCTTATGAGGTTTTCTATTTTGTAGAAAACAAGCAGAAAATAAAGCTTCACCCTACAAGTTATTAGGTGCTGCATAACTTACAAGCAAGGCATTCATCATTTCTTTTATAGTTCTATTTTTCCTTTTTGCAACACCATTAGACTCAACTGAATAAGGAGGAGTTACTTCATGTATCATACCTTCTTTTTCACAAAAATCGTTTGGTAATAAATATTTTCCTCCTCTATCTAACCTAGCTTATTTGATCCTTTTATTTAACTAGCTAGTTTTAAACTTGCGCTTTATATAAAAAAAAATTTTTCAAAAGCGTCATCTTTATTTATCAATAATAATACTTTAGTATATCTTAAAGAATCGTCAATAAAAATAATATAATATCTTTTACCTCCTTTGGTATCAGTTTGTTTCAAATCACCTAAATCGGTATGAATCAAGGACAACAACTCAGTTTCTCTCTGTGTAGAAAAATGTGTCCGCTTGGTTAATTTAGTTACTGCACAAACCTCTCATTTACTTTGAAAATCACTCTTAGTTTCATAAATTAGCCCTAGATTATGTAGCTAATTAATATAATATTTCTGAACATGTCCTAATCTAACATGCCACACATAATAATAATCAACCAAGTAAGCATAAGAAGATGCATTCTTATTCATTTCAGAAATACTCAGAAAAAACAGTCCCTTATTACAATAGCAATTCCCAATAAGAACATTGTTCTTGGTCATAGCAATCTTGTCAGATTTAAAACACACCCTAACCCTAACTTTCCCAAGCAGTACCATAGAGGCTAAGTTACCTCTGATTTCAGGTATATACAACACATCGTTCAATGCAAGGTCTTTCCAGATGTGAGATTCAATACCACTCTCCCTTTTCCATGAACCTTAACAGTTTGGGAGTCAGCCAGATAAACGAGGTCTTCCTTTTCTTCAAAGGATGTAAACATCTCTTTGTTTGCATAGATGTGCTTAGTAGCTCCTGAGTCTACCACCCATTTCTTCACATCAGAGACAAGAACAGCTAGTGACACCACAACAACAATGATTTCTTCATTACTGTTGCCATCTCCTTCAACCAAATTCACATTTGGCTTAGAGGATTTCCATCCCTTTAAGAGTTATCTCCTTTAGCCCTTTTCTTGCATTGCGCTGCATAATGACCTAGTTTTCCACAAACAAAATAACTGACCATCTTCTTCTTGGGGTTAGTATTCTTGGACTTGTAGTAAGGTTTCTTATTTTTATTCTTTTTGTTTTTGGGTCATATCTGTTGTTGTGTGGCTTTTCCTCAAACCGAGCTTGGTTTAGTAGCCATTTCTTTACCCTTTACAGATTGTATCACCTTTTGGTTGGTATCTTTAATGATGATATGAGTAATTAGGTCATTCAGAGGCAATTCTTTCTGTTTGAACTTCAACTGTTAGTTCTAGTCATTCCATGAAACTGGCAACTTCTCAATTAGTACACTAGTCACGAACTCATCTAGCATATTGATCTTCTTAGTTCAAAGGTCATAATTCAACTTGTAGTACTCATTGATATAAAGCTTGATGTGTTTGTCATATGTCATATTCCACTTGTAAAAGTTTCTAGAACCCCTACATTAATTAGTGTAATTAAGATTCGATAATACATAATAAAATGGGTTAGAGACTGTCAGATAAAGCAAAATTCATTTAAAACTCCCTCTAAAGTAGTAGGGACTTCGTAAAATTTTCAAAACTTCCTCTCTATCCTGGTCTCAGGTTCAAAAATCGAATATAATTACATGTGCAGTTATATCACATTTAAACATATCAGAGTTTATAACTTAAACCCCGGCAACCCTCAGGTTTCATATATATATAACTATAGGGTTCCAGTTCCCAATTAGGGAATTACACCACCAAGCATTCAAAAACTATTTACAACTCCAAAATGTCATACAGTAACCCCTATCCAAAGTGAATGACCAACATGGCCCGAACTAAATGTCCCTATAGGGTTCTAACCGCTTCGAGTCGTGCACTTCTCCTTGGAGCCTCTTGCCCTATCTAAAATGTTAGTCAAAGGAAAGAATGAGATTCAAGAGAATCCCAGTAGTAACAAATCATTCATACCACACATAAGCACACAGCATGTAAGCAAATCATCATATAGAAGCAGTAGCACAAATCACACTCTACCCTCATCCCTTTTTACCACCGGGAAGGCACACCGTCCTAACCCGAATAGTTGTTAGCGACTCAGGGACTGTTGGCATGGCAGTGTATACACATAACCTTATAGCTCATATAGCCATCCGGCTTTCAAAATTGGCCAGTCGGCCTTCACAAATAGCCTTTCGGCTTTTCACATAATCACACACATCACACCCCATCCTCATCCCCTTTTACCGTCAGGAAGGCACACCGTCCTAACCCAAACCGTTGTTAGCGACTCAGGGACTATTGGCATGGCGGTGCTTACACATATTCACAAATGTCGCAGCATACGAATTCATCACAAACCAATGATATAACACACATACAATGCATCACATATGGTATAAAGAAGAAGTCACTACCTTATTCCTTTCTGACGTTCGCTGGCACAGTAGACTCATGAGGATGACAGATATCAAATCCTATAAACTAAATTAGGGACAATAGATCAATCTCTTTTCCAAGTTCTTAATTCCATAATACTTTGAGTTGGTATTCATATAAACTCTTTAGGTGGCTATTAAATGCCTAAACATATGCCTAAAGGGTTGGGATAACCACCCCCAAATATCCCTTTTTAGGAAGGAAAACACTGAGTTTTGGTCATCCCACTCGAGTGGAGATGACCTCACTCGAGTGATAACCCTCAACTTCACTCGAGCACCCAAAAGTGTCACACAGGAAGTGTTTGCCCGAGAGCAAACCTTAATATGTCTCACACCCTCACTCGAGCACAGGAAGCTGCACTCGAGTGATAACCTCAAATGCACTCGAGCACCAAAAGTGAGGCACAACGAGTGACTACCCGAGAGCAACCATAAATTCCAAAGTCTTAAACTTACCCCCTCACTCGAGTGATGACCTATATCACTCGCGGAAACAAAAGTGCACTCGTGATTTATGCTCGAAGACTTAACCAAAATACCCAGAATTTCATACTGCACTCGAGTGACACCCCTCCTCACTCGAGTGAAGCTTATCAGAAGCCAGATCGCAGCAACTAATATGATTTTCCAGATTTACCAAAATTGGTTCCAATGGTCCCAACATTTATACCAAAACTCATTCCCCCCTAAAATTCCACAAGGAACCTATTGGTAACCTCAGAACAACCAAAATCTTACCACAATAATACATTCTATTCTTCTAACCACATTGCACCCAATATCACCTAATGATCAAACTTTCCCTTTTCAAATCCAAACCACAACTATTGACACCAAGACACTATCTGGCATCTATTTCACCATAAAACACTAGCTAATTCATACATTTCATAATTAGGCTAAAATCATGGCAAATTCCAAAGTTCTCAAAACTCAACCAATGATCAAAACAATTATATCAAAATACTATAAATACTCACCCCTTCAACTTCCAATGATTAGCTTCTTGATTCTCTAGTTTCCAAACTTGTGCAAACTTCAAGACACCTTCTTTCAAACTTCTGAAACCATAGGTTTAAAGCTCTCAACCTCTTGCACAACATTAATACAGAACATTTGAGCATTAAGAGGCATCTAACTAGCCAAAAGTCACCTCAACACTTTCTCTTTCCTTCCCTTGCTCAATGAAAATGGAGGTTAGATGAGAGAGAAGATGAAGATGATGAAGATACAGATTTTCTCCCATTCCCATGCACACAAACCGACTTGGAGGAAGAGAGGGAAGAGAAAAATGAGTTTGAAACTTTGACTAATCCTAAGGCCATCATAATGACACTTGGCAAGATCTCATTCTCCCTTCCATGAGTTCTTATGAACTCATCCACACAAGATTCTACCCCTTGCTCAACACATCCTAGCCATTGATCTCAATCTCAAATTACCTACGAGTTCCCTCTTCGGTAACTGGCCAGTCGGTTGGTAGATTTACCATTTTACCCCTGCTTATCATAACATATACTAAACCATCATCAAACACATTTGCTTCATAATTCACATTATTTACTTCAAAAGTGTTTAATTAACATTAATTACATCACTTTGAAGTTATTAGCCCTTAATCACAATTCAGGATATTACAGTTTACTATCATGAACTTCTACTTTCCAGCTTCCTTAGCAGTATACTTAAGGATAAGTGATCCATATATCTCATTTGCTTCTTTGTAGATGTAATATCCCAAAAAGTGATTAAGGGCTAATGACTTCAAAAGTAGATGTAATTATTGTTGAATAAACACTTTTGGAGAATGTGTGATGAGAATTTGGATATTTTAATGATTCCAATGGCTTCCTTGTGAAAATTTATGTGGGAATGAAGTTTGGTATGAAAATGGAACCATTGGAAGTAAAGATGCAAAATCTGAAATTCTGTCCAGTGAACTCTATTCTGGGCAGTCTTCTCGTGTGGATGTTTTGATTAGGCAAATGATGTCAGAAAATTATGAAAATTTCCAGTCTTAAAGTTCACCTCCCAAGCTTCAAAATGGAAATATAATTTGTGCCATTTAGTTTTGGGAAATGGGAGTTATGACTGTCCAAAGTTTGAGGTCGAAAATGGACTCTGTTTTGGGGCAATGATGAAATTTGTGTAATTCTGGAATTTTGTGGTGATTTCTGGTAATGGCTCATATTTTTTCTATAAAGAGGACTTACATATCTTTCATTTGGCTTTGGGATCACCTCATTTTGATTTTTCTAGAATTAGTTATGATTTTTCAAAGTTAGGGCAGAAAATCTGCCAGAATTTCTGAAAAATCCGAAAATGGGAAATTAAAAATTATGACATCATCATATTGTAAGATGACATCAACATGGAATTAAAAGCAATTCCACCATCTTCATCAGCCATTCCCGACCCCATTTCAGAAAAAAAAAA
The DNA here is from genome assembly GCA_963242795.1 of Inga leiocalycina. Taxonomy (NCBI): domain Eukaryota; kingdom Viridiplantae; phylum Streptophyta; class Magnoliopsida; order Fabales; family Fabaceae; genus Inga; species Inga leiocalycina. The sequence goes on from OY725321.1 coordinate 54,373,138, forward strand.
GACGTGAGAGAGAGCTTGGAGAAAAGAGAGAAAAAGAGGAAGAAATCTCACAAGGTAAACCAATTTCTCCGACGATCTAACTCCTAACACGTATAACTCCGACTCTAAGCTACTCCTCTTTATTCTTTAAGGTTGTGAAGCTCAAAATTTGGCGTTTCAAAGAGGCTAGGGTTCAGCCAAATTTGGGAAAAGCTAGTGGGTGCTTGAGGTAACTTCCAAACTTTCGTATATTGCTTATTCTGGTTGCTGTGGGCAATTTAATCAGTGAAATTTCACCGGATTGCCATTGGTTTTAAAGTTTGGAAATGATATGGCCTAGGGGTTATGCTGCCCAAATTGGGTCTTAATGTTAGTTGTAACCTAATGTAATGGTTAGTAAAGTGGTTAGGAGTAGAAAGGAACGCGTTTTCAAAGCCGAAATCGTAAAACCCCGATTTTCCCCGGAGAACTCATAAATTTCGGCCAGCTCTAGAAATGGGCCTTAGAGCTGGATTTTCAATGATTTGATGGTTCCATTGAGTTCAGGGGCAAAATTTAGGTGGGGTTACAGTTGGTCACTTTTTCGGAAAAGGCCGAAAAAGCATAATTACGAAAATGCCCCTAAAACCCTTAAAGTGGGGCTGCCAAGGGTAAATTTGTAATTTAACTTTGAATTTGATAATTCCAAGTACGAAAATGGATTCCTTGGGCGGGAATTTGTTAGAATAGCCCAGATTAGAATTTCGGGAAAAGTGCAACCGGACCGGGTACGGCGGGCCCGGGCAGGGTCCCCAAGGGCATTTTTGTAAATTTTCATTATAGACTAATATGGAACCTATTCTAAGTGTTTGAAAGTAGGAATTGGGGGTAGGAAATTAATCCACCATTCTTGATTTTGTTTATAGGCTTTAATATTTGCCGCCCTCGTGAGCCAACTGCGCCGAAGGACGTTAGGAAAGGACAAGGTAGTGACTCTCTCTCTCTCTCTTATACTTTGTGTAATGCACTGTATGTGTGTTGTATCACTGTTTTATAATGATTTCTGATGCTGCTGCGGTTACAGCTGGTGATAGCTGTTGTTTACAGCACAAGCTGTCGTTTACAGCGTAAGCTGTCGTTATTGTGATTACAACGTAAGCTGTCGTGATGTTGATTACTAATTACAGCGTAAGCTGTCGTGATGTTGATTACAGCAAGAGCTGTCGTATTGTATATACAGCCGTGAGTGCTGTCGTTTGTGGTGAAAACCATGTATCTGTGAATTGCTGCTGCTGTTGCTGTTTGTGATTTATGTACATGCTTTGTGTTTATGCATTGTGTGAGTGGTTTGTTACTACTGAGATTCTCTCGAATCTCATTCTTTCCTATGACTAACATTTCAGACAGGGCGTGTGGCTCAAAGGAGAAGCGGCCAACCCGGAGCAATTAAGACCCTTGGGGGTATATAGTTGAATTGGAAACGTTGGTTATGTATTTTGAACTCGGGATTACTGTATATTCTGAATCAGGAATACTACATTCGATTTTGGTTGTGTGATCCCCTAGTGTATACTTATAAACCTTCAGGTTTTTATGCATAGAACCCGGGAGTTGCCGGGGATGCGGTTATACACTCTGATATGATTGAATGTATATTAACTGCACAGGTAATTATATTCGAATATTGAAATTGAGACCTGGATGGGAAAACGAGTTTTGAAAGTTTTGTAAAAATTTTATTGTGAGACAAAAAGTTTAAAATGAGGTTAAAGCATCCAATGGTCTCTAATCCGATTTAAATATGTGTTATCGAATTATAATTACGTGTTTAAAGTCAGGGGGTTACAGTAGACATGGCATATATCAAATAGATTGTTAGATAAAGTAGAAATGATTAGTCCTATACTCTTCAATGTAAGAGTTTTTTAGCTATTTAGTCTCATATCTAATTATATATAATAAAGTAGTACTTTCCATATTGAGCAGTGATGCAATTTGGATAGATCAAGATTTTGTGGGCTTTGTAGCTAAAATCAATCACACTCCTATTCTATATATATAATAATGTAAGTGTTTACCTATACCTTGTATCTCTTGAGCAATTAAGCCTCGAAAGCAAAGGAAGATGGGGTAAAAAACAAATACCCCTATCAAAAAGGGTGCAGGGGTTATGGAAACCTTTGAACTTAATGCTACATTTGGTAGCATGGAATCAGTGCTTGGGAAGTGGAAATGGGGAGGGAACTCATTTTTGAGCTTGTTTGGTATGCTAGAACCTGGTTATATGGAAGTGCCAATTCCATCAAATCTGGGAACTGGCACTTCCATCCTTCCCCCATGGGAACTAGGTCCAGTTCCATGGAACCCAAACTTGAGATCATTTTGCCCCAGTAAATCAGGTGAACCTAGAGCCACCTTGAGGACGGTGAAGGACAACAATGATGATGGCAAGGATGACGATGAATGCTGAGGGCGATGGCAGGGTTGCGATCGACAATGCTTAAATCGGGTTTACGTTTTTCAAAGAGCACAAAATTAAACTTGAGAACATGCTTCTTTGATCTACATCTCGTCTCCTTATATCCCCATCTCCAAATTATCTCCCGTTCTGCCGTTCTCCACTTTGGCGTCCCTCCTTCTTCCTCTGTTCTTATGGCATTGCGCTCCTTTCTTGTTTTCCCTTGCAAGCTTCATTCTTAGTTTTCGGTCATTGCCTCTCACTATCTCACAATTGCCGTCACCGTTCTCACCCTGTGGTTGCTTCATTTGTGCGATTATAATTTTCCCCTTTTGCTAAGATCGATTCTCTTATTTAATGAGATTTTTTTATTGATGAAGATTTGATTCTGATTTTGGGATTGCGATTTTATTTTTCTTTGATCGATTATGCTTTCCCCCTTTTGCATCTATAAAGATTCAATTCGGGTTCTCCGGTGGTGGTTCTTTCAAGAGAGATTTTTTTTCAAAGACAAAGGTGTTTTGGTCTTTTTAAAAGAAAAATATACATATAGATTAAAAATTATATCCTACTTCCATTAGCATACCAAACATACTTTTGAACCTACTTCCATTTCCATTGCAACCTCCAGTTCAACTTCTATTTCCAGTTCCACTTCCATAAAAAACTCTTCCATGGTACCAAACGGGGCATAAGTGTTGCATATCCCCTCCACCCTTTGTGATTGGGCTATATGTTTTTTCTCTAAAGTCATTTGCTTTTTAAGATTAATTCTTGTGAACATATATAATTATATATAGGTCAACAGTTACATTAGCACTTATGTATGTCAACATTTGCATTGATTCTCCCCACAAAGCTTAGAATGTCTTGATCCAACCCAAATCGCATAGCAACTTGGTGTGAAAGGTACTATTCTATTATATATATGGAGAAGGTCAACTAGTTAAAAAACTCTCGCTTGAAAACTTTTATATCCATTCATCACGGCTATAAATTAAAACCATCATTTATTGTAAAAGTTCACAGTTCTTAATTATAAACCGATATTTATGTACTAAAACATAACAGTTTTCTATGTGAGATAGTTATTTATTTTTATTAAAAGTCACGATTCTTACATACAAATCATTATGTATGTTACTGAATAAATAACAATTGTAAAATGAGACCGTTATGTATCATGCAAGTATTACCATATATTATGACAGTTTTTTACGTGTGCCCATTAATTATTATCTCAGCAATGTGCAAATCATGGCCTCACCAAACCTCCATAAATAATGGGTGTTATATTTTAACTGTTGCGATAGGTTCAAAATAAATAATGGTTTGAAACCGTAATGTATCTGCACCAAGCTTTTATAGCACCCACATATATGACAATTCGGAACCATTATGTATGGCAGTCAATAACCCTCATATATCGTGATTTCTGTAGTAGTGACTAATTTTTGTCACTAATTCCAATGCAGGCTTATTTGTAACAGAAATTTGTGAGAAAAAAAAAATTCTATCACTAAATTCCATTGCTAATCTGTTATTAATTTATGTAACAAAATATTTTGTGATAGAATTAGCGACATCATATTTCCATCACTAATTTTTGTCTCTAAAGTCGTGACAAACTATTTTGTGGTGGAAATTAGCAACAGAAAATTTTTTCACTATTTCTCATCACTAATCCGTTACTATTTTCCATTTCAAAATATTTTGTGATGGATTTATGACAAAAAAATTCTGTTGCTAATTGAATTTTGTTGCAATTCCGTTCGCTAATTTCAAATTTCATTATTTTAGCTTATAATCCTACAACCATTTATATAATAACATAATTAATAATAAAAATATTTAAATATAATTTCAATTAAAAAATAAATTAATATATTTATGGGGTTGGTGTTAACTAAGGCATCATCATCATTGAGCTCATCGTTAGACACTTATTGAGACAAAAAACTTTTTTCATGTTTTATTAAAAAAATCAATACCTCTTTTGCCTTAATAAAATCTAAAAAAATAAGATAAGTGTTAAATTTCACATTTTGATGATAGTTGTTGATGACAAAACATGATTAAGTGCTTCACAAATAAATAGAAGAAACTTTGTTATAATCCTTACTAGAGTCATGATAGTCGAATAGGCTATACGAATAGTATTACCAGAAGAAGACATAACTAATCTAATGAGTCATTAAGAGAATCGATTATAGGAAGACTATTAGATTCCTATAATCCAATAAGTAAACAAAGTATTTGAATAGAACATGGCTTATAGAGAATAATTTACCCTAAGGTATTTGGATAAATTAATCAACTATAAAGGCTACATAATTGAGTTTATAAAACCTCTTCAAATTATTTGATATGTTATATAGCATGATTAGATTTTATAACAATTATATATTTTTGTAATTAATCAACTATAAAGGCTACATTTTGGAGGAAAAGTTTAAGCATGATCACCATCGTCCCGACATGTGCTAGAGCTGATCATGCGTCCCTAGATATTGGCATATCACTCATGGCTTGGTCTCCCACCACAGGTACGCATAGCTCTTTTTTTTGATTGATAACTGGAATTCATTAAGTTACAACTTAGAACTTAATACAAAGCAAAAGGGGAAACACCAAAGTAATCATCAACGACCGTCTCCTCCAACGAAGGTGGTGGTTGATTAAAGAAAACAAAAACCTCTGCATAAGTATGCGCTAATCTAGCAAGATGATCAGCATTCCTATTCTGTTCTCTAGGAATGTAATTCAACAAAACATGCCAATCTCTAGACAACCATAGTCTAGCTTCTACAATAATAACACTGAAAGGGTGGTTTTGCTCTCCACCTCTCGTTAACAAATTGATAGCCTCAATACAATCAATGTGAATCAGAATGTTTCTGTATCCTCTGTTCCAGCAAATCTGTAATCCTTGGATAATTGCTAAAATCTCTGTGATTGCAGGAGGAACTGTCAACAGCTTACACATGAAACCACCAAGCCAAGCTCCTTCCATATCACGTAAAACTCCCCCACAGCTGCATTGACCTGAGTCCATAGCCGATCCATCTACCGCCAAGTGTATAAAGCCTTCCTGCCTGTCTCTCGTACTCTGATATTCAGATGACTGAGAAGAGTAAAACTTACAATGGAAAAGCAGATCCTGATCGCAGCTAGCGCGAAAGAAGCTGGAATGTGCATCCTGTGAACAAAATTCAAGCTCCTCACCAAAGACATTCTTGCATCTGGATACCCATATATCCCAACAGACATAACTAAACAAGGAAGCCCATTGGACTTTTCTCGTGAAATTTCTGCCAATTCCATGTTTAAGATTCCAATTTATCCATTCTTTCCCTTGTAATGATATGAATTTATCCCACAAGGTCGGATGAATTAAGGCAATCCATCGCTCCCGGGCGTTGCCACAATCTCTAAGCATGTGCATCATGTCCTCCTCTTGGTTACAACCGAAGGAACAACTTGCCGAATCCAGGAGACCTCTCTGAGTTCTGCTTACGCATAGCTCTTTGCCTGATATTGAACCTGGTACCATAGTTTTGCTTACGTCATATATGGCCAATTTGATTTTGTAGTTAGTTATGATCATCACAACATTATATGATAATCCAAAGAAATATTAGCTTACGGAAACTCCTCTGAATGGTTGTAATTTCCATATTGTGTTGTTCGATAAATCATGAATGGTATAAATTTGTATGGAATGAATGTTGAAGGTAACACAGTAATTGGCATGTTGTGGATTTTAATTGTTGTTTCATACAAAGGCAGGAGGTGTTTTTATTTTAGAAAGGAAGTTCAAATATTAAATTAATTGAATAAAAGTGAAGGGCACAAGTCACAATTTTCTGCGCCATTACCAATTTAATTAACAAAAGGAGAAGCTTGCATTCTTTAAATTAGTAATTTAATTGACCTAATTCCTTTTACATTAAAGGTTTGAATGTTATCGATGGTTAATGGATTTTAACAATGGGCAACCCTCTATTATTATTCTATCACCGTTATCTCTCCCTAAATTATCATTTTTGTTAATGTGCCAACGGCATTGTCTCTGGGGTTTGTCTTTGACCATGCTTTGAATTCTGTTTTGCAACAATGTAATAGCTTTTGTATTGCAAATCTTGTTATGTTGCATTAGTTCTATATTAGTGCTTCCTGCACAGGCTATTTGGTTTTCCATTCAAATTGTTTGTGGAAGGATTATACATATATATGTGGTGTCAAATCTACAATATTGCTTCATATGCCATGCTAGATCCGAACGTGGAGGTTTTTTCTTTAAAAAAAACTGATGAATGGAAATATGATTTATCAAATCACTCCCGAACACAATCTTGCCTATCACCAAATATTATAGGTGATGAAAAATTCTAATTTAATTAGAAAGGAAGGGAAGTTATATATGAGATGAGATTCTAATCTAATTAGAAATATTATTTTTAAAGTGAAAAAACATTTTGAGATATTTGAAAGTGTAGGGGTGCCTTATAAATTTTATAGTTGAAAAATTTTCTAGACTCGTGACAAATAATGCCAAGTTGTGTATCTTATAAACTTTCTGTGTTGCTATGAATTATCAATTTTTGTGTTGCTTGAAACAAGCATTATGTGGTATGAAAATTTATCCATTTATCTATGATAGATAAATGTGATTTTTATATTTTGAGGCTATATGATTATATTGGTGTAAGAATATATATGTGAATATTCCTAAAGATGCAAATACTATAGGGTTAAGTAGCAAATTTGCCCCAGAAGTATGGGTCCAGGAGCAATTTTGCCCTGAAAGTTTTTTAGGGATCAATTTCGCCCCGGAAGTTTCAAAACGTAGCAATGTTGCCCTTTTCCGTTTAATAACAAACATTGACCGTTAAAAAATTGACATTGACTGTTATTTAACGGAAAAGGGCAATATTGCTACATTTTGAAACTTCCAGGGCAAAATTGATTCCCAAAAAACTTCTAGGGCAAAATTGCTTCTGGACCTATACTTCCGGGACAAATTTGATACTTAACCCAATACTATATGAACTGATTTTGCAATTCAATTGAGTATGCACAAATTTTTGAGAATTTGTTACATTAATGAATATTAATCCGTGTGATATAACACATGCTACATGCATGGTGATTGAGCATATATACATATATAGTTCTGTGAGAGGGAAATAAAACATTTGACTACTACCATAAATGTTTGTATCATGTATAGTGGATTGTTGTTGTATGAGATACAATGTTAACTGAGTTTTAATTTTATTTGAGAACTTCCACTAGTTAGCCAAAATTAATATATTGTGGGCTCCAAAGTTTATTAATTTGAAGATAGTTGCAATAGGCTAAGTTGTTGAAAACTTCTTATCAAGTACTTTGGTGTATAACCGACACTTAGTATCGCTAAGTTGTGATTGCCAAATAGCAATAGCAATTGTGGAGAAAAAAATAATGGTGCAAGTGAAAATCTTTTGAGATATAATGTGAATATGCTAGCTTAAGAATTATAGAGTTAATTTAATCAATTTTGTGAGGTCAAAAAGTTCACATACGGATCTGTTAACAAACCTAGGTAAGAATTAAATTAGCCGAGGGGAAGCAGACTAAAACCAATTCGAAATTAATAGCAATTGCAACCCCACCTCTATGATTAGTGATACCATAAAGGAGGTTCAATGAGTAAGAACAAGTTATTTGTTAGTTCTGCTAGCATTAAAATAAATTACCAGTCCCTTCCTATGGCATGAGAAAGTGCTAGAATGCATCATGGTGAGGCCAAGTGAAAGCGCTTAATGATTTTATAATCCTATGAGATGGCGTGCTCATTACAAGTACATTTCATGAATTTGCCTATATGAATGAGGAGTGCGGCCACTCCCATGAGATCGTGGCAAAATCTCTAAAAGCATTCATTAAATACTAGGTCACACACATGGCCAATTTAACTTGCAAAATTGTGCTAACAGTAGGAAATGTGGTGGGTATAATCTGGCTCTTAATACCTCTGGTATATACCCAAGAGTTGTTGGTTCATAGAAACAGGCTTCACTGGTGTAATATCATGAATTTTGGGATTGGAAGCTTGGGAATAAACCTGAACTAAGTGGACTGCTAAGTCCCGGTTTAGTAGCAGTTCCAAATCTATTCTCTAATGCTTCTTTGGGTCCGTTTGGTACGATGGAATTAATTTTGATGGAAATGGATATGGAAATGGAAATGGGGTGTAAAAGTATGTTTGGTATGTCATGGAAATGAGATATGACTTTTAGGTTAAAAGACCAAAATGTCCTTCAATTTTTTTTTTCCAAAAAAACATCATTCAGAGAAGCCCAGAACCTTCTCCTCCTAAAAACCTGCACCATTGCATTTTTTTCAAATGTTTGGTATGTTATGGAAATGAGTCCTAATTTATATGTGAAAAGACCAAAATGCCTTTATAATTAAAAAATAAAAAATCCCTCTCATTTAAAAATTTTAGGCTTATAGTATGAAATTCTAAATGACAAATATAAATTTTTTTTAAAAAAAATTGGAACCCAGAACCGGTCCGGTTCGTCGGTTTCCGGGCCGGACCGGCCGGTCTAGTCTGGGTTCCTGAATCTGGGTCTCATCTCAGAAAAGCCAAGGTTGGAATTGAAGACATGGAATTGCAAATCTTAGCTATTTTGGTGGAATTGAGTTTGATGGAATTGGCCCCATTTGGCTTCCATGTGGAATTAAATTCCATGAGTATTTCTTTATACCAAACATGCACAACTCATGGAATTGAATTCCAATTCCAATTCTATGCCTTCAATTCCACCATACCAAATAGGGCAATATCTTTGGGGCATTAAAGAAAATAAAATGGTGAATTTTAAAGAAAGTGATTATGCTTTTAGTGAAATTTCCTGAGGTAGTGAGTTTGTCATAGGTTTTGGAAAACTAAATGATGAGAAAAAATTATGAAATTTTACAGGGTGAAAGTAGACATCATAAGTTTTAATTTGATAGGTCATATAAATAAATTAAAGCTATATACAAAGAGTTATGAATTTTTAAAGTTTGCCTAGTGCAATTGATTATTTTCAGGAACAGCATGCAAAGATTGAAAATCTGGGAATTTTGTGCTTTCAGGTAGTAAAAGGATATATTTTTTCCTTAAAACTATACTCAATAAAGGTTCTATAGCCTTTAGAATAGCTCAGAAATGATGTCTACAAATTTAATTATGATTTTTCAAAGTTAGAGCAGAAAATCTGCCAAGAATGTCAACTATTCCGAAAAATGGAAAATAAAATGTGTTGGAAATTATGTAAATTGTGGAACAAGGAAATATAAGAAGAAAATAATTATTTGGCTTATAAACATGCCAAGTGGCATCATCTTAAGCCAAACAATTAAATATGAGTTTGTGAAAAGAGAGCACATGTGGAAGTTCAATAAAGCATTATATGTTGGCCAATTCATTGAGATAATTGAAGAAGCCCAAATTGGAGTATGAAGGACCTTATGGGACATCATTTTTGGGCCAACTAGAGGGAGGAAAAGTTAGTTCAAGTGTAATCGAGGTTATGACACCATTTGACGAAGATAAACTCAAGTACAAGCTTTGTCATAGCTCCAATTTAAAAATAAAATGAAAAGGAAAAGATGATGAGTTGTCTTGAGTGAGCATCATCATATTTTTCCTCCTCCTCCTCATATTTACTTTGGGCATTAAGGAGAGAAGAAAGAGAATGTGTCATATGAGATAAAGTCAAGTACATGGCGTCATAAATCTCATTTTGTGATAATAATAATTAATGGAATATGAGAAATTTTATTAGCCTTCCTTCATCTTTCTCATTCCCATTTCACGTCCAAACAACAAAGATAGAGAGAAAGGGAGAGCTTGGGAAATCTATAGAGAAGGAGGAGAAATTTTCAGGTAAGACCTTGTAGATTCAAGTTTTAGGTCTTCCAATTTGTATAATCACCTCTCTAATCTCTTCTTCTCCATGAAACACTATGTTTAGCAAGCAAATCTAAAGGAGAGAGAAAGAGGGTGGTAGGCCTTAAAAAGAGAAAGTAAAGAAAACCAAGGTAATTTCAAGAACTTCAATCTTTGAGGTAGTATGTTGTTGTTATTGATTTTCTTGGCTTGATTTGGTGTTTGTTAGTTGAACTTGTAAATTTGGAAAGTAATAACCCTAAGGGGTTCTACTGCCCAAATTTCCTCAAATCATAGTTAGTATGTGTTTAAATGGTTTAATAAGGGATTAAGAGTGGAAAGGCGTAAGCTTTAGGTGTTTAAAACACAAAATTGCAAATTTTCCCTTTTCCTTGAAACATTTTGGCAGAATTTTTCAAAGGGGAAGGAGTTGGATTTTCAATGATTTGATGGTTCCACTGAGTTAATGAGGGAAAATTAGGTCGGGTTACAATTGGTCACTTTCTCGGAAAATCCCAAAAAACCATAATTACGAAAGCGCCCCTAAAACCCTTAATTTGGGCTGCCAAGGGCAATTTCATAATTTGACATTGAATTTGGTAATTCTAAGCCTAAAAATAGATTCCTTGGCTGAAAATATGTTAGGATAGCTCATGTCAGAAGTTCGGAAAAAGTACAGGCAAGCCGGGTACCGCGGGGCCGGGCCGTCCCAGGGGCATTTTGGTAAATTTTCACCATAAGCTAAAATAACCGTAATAAACACTATGGAAGTGTCTAAAATGATACATGGATAGATTATAAACTATTTCTTGTACATTTAACATTTTAGGATCGACTCGGGAGACGAAAGTTAGTAGGTTTTACAAGGCACGCGATACGGGGTTGATAGAGCTTTGAGGTAGGGACATTATCTTTCAAAAATCATGCCATAGTTCATATGAATGCTGGGATGCCATTGTTTGTGCTTTTAATCAACATGGTTTGCCTAGACGAGGCAGTTAGTGGCAGAAGTGCACTTACACCTGAGCTTTGGTTGAGAATCCAACTGGTGTACGATTAGCGGGGAAGGTGCCCAACTCATGTATACATGACGATGATGTGTTATATTGTTCATTAATTGGTTCTTACATAATGCATATCATATTTATTTTTTACATTTTATATGAACAATAGCATGTTTCTACTGGGATTCCTTGGAATCTCACCCCTTTTTCTAAACAAAAATCTCAGCGGGTGCCAGCGGCTCAAAAGGCAAAGACGTAGGCAAAGGGAGGTGACAGGCATGTGTCTCAAGACAAAGACAACATCTGTGGTTATAGATAGTCCATGTTTAAAAGACTTTTGGATATTTGGTAATAGTTGTACATATTGTCGCATTCTGTTTGGTGGACTTTGGACTGTAAACAATTACTTTAATCAGTATATATGTACTCTTCTGTATACATGTGGAACTTGATCTCTATTACTCTGTGTATATCGAAATGGAAGTGGGTGATGACAATTTTGGTATTAGAGCTCCAAGCGATTCTGGAAGAGCTCAAGTGGTTCTAGCAGAGTGGCGGTTCTGGCAACAGGATAGTATACTAATATGGTCTTGATTACACAGTAATAGGAAATATGCATGAACAGGAGGTACTAAATGAGTGTATCTTCCTTATTTATGAATCAGTCCTGAGAAATAGCTAGTACCCGGAGGGCAGCAAGTGTTGTAATACTGATCTAAGGAAGATACCACTGGTATCAGGACGATAACAGCAATATCAGAGAATAGGGGTATCAGGGCACTCAGAGGTGATAGCAGTACCCAGATGGCAGTATTGGTGGTATTGGTACACCTAGAGATGATATCATTATGGTATCAGTGGTATCAGGATAGAATTAGGAAGCAATAGATTAGTGCACGTAGAGGCAGTACCAGTACCTAGATGATGGTATTAGTGGCTCCAGTGCACATAGCAACAATACCTGCACTATGATAGTAGTATCAAGAAGGTACCAACGGTATCAAAGTGGTGTTAAAAGTATCAGAAGACGATAGGATCAGCATACACAAAGGAGGTACCAGTGCCCAATCGACGGTATCAGTGAAACTAGTGCATTGGATAGAAGAATCAATGCACGCAATGATGGTATTAGAAGACTAGTATTAACGGTTCTAATAATGGCATCAAAATTGATATTGTGTATATACTTGCACTAATACGCAAACCATACGTAGTATTTTAATGCCTAAAGACAATAGGCACAACAATTAAGACAATGGTAGTCTCAAGGTATCTGTGGTTGAAAGTATATAAAGTCGTTGGAAAAAAAAAGCATATAAAGCCGGTATCTGTGTTTTTGCACGGGGGCACAAAAGTTAAGCATGCTCAACCCAGGGAAATCTTAGGATGGGTAACCCTCTAGGAAGTTGAGTTGGTAAAGTCATGGAGACTTGAGGAATCGTGATTGTCTTGAGATTTCTCCATGACTAATGATCATTTAAGTTAAATGATTTAAAGGATGCTTAGACGCATGGATATATTGAGGATGTAAGTATTGATTTTAAATCAGGACAGTTCTGTCATGATGAATACTGTCCAAAAAGGTCCATTTGATGGGGTTATGGCAATTTGTGGCATAGTAAATATTTTGAGGTTTCTCCATGTTAAGTAATGATCCTTATAAACACCATTATGATAAAGGAATGTAGGAATGATGTACAGTGATATATAAAGATGATGATTATGCTGTATGTCAATCCTAGAGGATATGATCCGATGATACTGAAGGTTGGGATAGGCTTGAATCCAATCTAAGTGAAAATAGTGCTTAAGTCGAAATATGAATTGGTTGTACTATGGTTCTGAAAAATGACAGAAGTTTGAATCTTGTGGATAGTGTTGAACCTTCAGTAATATTTTGTGGATGTTACCCAAATACCGTGGAAGTTAGAATATGCGCTATTCATCCTGATTCTTAGCGAACCTATTAGGTATAATTGAGGAAAATAATTTTCAATGTATGTGATGTTAAGGTTCTAAATTTCATGATGAACCTAAGATTTGTGTTAGAGACCCCTAAGCTGTATGATCTTACATGTCGAATATGTTGTAGTAGACCTATATGTCTAAAGGCCCTAAGACCTAAGGGACCAATGTGTCCTTAGGCTAGCAGATATATTCATAATGGTGTTGGGCTAATGATGATTTGTGGAGTTGAGGGAAGTGATCTCCCGGCTCAGTTAATGTTGAGGTTCTAAGAGTGAATTGTGATAAAAGAATCAGCTTAATAGTTAAACTGATTCTTTAGGAATTTGAATTGACCTGGATGGTCTAAGGTACTAGAACATAATACTAGAATGTATTGAAATGTGTATAAGGTTTCTCGAGGATGCTAGTTGCTAATTTAGTATAGGGAAAGATCTTGATAATAGAATATTCCCTTATTGAATAAGAATAGTTCTTAATAGAATAATGAGTAGCCACGAGATATGGTCTCAAGGATAAGATAGAGAATAGAATGTATAAGTGGCTTTTGGATTCTCGTTACAATAATACTTCTATCTAGAGACAGCCAACTGGAAAGAGCTATCTACAGAGGATTCAGATCGAAGAGGGCTACCTACAGAGAGTTTTGATCAGAGAAGGCTACCTATGGAGAAATCTTATCAGAGAGGGCTACCTACAGAGATTTCTGACAAGAGGGGCTGACCATTCAGTTGACTGAGTGAAGCACCGAGTACAGTATCGTAGCGTGGAGCCACAATGATGATGAACTCGCCTTGACAATGAACCATAGAGTGCAGCCGCCGTGACGTTGAATTATAGAGTAGAGCTACGGGAATGTTAGCTCTCAACGATGGTGCATTGTAATGAACCCGACATTGAATGAGTTTTTCTTGAGATAAGAGTTTATATGGTCCAGAATGATTCAAGTTGAAATGGGCCAAGGTTTGGCACGGAGAAACACATATTTTAGGTGCAATCATGTATTATAGGAGGTTCCTGTGGGACTCCTATTAAATCATCCTGACATTATTAAAGCTCATATAAGGAGATAAACCTCAGAGTGAGCAGTGGAAGCATCATAAATTATGTGTAATCTTTGGGTACCCATGATTGATGCTAAGGGTTAGACTCGATATGTATTCAGCAAACATAATGAACGGTATATGCTTAGGCTAAAGACCTGGTGGGCTAGTAAGTCTTTAGGCCAGCAGAATATAATATGTGTGAGAATTATACCGAGCAAAGGCTCGAGGCAGTAAGACCTGATGTGTAAGTTTGCATGAGGTGGTGTCCCTAGCCTGTAAGACCTGTGTACTTGGCATTGTGGTTGTTGTCTAGTGCGATGACATTGGACCAGTGTGTTTAGGGAATGTCTCAATGCTGGCAAAACATTCAGACTGTACCAGGTTGTAGCAGAGGCAGTGAGACTAGTGTAACCAAGCGCTTTGGTGTTGCTTGAGCAATGAGGTCCAGTGCTTGATATGATTGTTACATGGGCAGTGAGGTCCAGTGCTTGATATAATTGTTACCTAGGTAGTGAGGTCCAGTGCTTGATATGATTATTGCCTTAGCAGTGAGGTCCAGTGTATGTTATAATTGCTGGGCGAGTTAGGTCCAGTGGTTGATGTAATTGTGAGATCCAGGCGGAGTCCTGAAGAGGTGGTAAGGCCTATGAAACCAAGCGCTGTGGGAATGGACCAATGGGTCCTATGTTTGATTGCACGCTACATACTGCGTACAGAATGGATGATGAATGCTGAATACTATCGAGATTTGTAAAGAGAATATGGTGATTATGTTGCATGCTCGATGAGCTTGCAGTTGAAAGAGATAGATTGAATATGACTATGGTGTTGCATGGCTTGTGAGCCTACACGTGGTAATAGAATGAGATACGTTATAAGGCTAAGAGTATTGGGGCAGTGTTCCAACAAGGCAATGAGGCCTAGAATAATATATTGAGCCTCCTGATAGACAATCAGTATAATAATAGGCTGGGTGACCCATGAGTACAAAACGTACTGAATATGTAAGAGTTGATAGGTAGTTCAACCACATATATCAGGTAAATTGTGGTGCACGCTTTATAAGTATGCGCAACCTAGTATTGAGTTACACAGTGGATAGGATTAATCCCTAAGTTGTAGACGTTCAAATTTCAAGGACGAAATTTATTGAACGGGGAGAGAAATGTAATATCCCAAATTTTGGGATTGGAGGCTTGGGAATAAGCCTAAACTAAGTGAACTGCTAAACCCTAGTTTAGTAGGTGTCCCAAATCTGTTCTCTAATATTTCTTATATCTTTGGGGAATTAAAGAAAATAAAATGGTGAATTTTGAAGAAAGTGATTATGCTTCCAGTGAAATTTCATGTGAGGCAGTGAGTTTGTCATTTGGTTTTGGAAGACAACATATGAGCAAAAATTATGAAATTTTACAAGGTAAAAGTAGACATACTAAACTTAATTTGATAGGTCATATCAATAAGCTGAAGCTATATACAAAGAGTTATGAATTTTTGAAATATGCCCATTGAAATTGATTATTTTCTGGAACAGCATGCAAAGATTGAAAATCTGGGAATTTTGTGCTTCCAGCTAGCAAAAGGCTATATTTGTTTCATGAAACTAGACTCAATAAGGGTGCTATAGCTTTTGGAATTGCTCCAAAACAATGTCTATAAATTTAGTTATAATTTTTCAAAGTTAGGGCAAAAAATCTGCCAAGAATGACAACTATTCCGAAAATTGGAAAATAAATTGTGCAAATTGTGGAACAAGGAAATAGGAGGGGAAAATAATTATTTGGTTCATAAACATGCCAAGTGGCATCATCTTAAGCCAAACAATTAAATATGAGTTTGTGAAAAGGGAGCACAAGTGGAAATTTAATAAAGTATTATATGTTTATCAATTTATTGAGTTAATTGAAGAAGCCCAAACTGGAGTATGAAGGACCTTATGGGACGTCATTCTTGGGCCAACTAGAGGGAGGAAAAGTTAGTTCAAGTGTAATCAAGCTTATGACACCATTTGATGAAGATAAACTCAAGTACAAGCTTTGTCATAACTCCAATTTAAAAATAAAACGAAAAGGAAAAGATGATGAGATGTCTTTAGTAAGCATCATCGTATTTTTCCTCCTCCTCCTCATATTTACTTTGGCCATTAAGGAGAGAAGAAAGAGAATGTGTCATATGAGATAAAGCCAAGTACATGGTATCATAAATCTCATTTTGTGATAATAATAATTAATGGAATATGAGAAATTTTATTAGCCTTCCTTCATCTTTCTCATTCCCATTTCACGTCCAAACAACAAAGATAGAGAGAGAGGGAGAGCTTGGGAAATCTAGAAAGAAGGAGGAGAAATATTCATGTAAGACCTTGTAGATTCAAGTTTTAGGTCTTCCAATTTGTATAATCTCCTCTCTAATCTCTTCTTCTCCATGAAACACTATGTTTAGCAAGCAAATCTCAAGGCAGAGAGAAAGAGGGCGGTAGTGTAACCCCCTGCCTTAAATAGCGTAATTATAATTCGATATTACGTAATTAAATTGGTTTAGAGACCGTCGAATAGTTCAAAACTCATTTAGAACTCCCTGTGAAGTAGGGACTTTATAAAATTTTCAAAACTTCTTTCCTATTCCGATCTCAAGTTCAATTATCGAATATAATCACCTGTGCAGTTAATTCACATTCATTCATATCAGAATATCTAATAGCAATCCCGGCAACCCCCGGGTTCCATTCATACACAAAAAGGGTTTACAACCTCCATATAGGGGACTACACAACTACGTTCAACTATTCTTTACAACCAACATAATATACAGACACCCTGTCCAACAGGTTTAACCAACATAACCAAAATAGATGTCCCTACAGGATTCTAACCGCTCCGGGTCGTACGCTTCTCCTTAGAGCCACTCGCCCTGTCTGAAAGGTTAGTTAAAGGAAAGAATGAGATTCAAGAGAATCCCAGTAGTAACAAAACATTTATACCACACATAAGCACACAGCATGTAAGCAAATCATCATACAGCAGCAGCACCACAAATCACACTCCACCCTCATCCCCTTTCTCCGCTGGGAAGGCACACCGCCTAACCCGAACCGTTGTTAGCTACTCAGGGACTATTGGCGTGGCAATGCATACATATAGCCTTATAGCCCGTACAGCTATTCGGCTTTCACAAATGGCCTGTCGGCCTCCACAAATAGCTTTTCGGCTCACATAATCACATATATCACACCTCATCCTCATCCCCTTTCTCCGCCGGGAAGGCACACCGCCCTAACCCGAACCGTTGTTAGCTACTCAGGGACTATTGGAATGACAGTGCTAACACAAATCCACAGATGTCGCAGCATACGAATTCATTACAAATCAACGATATAACACACATACAATGCATCATATATGGTACAAAAGAAAAGTCACTACCTCGTTCCTTTCTGACATTCGCTAGCGTAGTTGGCTCACGAGGGCGGAAAATATCGAATCCTACAATTCCAAATGCACTATTTAGACACTTCCATAGTGTTACTTAGGGTTATATGAGTTTATAATGAAAATTTACAAAAATATCCCCGGGGACCCGGCCTGGGCCCGCCATACCCGGACCGGTTGCACTTTTCTCGAAATTCTAATATGGGCTATCCTAACATATTTCCGCCCAAGGAATCCATTTCCGTACTCAGAATTATCAAATTCAATATCAAATTACGAAATTGCCCTTGGCAGCCCTACTTTTAGGGTTTTAGGGGTGTTTCCGTAATTATGCTTTCTCGGCCTTTTTTGAAAAAGTGCCCAACTGTAACCCCACCTAATTTTCGCCCTTGAACTCAATGGAACCATCAAATCATTGAAAATCCAACTCTAAGACCCATTTCTAGGGCTGGCCGAAATAATGGTCTTCTCCAGGGAAAATCGGGGTTTTACGATTTTGGCTCCGTAAACGCGTTCCTTTCTACTCCTAACCACTTTATTAACCATTACATTAGGTTACAACTAACATTAAGACCCAATTTGGGCAGCATAACCCCTAGGAAACTCAATTTCCAAACTTTAAAACCAATGGCAATCCGGCGAAATTTCACCGATTAAATTGCCCACAGCAGCCAGAATAAGCAATATACGAAAGTTTGGAAGTTAACTCAAGCTCCCTCTGGATTTTCCCAAATTTGGCTGAACCCTAGCCTCTTTGAAACACCAAATTTTGAGCTTCACAACCTTAAAGAATAAAGAGGAGTAGCTTAGGATCGGAGTTACACGCGTTAGAAGCTAAATCGTCGGAGAAATCGGCTTACCTTGCGAGATTTCTCCTCTTTCTCTCTCTAAAAGCTCTCAACTTTCTCTCACTATCTTCAGCTGGAAATGGCGTGAAATGGCTGAAGAAGATGAGCAATTTGATTAATAATCCATGCTGACATCATCTTTTAATGAGATGATGTCATAATTCCCATTTTCGGATTTTCTGGCAAATTTTCTGCCCAAACTTTGAAAAATCATAACTAATTCTAGAAAAATCGAAATGAGGTGATTCCAAAGCCAAATGAAAGATATTTAAGTCCTCTTCATAGGAAAAATATTTTCCATTAATAAAAATCACCACACAATTCCAGAATTACATAAAACTCATCACTGCCCCAAAACAGAGTTCAGTTTCCATCCCAAACTTTGGACAGTTATATCTCCTAGTTCACAAAACGAAATGGAACAAATTATATGTCCATTTTGAAGCTTGAGATGTGAACTATAAGACTGGAAAATTTCATAATTTTTAGATACCTTTTGGTCATTAAAAACGTTCACACAAACGGACTGCCCAGAATAGAATTTCACTGGACAGAATTTTAGATTTTGCATCTTTGCTTCCATTGGTTCCATTTTCATACCAAACATCATTCTCACATAAATTTTCACAAGGAATCCATTGGAATCATTAAAATATCCAAATTCCCATCACACATTCTTCAAAAGTGTTTATTCAACATTCAACAATAATTACATCCACTTTTGAAGTCATTAGCCCTTAATCACTTTTTGGGATATTACAGGTAGGCCTTAAAAAGAGAAAGTAAAGAAAACCAAGGTAACTTTAAGAACTTCAATCTTCGAGGTAGTATGTTGTTGTTATTGATTTTCTTAGGTTGATTTGGTGTTTATTGGTTGAACTTGTAAATTTGGAAAGTGATAACCCTAAGGGGTTATACTGCCCAAGTTTCCTCAAATCATAGTTAGTATGTGTTTAAACGGTTTAATAAGGGATTAGGAGTGGAAAGGAGTAAGCTTTAGGTGTTAAAACACAAAATTGCAAATTTTCCCTTTTCCTTGAAACATATTGGCAGACTTTTTCAAAGGGGAAGGAGTTGGATTTTCAATGATTTGATGGTTCCTCTGAGTTAATGAGGGAAAATTAGGTCGGGTTACAATTGGTCACTTTCTCGGAAAAGCCCAAAAAAGCATAATTACGAAAGTGCCCCTGAAACCCTTAATTTGGGTTGCCAAGGGCAATTTCATAATTATTGAATTTGATAATTCTGAGCCTAAAAATAGATTCCTTGGCTGAAAATATGTCAGGACAGCCCATGTCAGGAGTTCGGGAAAAGTACAGTCGGGCCAGGTACCGCGGGGTCGGGCCGGGGTCCCAGGGACATTTTGGTAAATTTTCACCATAAGCAATATAACCATAATAAATGCTATCGAAGTGTCTAAAATAATACATGAATAGGTTATAACCTTTTTCTTGTATATTTAACATTTTAGAAGTCAGCGCGTTTTACGGGGCACACGATACGGGGGTAATAGAGTTTGAGGTAGGGACATTATCTTTTATATATCATGCCATAGTTCATATGAATGTTGGGATGCCATTGTTTGTGCTTTTAATCAACATGGTTTGCCTAGACAAGGCAATTAGTGCCGGAAGTAAACTTACACCTAAGGGTTGGTTGAGAATCCAACCAGTGTACGATTAGTAGGGCAGGTGCCCTAGTCATGTATATATAACGATGATGTGTTATATTGTTCATTAATTGGTGCATACATGGCGCATATCATATTTAATTTTTGCATTTTATATGAACGATAGCATGTTTCTACTGAGATTCCTTGGAATCTCACCCTTTTTTCTAAACAAAACATCTCAGCAGGTGCCAGCAGCTCTAAAGGCAAAGATAAAGACAAAGAGAGTTGACAGGCATGTGTCTCAAGATAAATTCAACATCTGTGGTTATAGATAGTCCATGTTTAAAACACTTTTGGATATTTTGTAATAGTTGCACATATTGTCGCATTCTGTATGGTTGACTCTGGATTGTAAACAATTACTTTTATCAGTATATATGTACTCTTCTATATGCCTATGGAACTTGGTCTATATTACTCTGCGTATATCGAAATGAAAACGGGTGTTGGTAACTAGCATCTTTGTGTACCAAGTGTTATCAATCTAGGTATAGTTCATAGTCCAAAGGACCGCCAAATACAATGATTATATCCATGTGTATAACTTAGCTAATGAGGCTTTGAGCTTCTTTTAACACAAGAAGTCTCATACAACTCAATATTGAGAATTCCCTAGTGTGTAATAAAATATGAGCTTGAGTTAATGAAAAGGCTAATAAGAGGAGTCTTTGAATGTGACTTAATTGATCAGTTTTAATGACATTTAAAATGGTTTTATTGTATTAAATTGTCATAAATCCTTGTTTAGCAACTATTATTTTAATTGTCATTCATCGTCATTATGGCTGCTCAACGAGTAAGTACAATGTCTTATAATTTCAAATCACTTCAATACAAAATAAACAAGTGTTTCCTTAGAGAAAATTGATCCCTTCCATGTATGTATATAAAGTTAAACCCAAATAGAAAAGCCGAATAAAACATATTCCCATTTCTAGAAAAACAAACTAGAATATTCCAAAGTGCTAGCACTCAAGTAAAAACCTTTATAAGAAAATAACATAGTTAAAAATATTTGATGTAGAATTCAATTTAAACTACTACATCCATATCCAAGTGGGGCCGTTATTTACTCACATGCAATAGCTAGAGTCTATCACACTTAATAGTCTTCAACTATGGTTCAACCTTAGCCCCTAGCAATTAAACCATAGCATCATAGTCATTCCAACAGCAACTTTATAGATATCTATACTATCTTATTTAATAAATTAAATTCCTTCATTTCCTTTATAAGAATCTCAGCTTTATATAATGTTCAAATTCAATTATAAGCTTCATGATCTACATTACATATTAGTCTCAATGCCTAAAATTTTCTTCTAAGCATACACATATATTAGTCACAATGCAACTACCTTTATAAAATGAGTTCCTTAGTCTCAAATTTCATCCAAGGTACACCGTTTAATCTAATCTACAATAGATAGTATCAATATGTATATAATCATTCATTAAACAATATTTTCGAAAGTGCTACTTATCCTTCAACTATAAATAGTTAATATGTATTTCAATAGCTACTACAAATATTTAAACTTAATCCTAGAATTCACCCAAACTCCTTTCATACACATTTTTACAAACACCAAGACATGCATCATCTTCCAAACAAGTTTACTAAGCTCATTAAACTATAATTTCAGCTTATTTAAGCCTTCATGCTTCTCAAACCCCACGAATAAGCTAGGAAACAACACCACATAATTATTGAAGCTCAATAGATAAATATCCACACTCATATGGCAGCCGTATGAACCAAGGAAGAAAAAGGGGGAAAACAAAGTTTTCAAAACATACCCAACACTGTAGCTTTTGCTGAAACAGAGGATTTTGAAGAAAATGATGACTTCCACAATAACAAACAACAACAACAACAACAAAGAAGGTAGAGTTCTAGCAAACCCAAACCACAGCGATGGATAGAAAATCAGTGGCTTGCGCAAAGAGGAAGAGATAGTCGAGCAAATTCCAAAAATTTCTCTCCTTTTTGTTGGGGGCGTTGAGGAGGATTGAGGGAGAAGAGAGAGAAAGCAACGACTGAAATTTAGAGACGAGGAAGAAGACGAGAGAAACGAGCTGGGGCACATTGATGAAAGCAATGGGGACGGAGGTAAGCAATGAAAGAATGACAATGCAAAGAGGGAGCACAAGCTTCCAGAATTTTCTTTTACTACTTTCTGTTGCTCAAGTCGGTGGAAAATAGAAGGGAAACAAAAATCTGATGCTATTATTTTTTTTATTTTGTTTGTTTGTTCTTTTTTTACCTTTTTATCTGGGCTTTCACAAGGGGCCACGTGTTTCTGTGAGATAATTGTTGCGTTTTGTGACAAAGGTGGGGTTCGAATCTTGGACCTCTAGTATGTGTTCTGATGCCTTTGCCAGTTGAACTGCTTTAACATTGCGTTATTTATTCACGTAATAATATATATAATGTAATAATTAAAAAACAAATATAATATTAAATATATATTTATATATAATTATATATTTTGTTTTAAATTATATACACATTGAATATTTTTTCTGAACAAAATAAAAGTAGAAAAACAAAGTAGATCTGGAAGTGTTTATCACTTGGTAATGAGCACTCAAACTCAATCCTTGTAAAATATTGAATTTCATGTCTAACTCATTAAAGGAAAAATCATATATAAAGACGGTTGAAACAAGAAAGTTCTATAAAAGGTTGGTGAATTTAACAAATATTAATTTACGTATATGACCTAATTCAAGATATTTGAATGTTGGTAATTATACTATAATACCCCTAACCCTTTGAAGGGAGTCAGAAAGAGGGAGGAGTGGGAAAAAAAAGCGATGAGTTTGAATTGCTTCCTTTTGCTTGAGGGCTTTCCTGCTCACAAGATCCCTAATTTTCTTATAAAGGAACCCACTGCTCCCAAGCAAAATGGTTTCCTTATTAAGTGTTTCATTGTTTCCCCCATCCACCCTGCATGGTGCCTCTCGATCGACTATACAATTCATTCTATACTTGTGTGGCTTCTCCTCGAAACTTGATGAGTGATGAGTCATAGGCAATTAAATTTAATATAATTTTGAAGTATTTTGTTTCTCAACACTAAGTTTAATTGATGCCTCTTGTCTCGAATTTTATTTGCACATAGAACCATCCTGCAATCCCTTCTAATCAAATGACTTTGTGTTTATAGACTCTGATTATTCAAGTTATATAGATAGGCTTTCACTATTTCTTGATTTTCTTGCACTACAAAAAAAATCAACTTTCGGCGGTGAATATCTTTTGCCCACCAAAAGTCTTTTTTTAAAAATTTTAATAATTTTTTGAATTTTCTAATTGTTATCAAATTTATATAATAATTTTTTTGCTAATATACTTTGTTACAAAGGAATAATGTGTTTTTATATGGTGTTACAGTAAAGATAATTTGAGAGATAATATGTTATGAATATAAAATAATTTTAAATATAACTTGAGCTGTAAAGGCTAACTAAATTAATATCTTCGTTATCAATTGAAGTATCTTATCATTTTTTCTTCTAAAATGTTACTACTATATAACTAGAAATTTCATAACTTATTCTTATAAGATGTGTTTATTCTTTTACTTATTTGAAATATATTTGTATCTGCTTATCACTTTAATTAACTAATGAATTCCAGTTGTATAATTTGAAGATTATAGTGTACTTTGAAAAATTAAAGTAACTATATTTAATGAGTTAAGAATTACAAGAATTAGAACCCTATTGAAATAAAGAAAATAATTATCAAAATATCTTCCTCTTCTTTTTTCCCTTTAAGTGAGTACATGGTATAGTTAGCATCCAATACACATTTCAAAGAAAATGAAGGCAATACTTACATAAATATACAATACAAAGAATATAAATATTTGTAGTAAATCTTTCTCCCTCCAAAAAAATTTTCATGTTCCCCCTCTAATTATAAAGTTAAAAATTAAAGATTTGGTTAATTCCCGCCAGAGGCGGCCTTTTTCCCTTGAAAAAATCTCTTGCGGCTCTCTTCTTGCTTTGTCCAAATCTCTAAGAGCCCGTTTGGTTCGACCGCATTGCATGCCTGCAATAGCAATCATGATTGCATTACCTAGAGAAGAGTGTTTGGTTGCTCTTTAGCATGGTAATAGGGTTTACCATGGTAATGATGATTACTAAAAAATTGGTAATCCACATTCATACCTCCCCCACTATGAATCCTCATTACCATCCTATTGCATGGTCTAAAAAGTCTAATTTACCCTTTAGTTTTCCTTATCTTTATTTCACTTATCTTATTTCACTTGCCGTATCACGTCACAACTGCCACCGCCACAACCTCTTCCTCTTCCACCGCCGTCACCTCCACCTTCTGCTGCCATAACTACCTCTTCCACCGCCGTCACCTCCACCCGCCGCCACCCCCGGCCCAGCCACCGGCCCACCGCCACCGTGGCCACCTCCCCCTCAGCCGCCGCCCTCACCCCCCGCCGCCCATCGCCGCCGCCGCCGCCACCTCCTCCTCCACGGCCACCGGCCCACCGCCTACCACCACCTCTTCCACCCCCGCCGCCCACCGCCACCACCACCTCCTCCTCCGTTGCCACCCTCACCCCTGCTGCCGCCACCACCACCACCACCTCCTCCACCCCCGTCGCCTACCGTCGCCTACCGCCACCTCCTTCGCCGCCACCGGCCCACCGCCCATCTCCACCACCGCCACCACCACCCTCGCTGCTACCACCACCACCACCTCTTCAGCCGCCGTCGGCGGCGGCCCACCACCCATTGCCACCACCACCTCCTCCTCCTCCACCCCCGCCGCCCACTGCCACCACCACTACCTCCTCTTCCCCTGCCACCCCCATCATTGCCACCACCACTACCTCCTCCTCCTCCATCCCCTCCATCATCGGCTTGTAACTATTTTTTCTACAAAGATTATATTAAGGGGTAAAATGGACTTTGTGTAATATATTAATTTTAAATAATTGTTAAAATATTAACTCATTGCATGTTGCTTAAAAATCAAACCAAACACTACCCTTGTAATTAATATTACATTGCATTACCATTGCATTGCATTGCATTGCATTGCATCGCAGGGTGTAATGGAATCGAACCAAACGGGCCCTAATTCTCTACCCTGCCCCTCCAATTTCAGTCATCATCTTCTTTGGCTCTCCTCCACAGCACCATCCATCCATATCACTAATCACCACAGTGGTAATCCCTCCCTCCCTTCCCTACATTTGAACCTAACTTCCCTTCATTTGTTGTTTCATTAATCGCATATGACGCAGAACTTCTTTTCCCCCTTGCTCTGTCAATTTTTTGTGTGCGCGTGATCATACAAAGGTACATATATTCTTAAAAGCAACTGTATAGTTTCGATCTAAAGGCGCAATTTCAGAGGAAGGACAAATACAACTCGAAATTTGGTCATAACCCAAAGCTTCAATTTAATATTTTTTTAAAAACATTTAGAGATACTTCCTTTTTTCTGGCATTTATGATTATGTTGCTCTTCCTTTGCCATGATTTAGAACATCTCAAGCAAGCAACACTTCATAGCGACTGAAGTAATTATTTTTTAATGAAAACGTAGCGCAGTATAAGAAACAAGCGAGGGTGAGGCCCCAATTGTTGGAATCATAATGCCATTAGCAAATATGTGTGAGTACAATGCTTATGTCAGCTTGGGTGAATTAAGAATGCAACAAAATTAAGTGGTACTGGGACAATGAATGGAACATGTTTGGTTCTTAGTGTAGGGCCATTGTCTTTTCTTTTCTTTTCTTTTCCTTTTTGAAGTGTTTGATATCTATGGATTTTATGCAATTATGATGCACGGGAAAAGTGCTAACTATTAACAAAATTATTGCTCTTGGATTGTACACAGTTTGAGCATTTTTCTATTTTTTTTAAAAAACCACTGCATATCTATCACTGCTAGTTCTGGTGATCTCCTTGGCTTCAAGTCTGGTTATTAGTTATTGGTTTGTTTAAAGAAGACTGTTTTCTAATTGTGCATGGTAGAATTAGCTGAACTTTGCTGCATAAATTGGTTTTAGCGATTGAAACTACACTTGGTCGAACCGATCGGGACACTGGGTTAAGGGTCAGTTAGGTAGTCAAACCAGAGCTAAACCAGGGCTAAACTGGTGAGGAAGTAAATATTTTAGGCTTATTATATGAAATTCTGTGTAAAACTAATAAAAAATGATTTTTTCAAAAAAAAATTTAAAAATAGGTGAACCGGTTCGTACGGTTCACCACCGGACCGGACCAGTTGGACTACCAGTTCGTCAATTCACAAGCTGAACCGGCCGGTCCGGTTCGGTTTTAAATTTCTTGCCTAATACTGATGCTTACTCGTTTACTATAGATTTGTTATGCATTTTTCCACCTAAGAGTGTAAAGCTGAAAAACCTTTTGCCATCTAACCTGGGATCAAATATGAGGAGCATGTTGGCAACCATCTCATGGTTTGTTCTTATTATCACTTTTACTTGTTAGAAGCATTAGTTGTGGTTTAACATTTAAGCTTTGGTCATTTACCAGTTCTTATAATATTTATCTTAGATTAATTTTTATATTTGTGATCTTTTTTTAGCAATGGCTCTTTCAGCATTTAGTCTCTTGTACCCTAAAATTAATAAAACATTCTTCAAGTACTTTGTTGTTATGTTAGTGGGTTTCTAGATGCATTGCCTTCTTTTAGTGATGACTTTTCTATACTTTAATTTCAACAGTGACAAAGGAAAGTCGCCACCAAAAGTATCAACAATAATCGTATCTGTAGCGACAACATGTTGCCACCAAAAACCCTTTCAGTAGCGACATGTATACTTTTAGTGGTGACTTTTGTGACCACTGAAAGTCTGTTTTTTTGTAGTATTGGCATATAATCCAATAACTTGGTTGGTAATTTGCTTCTATTGTAGTCAATTTTGCAATCTGACGATGCGTTTGGTATTTCAAGCGCTTGTCTCTGTTTTGCCTTTTTAATAGGGTTTTGTTTTCAATTTTGTTGTTTTAATATGGAGGTAATTTGACTTAAATTTTAAATTCGTAATTATGACGCATAACCTAATATATAATTTGTTAAATTCAACAACCCAAATTAAAATTTGGGTAATTCAACCGTCTTTGTAACCCCTGCCTTAATTGCCGTTATTACAATTTGAAAATGCATAATTAAGATAAATTAGAGACCTAAGGAAAATACAAAATCTGTTATATGTCCCAACTTCAAGACAGGGACCTGCCTTGAGATAAAGTGGGTTTTCAATAATTTCTTTCAAAACTTGTTTAATCTGGTCTCATGTTCAAATCTCAACTATAATTAACCAGTATAATTCAGTTGCATTTATATGTATTAGAGTGTAAACAAAATTTCTGACAACACCCAGGTTTCATGTATTAACTAAATGGTTTACGGAGAATTTCCACCCTTAACAATTTCCTAATCATGGGATTACATAACATCAGTCAAAATACACGTTAATCACATGTACAGTAATTCCAACCAAAATATGACAACCAACTACCAAAACTACATCCCTAGAGGAGTACTAGCTGCCCTTGGTTGCTTGTTTCTCCTTTGAGCTGCTTGCTCTGGCTGTAGGTTAGTCAATGGAAAGAATGAGATTCAAGAGAATCCTAATAGTAACAAATCACTCACACAATATATAATCACATAGCACGCAAGCAAATCACTATGTGTAACAACAGCAACGATCACAATTATGCTTGACTAGCATCACAATCGACAGTACTCACAGCTGTATACACATAATATACATATAGCCTTTACGACATACATATGGCTTTCGCAGGATACAAATAGCCTTCATGGCATTCACATGGCCTTCACAGCGTACACATAGCCTTCTCGACTTACACATAGCCTTCACGGCTTACACATACACAGCAACAAACTCCACAACATTTGCAAGCAACCCAATTCAATGATAAAACATACATACAATGCATTACACATAGTATAAGAGAAAGTATCACTTCCTTGTTCTTTCTGTGTGTGCTCTGGGACCGGTTGGTCATGTGCATGGCAAATGTCAAATCCTAAAACCATAATAAAGGACAACATGTTAATCTTTATTTCGAGTTCTTAATTCCAAAAACACCTAATATTGGTTATCATTTGAGACCTTTAAGTGGCTAATAGAAGCCTAAACAAATGCCTAAAGGGTTGGGAAAGACATAGCTGAAGACCATCTTTCGAAAGTTCAAAATGCCATTTTTGAAGGGTTGGCCACGACCAAGCCACCCACTGGCCGCGGCCAACAGATGGTTAGAAAGTTTTGGGCCACAGCCAACATCCTTAAGCCGAGGCAAAAAACAGGTCAAAAACTTTTGGGCCGCGGCCAAGAACTGGTCAGAAGGTTATGGGCCGCGGCTAGCCATTGACCTGTTTCCTGGCTAATTTTCAAATGACTATAACTCTTTGCATAAACATCAAAATGACTCAAACTTTATACCATTGGATAGCTTGCAAGGTAAATTACAAGACTGGAAAATTTCACAACATTTTGACACTACTTGCTATTTCAAAATCCTATGCAAAGTTAGTGTGTGTTTGGGGGGACGTTTGAACCCCCCAAATGCTAAATTGAGCCTATAAGCTCAATACACAATTTGGAAAAACAAATTGAGTGTTTGTTTCCCAAAGTGAGCAATCGAGCTTAATTCTATCTTAATAGCTTTTGCCACAAGCTCCATTTCTCAGCTTTTCCTGATTTAGCTTTTGGGAAAAGTGAGAATGGTTAAAATATTTTTTCAGTTATGTCAGGTGAACTATCAGACTTATTGCAATTTTACCCTTAATGTACTTTTTTTGCTACAAAATTTAATTTCAACTATTATTTGGTGCTTTTAACCCTTAAAATATTTTTTCAACTGTACCCAATATATTATCAGACTGATTGCAATTTTATCTTTAATGTACTTTTTCAGTTCCAAACATTATTTTAAACTATTTTTTAGTGTTTTTAACCCTTTAAAATATTTTTTCACCCATTCTCTCTTACTATTATCACAAAAGTCACGTGTGCTTAAGTCAATCCAAACAAGTTTTACTTTTGCAAAAGTCATTTATACAATCGCTGTTCCAAACATAAATCACATTACACAATCGAGCTTTTACCAAAAATAAAATTACCAAACGCTAAATTGAGAAACTCCATTTTTTCTATCGCTGTTCCAAACACACTCTTAGTCAGTTGCATAGCATTTTACACTTGACCATTTTCCAGAATTTTTCAATTTTTCACCAAAGTGTCCAGTGACTCCCAAAATCCATAACCAGACCTATTCACAGATAATTTTCCACAAGGCATCTAATGGCAACATCAAAACACTCAAATTCACATCCCATACACATGTTCTACTATGACTTCAATGCAACACAATGTCACAACACCAAGTCCCAACATTGTCAAACTTCACATTCAAACTTCAAACCACTTTCATTGTTCTAATGACACAACTAAACACCATATTAAGCACAAAAAACCATGCAATTCATTCAATCCAAAATCACACAAAAATCAGGGCAAAAATCCTAAAATTCAAACTGTGAACACCCTATTTTGTCCGAGACTCACTCAAAAATTAAAAACACTAATAAAAATAAATAAAAGAAGTTTCTCTCATTGATGATGATTGGTGTCTAAATTAGCAATCATCTTTAAAGGGAAAATTAAAAAATAAATAAATAACAAAAATAAAAAAAATCCTCCCATCGATGATGATCGGTGTTCAAATTGGCAATTATCGTTAAAAGGAAAAAAATAATAAAAATTAAAATTAAAAAAATCCTCTCATTGATGATGATTAGTTTCCAAATAGGCATTGTCATTCATTAAAGGAAAATAATATATATATATATATATATATATATAAAGTATCTCCCATTCATAGGTTTAAATTAGGAAGTGGCTTGGAGGGAAAATATAAGAAAATAAATTAAAAAAACTGAAAATACAAAATAAAAAATCTCTCATTTATGTTTAAATTGGGAAATTACTTGTCAGAAAAATAAAAACAAATTAATTAAAAACGAAAATAAAAAAAATGTCTCATTAATTGTGATTAGGTCAAGTTAAGGAGTTAAATTGATAGAAAATACAAAAAAAATTAAAATTAAAAAAAAATCTTCATCGATGGTAATTAGGTCAAGTTAGGTAGTTTTTACAAAAAACAATTCAAAAATGAAAATTCAAAAAAAGAGCATTTATGAAGAAAACCCTATATTGAGACTATAAATAGGAGTGCAAGGATTGAAGCAAGACAAAAAAAAAAAGCTTAGGAGAGAAAAGACATAAGAATTTGAGAAGAATTTTGGGAGAACAAGGAGGAAAGGTAGAGTGCTAATTTGATTTCTCATGTCATTGCTTCTTATTCTTTCAAGGGTTTTGAGAATTAGAAATTTGTTGGAATAACCTAATATTCTTCATGACATGTCTAGACGTTTGCCAATGAACATATCCATGAGATTGAGGCGCTTACATATAAAGCTCTAGGCATGTTTTTATTTGGTTTCCTTCTATCTTCATTGAATGCTCATGTGATCCCAACCATTTGATATTGCTATATTTGAACCCATTACTTTGCTGACAGATTTTTTATTGTGATATTTTGATGGTTGAAATGATTGCATGCTCTCTCCTCTAATGCTAACACGTCATATTGCAAGAAAGCCTTTTTGTTTTGATAGGTCCTCACACTTTCTGACTCTTATATACTTGATCGAATTTGATCTCTTGCCCCCAATATATGCTCATCAAAATTGAAGGGATTTATAAGATGGATAAAAGAAAATGTAATGAATTGTGTGTTGATCTATCCATGTGCTTTTCTCATCTTGTTTGTTTGAATAGCTTTCAAGGATAAAAGATAAATATAAATCTCCTCACCTTTGACTTCCTTTTTGTTTAACTTGTGCTATTTTTTCTTCTTTTTCCTTCATCCCTTTCTTAGGTTCTCTTTCAAAAAAAGGAAAAAAAATATTCTAACACATGTTTATAAATGAAAATAAAATGGAAAAACTCTCTTTCATAAAAAAATAAAGAAATTGCTTTCATAAATAAAAAAATACAAACCAAACAAAAATAGTTTTCTCAAATAAATTAAATAAACATTTTTATAAAAAGCACCAACCAAGTGACACGTTTTTCTACCCCCGAATTACGTGGACTTTGATCCCTCTAAAGGATACGTAGGCCCTAGGTTTTCATTCTAGGTCAAGCCCAACTTTGTAAATAAATATATTTCCTCCCTTATTTTTATTTTTATTGGTCTTACTTTATTTCTTTTTGTAAATATGATTTTTTTATCTCTTTTTAGGTAATTATAATAAAATTAAAGGCCATATTCATTTTTAAATAATTAGTTTAGGGTAACCATTCTTATGAATGGGTGTTGTGGGGTGCCTAACACCTTCCCCATACACAATCGACTCCCGAACTCTAAATGGTTTTTGAAGACCAGTTTCATTTTCAAAAGAGGTTTCCAAAATTATCCTTTTTTCAAAATTTTTGTGGCGACTCCTTATTTTTCAAATTTCGAGTGCTACAGCTTGGCGACTCCACTGGGGACAATTTGAGAGTCAAGCCCATTTAAGTTAAGTGTTTAAAAATAATTTGGCCTAAATTTTATTTTAATTACACTTTTTTTTATGAATAGTTGTTTTTATTTATTAAATTCCTTATTCATCTATTTGTTTACTCTCTTTTTTCTTTTTGTTTTCTATCTATCTTGTGATCTAGTTAGCAGATGAGGGTTGGGTAAATCCTAGGCTCACAAATTGATATGCTCTCCACATACACTGAACACAAACACTATTTTCCTCACACACATTTTGGGCCCTATACCCGGGTCTGAGTTCCTTAGGCGAGTGGAAGTTTCTAGTGGTCTCCTTGTGGGGGTTTTAGAACCCTCAGAGGTTACTGTGAAGACTTCGTCATAGCTATTACTCATTTAGTGATGTTGATCCCTGTGGGGTTTTTAGAACTCCATGAAGGTCAATTTCATCAAATAGGGTCTCCGTCTTTACGATGGGGCTAGTTAGGAAACCTTTATCTATGATAATTAGAACCACCTTAAAACCATTGCACCTATTAGTAGAAATTATCGACCTACCTAATTAATTAGTACCTGCCTTTTTTAGGAGAGATACCCCCAACCTAGGGTTATTCCTAAAATAGGACACTAGAGGACATATATTTATTTATTATTGATAATATTATTTGTTACCCATGCATAATCAAAGAAACCCGTAGGATCAAGCGGCTAATTGTCACTTCACTTGAGTATGTATCTAGCATTACTCCTTATACAGATATATCACAAGGAAAGTGTCAGCATTAGATAGCCAACCTTAGTGTAAGGGTTTATGACCCTAAAAGACTATGAGATCACTGCATCTATCATGTTAGAAAATATCTCAAAGAGAGATAACCCTTTTAGGTCTTGTGAGGCATCATTATATCATTTATAGGCCTTTTAGCTTCATTTGATATGGGCTTTAGACATAATCATCATTTTTAAAACCCTTAGCCGCGTGATGGCCTGAGCCATTCGCAGGTTAATGGGCACTTCATTCTCTCTATGAGGTAATGGATCTCTTGAGGAGGTGAAGTTCTTTTTCTTAATGTCCATGACCCATATCGAAACTTGAAGTACAAGTCATCACTCTTTTATGTCTCATGAGGTATCATTATATCATTTATAGGCCTTTTAGCTTCATTTGATATGGGCTTTGGACATAATCATTATATTTAAAACCCTTAGCCGAGTGATAGCCTGGGCCATTTGTAGGTTAATGGGCACTTCATTCTCCTTATGTGGCAATAGAACTCTTGAGGAAGTGGAGTTCTTTTTCTTAATGTCTATGACCCATGTCAAAACTTGAACTACAAGTCATCACTCTTTTATGTCTCATGAGACATCATTACATTAGTTATAGGCCTTTTAGCTTCATTTGATATTGGCCTTGGACATAATCATCATTTTTAAAACCCTTAGCCACGTGATGGCTTGGGCAATTTGTAGGTTAATAGGCACTTCATTCTCCTTATGAGGTAATGGATCTCTTGAGGAGGTGGAGTTCTTTTTCTTAAAGTACAAATCATCACTCTTTTATGTCTCATGAGGCATCCTTACATCATTCATTGGCATGTAGCTTCATTTGATATGGGCCTTGGACATAATTATCATTTTTAAAACCCTTAGCCGCGTGATGGCCTGGGCCATTCACAGGTTAATAGGCACTTCATCCTCTCTATGAGGTAATGGATCTCTTGAGGAGGTGAAGTTCTTTTTCTTAATGTCCATGACCCATATCGAAACTTGAAGTACAAGTCATCACTCTTTTCTGTCTCATGAGGCATCATTATATCATTTATAGGCCTTTTAGCTTCATTTGATATGGGCTTTGGACATAATCATTATTTTTAAAACCCTTAGCCGAGTGATGGCCTGGGCCATTCGCAAGTTAATGAGCACTTCATTCTCCCTATGAGGCAATAGATCTCTTGAGGAGGTGGAGTTTCTTTTTTGTCAATTTCCATCACCCATATCAAAACTGGAAGTACATGTCATCACTCTTTTATGTCTTATAAGGCATCATTGTATCATTCATTAGCATTTGGCTTCATTTGATATGGGCATTGGATATAATCATCATTTTAAAAACCCTTAGCCGCGTGATAGCTTAGGTCATTCGCAGGTTAATGGACACTTCATTCTTCTTACGAGATAATGGGTCTCTTGAGGAGGTGGAGTTCTTTTTCTCAATGTCCATCACTTATATCAAAACTAGAAGTACATGTTATCACTCTTTTATGTCTTATGAGGTATTCTTGCGTCATTCATTGGCATTTAGCTTCATTTGATATAAGTATTAGACATAATAAACATCATTAAATAAGGAGGAAAAAAGAAGGAAAATGAGCATGTAAATAAAAATAAAAATATGAAAATAATAATTCAGTCATATCTTTAGTTAATAATGCTTGCATAGAATATCTTTTCTTAACAATGACTTCATTTACCCTTGTCCATGTCATCCCTCCTTCACATAAATGGTTGTTCCTTATTCTTGACGCGAGGTAAATACTTTTGTCTCTCTTTTCATTTTCTGAGAGTATTATTCTTAATTGAAGGAAACTGTTAAGGGTCTAAAAACTTGTTTTGCAAGTACAAGTTGTTTGTATCGAGGTGATATCATATTATGAAGAAGCTTAGTTTTGCAAATGACTCGACCCCCTGCCGTAATTAATATTTGAATTACGCAATAAAGTGAAATAGAGACCAATAAGAACAAAAATTAATATTATAAACCCATATACCAGATGGGGTTTTCACAATCATTTATAACCTGGTCTTGCATTCACCTTTCCGAATACAATTACTACACGAAGATAAATCACATTTAATATATCAGAGTATGCAATGTAATAATTTCAGCAATTCCATATTCCATTTATTAACTCAAGCTTTACAGGGCATGATACGAATTCAGATGATCAATTAAATAGTGCAAGTGTACACTGTCGTAATCAAGTAATATAGAAGTGAGTAGAGTATCGTTCCCACGAGGATTGAGCACTAAGTACCAAAATAGGTAATTTTAATTCTATTTAGCCGATCGATTAGTTGGTGATTGAGAGTACAAAATAAAAGAAAGACAATTAAATATGAATGCAGATGATATGAAAGCAAATATGAGAAAAAGCCCTAGGGATTAGATTTCACTTCACAAATTCCGGATTGAATCACTTATCTATTCTAGCCCAATTTATTCCACATGATTGATAGTCGAGTTTCCCTAATTTAATTACTAGCCTCTTCCAAGGTCAAGCAATTCTATAATCAATTGCTAATCCAATATATTCCTATATGAATTTAAGCTATTAATCATGCATTAAGATTTATGGAACTCAGTAAGACTACACAACTCATATGAATATATTCCTATTTCATATGCAAGTCATGGTTTTAAATATAGGATCTACACACATGTATCTCCTTCCGGTCTCAACATGTATATTGAAATCATTTAAAAGATGGCCAGTCAATCAAAAGCATTAAGAATAATAATTAAAACTCAATCATGAAGGAGAAATTCAAACTAGATTTAATAAGTTAAGATTCAATCCGTCATTAGTAAGCTACGTCATCACCCTAGGAAAATGAAAGTTTAGCACATGATGAAATTAAAAACAAAACCAAAATAAATTGACATTATATAAAACTAGAATGAAATCCTTAGAAATACTGCATAAACTTGAATATTAAATTCTCAAACATAAATATACAACCAAAAGATGAATGAAAGATGAAGAAATCAAGCCGTCCATTTAGGAGGTAAAACCTTCCATGTAGGCGGTATGCAAAATAAAATCCTAAGCCTTCCAAGATAGAGGCATGAAGAAATCTATCCGTCCATTTAGGAGGTAAAACCTTCCATGTAGGCGGCATGCAAAATATAATAAAATCCTAAGCCTTCCAAGATGGAGGCATGCAAAAAGTAATAAAATCCTAAGCCTTCTAAGATAGAGGCATGCAATACATGAAATTAAATCTAAAAAAAACAACACAAAGAACTCAAAAATGTTAGAGAAAGATCTCTTCCGGTCAGAGAAGGACCTCTCCCGGTCGAAGAAGGGCCTCAGCTTCTCTTCCTCCCTCCTTCTTTGAGCTTGGCATTGATCTCTATTTATAGGGGAAAAAAACGTGTGCTACAGTACTGCTACAGTGATCTGGCGGGTGCTACAGTGCACTGGCGGTTGCTACAGTACCGTTGACCTGCTACAGTTCCTGATGGATGCTACAATGTTATTGACCTGCTACAGTTCCCGATGGCTGCTACAGTGCTGTTGACCTGCTACAGTTCCCGATGGCTGCTACAGTGCCATTGACTGCTACAGTACTTTTATTTTTTTATTTTTTAATTAATTTTTTTAAAATGCTGTTTATTCCAAAAACAATATTTATTTATCAATCACACCCAAATTTATTATATTAAACACAAATATCGTCCATAAAATCATCATATAAAGGAAAATAAATATGCAAATATTTTACTTATCAAATTCCCCTACACTTGACTCTTGGACGTCCTCGGACAAGAAGTAAATAATAAGTGCTTCCAACAAAATCAGAAGTGTCAAGTCATAAGTAAGAACACAATTGAAAAATAAAGAGATCATAGTATTAATGAATCAATGAAAATATAAACTGGTAACTTTAATTGAAAATGAATAAACTGAGTTCGTACTTGTAGCTCATTCTCTCAATCTCTCAAGTGTTCAAGGGTAAGTGTTTCGCTCAAATTCAACTGAAAAAATTGCACTACCATGGGCTTGCTAAAAATCTCAATCTCCACTACCTAATTCTCATGCATAATTCAAATCAAAAGGACTTATTAAGGGTTGTAATGGGGTTAAGGTAAAGGAATATAAAACAGGATATGAAAGGCTAAAGAAACAGAGCAATTGAAAAATGAGCTACTTGTAAATTTATCTTATCACAATAACCCACAATTAAAACACTTAACATTTTTTTTCTTTTTTTTTCTTTTTTTTATAATTTTTTCCTTCTTTTTTTTCTTATTGAATTGCAACTGTAAAGTTGATGATAGATACACCCCCACACTTTGTCAAAAGCCCATTTCACAAAAATTTCAAATGCTCCACTAATCTTCCGAATAAGGTAAAAGCACTTGATATATCATTAAAACACATGTTAATGGATTGAAAATAAAGAAATAATCAATTAGGCTCAAAGGGGCTTATCAACGGTTAATTGCAAGGTTGGCTATTTGGCTCTGGCTAAAGAAAATGAATGCCTTTATCATTTTTGAATGAGCATGTGAGATGTAATTTCAACCAGATTTAAAGCAAGTTCTAGAGTGACAACTTAATAGGTGAATATCACACACAAGAGAAGTAATCATTATAGGCTCAGAAGCTCACGGCTAGGAATTTTTAAACTCAGTTCATTCAATCTCAAAATTCATCACCAATTGCAACAATCAGTTGTTCATTCATGCTATAAAATCTCTAAATTCAATTGATCCATACTTAAAACTTATATACTTCTTAAGATCATTACAAAGCACTTGAAAAAGGTTTTCTTTTTTTGAAAAAGATAAAAAAAATCATGCAACTACTAAAATGCAACTAATGAAATGCGTCTCAGGAGTTAAGAATAACTCCTTACTCTGCCATCTTTTTCCACACCCCATGCATCTAATGGTTTTACTAACTAACAAAAGAAAAACAAATTTTTTTTTCTCCTCCCCCAACCTAAATCAGACATTGTCCCCAATGTCTTCTAGAACTTAGAGAAGGTGTTTTTTTTTAACATAAACACACAATAAAGTAAAACCAAGAGATTAAGAAAAGTTACAACCTAAGAGCGGTATCTGGGTTCTGCTTCTGACTGCTATCTGAAGATGGCCCACCTATTTGCTTGACGAGCAGATCTGGTTTAGGTTCATAGGTTTGCATTTGATCGAGCAGCTGATCAGCAGTTGGTGCAGCAATTATGGAGTGGCGAGTCGCTTGGGGTATAAATCCTGTTTCCACAGCATGATCAAGAAAAGACAACAGATTATCATAAAAACCATTAACATTTAACAATCCTAATGGTTTTTTGTGATACTTTAACTTAGCCCAATAAGCAACACTAGAAATGCCATCCAATGTCCCCAAACCACCGGGTAGAGCAATAAAAGCTTGAGCATGGTGGAACATTACTCCCATCTGTTCAGGCAAGCTTGAAACCTGTAACTCTTGTCCTAAGGAAAAAGCATGATCTTGCAACTCCTTCACCTTTACACTTAAACCCGTGCTTCCATTCATGGATGCAGAAACGACCACACTTCCCTTTAGGCCCTGGATGCCTCCCCCGTACACAACGTTGATTTTTCTGGCAGCTAATGCAATTCCAAGTTCATTTGCTGCTGTTATAAACTCTCCTTTCTTGCCCAAATCAGTTTCACCTAAAATGCAAATAGATGTGAATCTACATTTTTGTGTGATAACCTTTTTCTCTTTGTTTCTCTCGGACCATGTACGCTTACAAGAGAAAGAATTCATTTTACAAATGGAAGTGTGCATATTTACAAATGAAAGAGTACATATATATAATACTAAAACAACGACAACAAAATCACACAAATCACACATTTTTCAAAGAAGTTTGAAAAAATTTCTGACACAAATAACCGGTGGGCCACTGCGTGAAGAAATTAAACAAAAAGAGAACAGAAAGTCAAAAGATACAGTGAAGTAGGAAAAAAAACTGCCAAAAAGATAAGAAATATTAGACAAAAGCTACAAAAAAGACAAAACAAATTAAACACAAGCATGATTATGTACAGTAGTTGTGATTTTGGCTCACATCTTCCTCTGGTTTTACGTCCAGAAACGGCTTAAACGCTTTCTATGAATCGAGGATTTGCTTCCCATCCAGTTTTCTTATAAACTGGCAAACAGGGTCTTTTAACGTCAGATTCCCAAGACAATAACGCTCTTTTTCTCTGTTGAATATGGCTGCTAAATCGAGAAGAATACGATGAACATCACCACTTGGATGTGTCTCAAGAGTTTGAATGATATCATCCAGTGACTCCTTACTCATTCCATCCTTTATAAATTTGATTTTATCTTCTCGATTTACAGAAACCATACCTTTACTCCTACAGCGCTGATCACAATTCCACCTTGCACATTTATGGCAGACCTTCATTCTTTTAGCTCTTCTCTTTTTGGAGTAAGAACTTCTTCCCATTCCTGGCAAAGGTTTAACAAATGAATTATGAATCTCACCTGCTAAACGTACCTTAGCTTCAATGATCTAATGTATATCCACAGGAAGGCCCAAACGATTGAATACTTTCATCCTTTCAAGTCGACAGCTATAGATCTTCCTGAGCACATCTTTGGGAAGAGTGGGGAACCTGTTCTTAAGCTTTGCAAGAGATTCCTCCATGGCAACTTAAAATGTAAATGATGAAAACTAAAATGCTCAATGCAGTGTAGTGTGTTTCGATGAGTGGGAAAGAAAAGTGAGAGAGTAAGAAAGAAAAATGAGAGAGTAAGAAAGAAGTTTTGAGAGAGTAGGAAAGAAATAAGTAAGTAGGAAAGAAAATTGTGAGAGTGGGGAAGAAAATTGAGAGAGTAGGAAAGAAAATTGAGAGAGTATGAAAGAAGTTTTGGGTTGCCTCCCAAAAAGCCGCTCTTCTTTAACGTCTTTAGCTAGACAAAAAAAAATCTTTTTTTCTTTTTTTTTTCTTTTTCATTAAAAAAAACTATCAAAGTAGAATACATCATCAGGAGCTACCAGAAGTCCTGCAACATCAATACAAAACATCAAACCAAACCTTGGGTTGCCTCCCAAGCAGCGCTAAATTTATAGTCTTCAGCCAGACTTCTCAAACACAAATTACTAATCAAAAGTATCAAACACCAGGATCACCTTGTCTTCATTTCTTTTCAAGCAACAATATTTCAGAAACCAACAATGATCATTCAAAGTAATTAATTGTACTTCTTCAATCATAGACAATTTTAGAGTACAATTATTTACTGAATTCAAATAAAGCACAGCATGCATGTATTTGCAAACAAATTTAGGAATTTCTAAAATTTTAGAGCATCCCATAAAATCCACTTGACTCTCATCAGTAAGAGTCAATACTTCAACAGGAGAGACATGAACAACATCTTTCGGAATATCCACATTAGTTTCAATATCAAAATCACAAACATTAGGCTCCACAGGCGGAACCTCAATTGGACATCCATTATTCTCTCCAAAAGTGATTTCGAGTTCCTTATCACATGCCACAAGAGGCAAAGTTTCATTCAATTCCACATCCTCAACTTCATCAAAATAATCATCATCAACACAAGGAGCGGGAATCATGCTCAACGAATTATCTTGCCTCACAGTTTCAAGTGATGCAATAATTTGACTCGCATATATTTCAATATTTTGGACACTTGACTCAACACTAGTGACAATTTTCTTTTGCTCTCTGATAAATCTCTCTGTTGATTCCGCAAACACCTCACCTAATCTTTCTAAATCAGATTTTTCCTTATACTCAAGCGTGTGTTCTTCAATATATGGATAAGAGTAGAAAGGAGGATTAGGAGAATACCTGACATATGGATCCAAAGACTCTTGTTGCTCCAAAATTCCACCAGGATAAAAGGAATTATCAAAACAAGTTTGGTTCATATTGAAATCATCTCTCACATAATGACCGGTATTGCTATATGGACAATGCTCATAAGAATGACACTCTCCACAATAAGCACAAGAAAAACAATTATAAGGAGAAGAATTTTCAATCCAACCAGCATTTATATTTTCATGTCTCATTCCATTCACATGAATTCCAGAAAAAGAACCAAGATATGACAAGTTATCACCAAATGAATGCTGTGAATAATTCATTTTTTTTTTCAAATTTTACATGCAGACTAAATTAGTATTAAAATTACTTGGTATTGATATTAATGACAACAATCCCCGGCAGCGGCGCCAAAAACTTGATACGAATTCAGATGATCAATTAAATAGTGCAAGTGTACACTGTCGTAATCAAGTAATATAGAAGTGAGTAGAGTATCGTTCCCACGAGGATTGAGCACTAAGTACCAAAATAGGTAATTTTAATTCTATTTAGCCGATCGATTAGTTGGTGATTGAGAGTACAAAATAAAAGAAAGACAATTAAATATGAATGCAGATGATATGAAAGCAAATATGAGAAAAAGCCCTAGGGATTAGATTTCACTTCACAAATTCCGGATTGAATCACTTATCTATTCTAGCCCAATTTATTCCACATGATTGATAGTCGAGTTTCCCTAATTTAATTACTAGCCTCTTCCAAGGTCAAGCAATTCTATAATCAATTGCTAATCCAATATATTCCTATATGAATTTAAGCTATTAATCATGCATTAAGATTTATGGAACTCAGTAAGACTACACAACTCATATGAATATATTCCTATTTCATATGCAAGTCATGGTTTTAAATATAGGATCTACACACATGTATCTCCTTCCGGTCTCAACATGTATATTGAAATCATTTAAAAGATGGCCAGTCAATCAAAAGCATTAAGAATAATAATTAAAACTCAATCATGAAGGAGAAATTCAAACTAGATTTAATAAGTTAAGATTCAATCCGTCATTAGTAAGCTACGTCATCACCCTAGGAAAATGAAAGTTTAGCACATGATGAAATTAAAAACAAAACCAAAATAAATTGACATTATATAAAACTAGAATGAAATCCTTAGAAATACTGCATAAACTTGAATATTAAATTCTCAAACATAAATATACAACCAAAAGATGAATGAAAGATGAAGAAATCAAGCCGTCCATTTAGGAGGTAAAACCTTCCATGTAGGCGGTATGCAAAATAAAATCCTAAGCCTTCCAAGATAGAGGCATGAAGAAATCTATCCGTCCATTTAGGAGGTAAAACCTTCCATGTAGGCGGCATGCAAAATATAATAAAATCCTAAGCCTTCCAAGATGGAGGCATGCAAAAAGTAATAAAATCCTAAGCCTTCTAAGATAGAGGCATGCAATACATGAAATTAAATCTAAAAAAAACAACACAAAGAACTCAAAAATGTTAGAGAAAGATCTCTTCCGGTCAGAGAAGGACCTCTCCCGGTCGAAGAAGGGCCTCAGCTTCTCTTCCTCCCTCCTTCTTTGAGCTTGGCATTGATCTCTATTTATAGGGGAAAAAAACGTGTGCTACAGTACTGCTACAGTGATCTGGCGGGTGCTACAGTGCACTGGCGGTTGCTACAGTACCGTTGACCTGCTACAGTTCCTGATGGATGCTACAATGTTATTGACCTGCTACAGTTCCCGATGGCTGCTACAGTGCTGTTGACCTGCTACAGTTCCCGATGGCTGCTACAGTGCCATTGACTGCTACAGTACTTTTATTTTTTTTATTTTTTAATTAATTTTTTTAAAATGCTGTTTATTCCAAAAACAATATTTATTTATCAATCACACCCAAATTTATTATATTAAACACAAATATCATCCATAAAATCATCATATAAAGGAAAATAAATATGCAAATATTTTACTTATCAGGGCACAATCGCCCATACAAGCCCTCAGATGGGGATTACACATACCTTTCTCATAGACATAATAAATCCTCATCAACATACATGTAAACACATCCATTTATACAAATACACACCCCTACTATAATGATAACCAACTATCAAATCTTTAACTCGAAGGGAGTCCTCATCGCCCTTGTCTGCTTACTCCATCATCGATCTACTACCCTGTCTGAAAGGTTAGTAGGGGAGGGTGAGATTCTAGAGAATCTCAGTAGGAAAACAATATCAATATGCATGTACGATAAATGTTTAAGGCATGACATGCTTGCATCACATAACTCATGCTCACACACAATGACACATTTGTAAACTCAATGCTTCGAACAACATACTAATGGTCATAGCATTAATTGAAACATAGTTTCAAATTACATATAATCATGCAAAGCTAAGACATGCACCAACACACTAACACAGATATCAAATACATGCAGGAGAGATATGTTCCCTATACTCTTTCTACGTAAGCTCCAGCTCCGGCTGCTCACGATCAGGGTGATCATCAAATCCTATAACCAAAATCAAGGATATAGGATTAATTTCTTTTCCAATTCCTTAACTTTTAGACACTCAAGTTGGTTATCATTCATAACCTTTAGGTGGCTACTCAAAGCTCAAACACAAGCCTAAAGGGTTGGGAGAAACTTGACCAAAAACCATCTTTTGAATCCTCACAAACCCATTTTTAGCTTCATCACTCGAGTGAAGGATGGCACACTCGAGTAATGAACGGCTCGTGCCCGAGTGAGGACGGCTCACTCACGCGAGCACTTGCCCGAAAGCACAACCAGAGACAGAAGATGATCACTTCACTCAAGCACTGACCCAAGTACTCGAGTGATGGACTTATGCTTACCCGAGCACCATCGAGTGAAGCCCAAGAAGTGACAACCTAAGAGCACTAAACCCTTAGAACCAGAAGTACACTCAAGCACTCCCCTCAGTACTCGAGTGATGGCACACAACCCGCGAGTGCATATTCACACTCTTGCCAAATTGCCCGCGAGTGTTAACCTGAGAGCAAGCCCTATAGCTCCTACCCTCTCGCACTCGAGCATGCCCATGCTCACTCGAGCAGAATCATATCTCACTCGCAAGTCAGGAAGTGCACTCAAGCACTCCCCATGAGAACTCAGGCAAAACACAAAGCAGAAAAGGGAAATACACGGTAGCACTCGAGCATGATCTTCCCTCACTCGAGTGTTGCTGTCAGAATGCCCAGATCGCAACACATGACAGAAAATTCCCAGATTTATCAAACTAACCAAAACTAATCCCAATAGGTCCTAAACTTGCACCAAAGCTCATTCTCACCTAAAATTCCATAAGGAACCTATTGGTAACCTCAAAATACCCAAAATCATATCACAATGACATTTTCCCCATTGCTCACACTAATTTCACACTTAACCCAATTTCACCAACTTTACATCCAAAGTTTGCAAATCAAACCCAATGGCATCCAAACATCATTTGACACAATTTTTACCAAAAAATACTATCACTCCATAATTATACCAAATCAGGGCAAAAACCACAAATCACAAAACTTAACCAAATAACATAATATATAGATCAAAAGGGAGCAAA
This sequence comes from Inga leiocalycina, assembly GCA_963242795.1. Taxonomy (NCBI): domain Eukaryota; kingdom Viridiplantae; phylum Streptophyta; class Magnoliopsida; order Fabales; family Fabaceae; genus Inga; species Inga leiocalycina. The sequence continues at coordinate 54,417,233 of OY725321.1, forward strand.
AACTCATCTCTTCCTCTTTCCTAAGCCATATCCTTGATTCTTCATCTTTCCAAATTCCTCAAGCTCTCAAAACACCTTCTATCACAAATATAAAACCATAGCAATAAAGCTCTCATCACTATGAACAAATTTATAGAAGATGATTTAAGCCAAAGGAGACAAGAACAAAGCCAAAACTCACCTTTTCTATTTATCTTTCTTCCCTTAAACATGGAGACCATGGAGCATGAAGGAGACAGAGAATGAGATCAGAATTTGGCTCCCCAACACACACACAACCGACTTGAGAAGAGAGGAAAGAAGGAAAGCTTTGAAATCTTGACCAAGATCCAATGGTCCACCTTGTGCCAAGTGTCATGATCTTGCTTCATCTTCATGAGCTCACATGCACACACATACACATGATTCCGCCCCTTGATCTAATACACAAATCAATCCTAACCATTGATCTTGAAGCTACCAATGAGTTTCCTCCTCGGTAACCGATCAACTGGTCGGTAACTTTACCGTTTTGCTTTCGATTATGGCAATTCACTTGGAATCACCATCAAACTCATTTTATTATTCCATTTATCACAAAATATACCTTCTCTCTATTCTAAGTCAATTTGGGTATTAACCCACAATTGAACTCAAATACAGGGTTTTAACGCTGCTTATAACATACGCGACTACAACCCACTTCCTATTCTCCAAAAGGGTTCATTGATTTCCAATCACATTTACCTTTGGAGTCATTAATCCTTAATCACAATTTGGGATCCTACTAAACCAGGGCTTAACAGTCCACTAATCTCAGGCTTATTCTCTAAGCTCAAGTCTCAAAATTCAGGGTATTACACACGTCGACATGCGCACACTACAAGTTACACTGTCTTAAGCTTCTGCTCCTTATAGTTCTCAAATACGTCACATTCACCTCATTTGTGCTTCTATCTCTTTATCTATGTTCCTCTATGCCCGCTCTTTGCCAGTTTCAACTCAAATTATTCCGGGCCATTGCCTATGGGCTTCCATTACCAGTTCATGCCTGGTATATTCACACTTTCTAATGCCCTTATTGGGGTACTCTACCCCTATAATACAGGGAATCCGAAAACCACCTGTATATTCAACTTTCTGTCTCAACTACGAGACCATACTTCATAACTACTCATTGTTCTATCGAGAACTATTCTCATTCACTATGGGTATATTCTATTATCAAGATCTTTCCCTATGCTAGATTAGCAACTAGCAACCTCGAGATACCTCATACACATTTTAATACATTCCAGTACTATGTTCTAGTACCTCAGACCCTCCAGGTCAAATTAAATTCCTAAGAATCAGCTCAACCATAGAGTTTGATCCTTGATCACAATTCATCTCTTAAAGCCTCAACATTAGTTGAACCCGAGAATCACTTCCCTCTACCCATGGAGCATCGTTAACTCTAACACAAGTTCAAATATCTCTGCTAGCCTAAGGCACACAGGTCCCCTAGGTCTTAAGGCCTCTAAACACATGAGTCCAGTATGACATCACTGACATGTAATATCATACCGCCTAGGGTTTTCCACCCAACATCTAGGTTCATCCTGACATCTTGAACCTCAACATTTCATACATTATAAGTCATTTTCCTCAATTATACCTAATAAGTTTCGATAAGATTCAAGATCAATAGCACCTACTCTACCCTTCACGGTATTTGGTCAATAACCTCGAAACATTACTGAAGGTTCAACACTATCCATCAGGTTCATATAGTTTGAGCTTCTGTCAAGCATCAGAACCATAGTGCAGCCAATTCACATTTTAACCAAAGTACTATGTTAGCTTAGATCTAATTCAATCCTATTTCCAACCTTCAGTATCATCATATCGGATCTTCTAGGATCAATAAATGGTATAGTCACCACTCCTTATTAGCATCGTATATCATATCTACATTCCTTTGACCCTACAATGTTACTAAGGATTATCACATAACATGGAGAAACAATAAAATATGTATTATGCCTGAATTTTCCATAACCCCATCAAATGGACCTTTCTGGAAGTATTCACTACAACAGAAATTTCCCAATTCAAAATCAATACCTACATTATCAATATCTCCATGAGTCTAAGAACTCTTTAAACCATCTAACTTAAACGATCATTGGTCATGGTGAAACCTCAAGATAATAACCATTCGTCAAGTCTCCATGACCTTGCCAACTCAATATTTCAAGGCCACCTATCTTAGGGTTTCCCTAAGTTGAGCACGCTTAACTTTCGTGTACCCCTCCACAGCTTTATTGAATTTAATAAACCATTTGGAAGCCAGTCGTTTCCTCAATTCATACCTTAATCCTCTATCGTATGAGATCAGGTAGAATATGGCTTATTTCTTCCACCTATGGTTCTACCCATCAAATCTCCGGTCGAATCATTGTGTTCTTTCCTCCCTGAGCTCTTCTCTTAGCTCATGTATCATATCCCTCTGTTCCCTTATTAAACCCATCAGCTCCTGCATTAGGTCAGGTGGATTGTCATTCAATTCCCCTACCTCTAGGTCCAATGGTCTAACTCTAGGGCAAACCATTCTGTCCTTTAACTCTACAAATGATACACCCAGTCGGTAATCAATAAATGTATACACATATTCCTTAAACTCTTATATACCAATCAATGTCAGGAATATTCATGTGTATACAATCAACCTTCTAACACTCAAGCAATAAACTAGGGAAACTAACCTAGCAATTCCTATAAATGCCAGGAAAACTGCTCTGATACCATAAATGTAACCCCCGCCGTCATCAAGGCCGTGATTAGCGTTTAAATACGTTTTATAGTTGAATAAGAGATTCGAGATAATTAAAAAAATTTTTGCACTTGTACAACATGATCTCCATTCATTTTTAAATAAAAACAATTGGCCTGTTAGGTTTGTCACATATAAATATCAGAGTATCAGCACAATTCCAACAGTTTATACAAGGCATCACTGCTCATCTCAATATTCATACCAGGGATTACGCAAAACTATAATACTATAAATCTATTCAATATATACATTTGTCCAAAATGATAACCAATTCAGTATGAAACCAAAATATCTAACTAAGACTACCACCGGCAGTCCTAATCGTCCATTGCCACTTGCTTGCTCTTCGATCTACTTGACCTGTCTAAAAATGTTATTTGGAAAGAATGAGATTCTAGAGAATCCCAGTAGCAACAGTTTACGTATATGATGTATAATTAAACAAAACAAGTAAGCATATTCACAATGCAGCATAACAATATTTAAGGCCGGGCTAACCGCCACGTCCCCTCAATCAATATTCAAGGCAAGGCTCACGCCACGTCCCCTCAACAATATTCAAGGCTGGGCTCACGCCACGTCCCCTATTCAAGGCCGGGCTTACTGCCTCGTCCCCTCGCTCATTCAATGATAAATACATACAAGCAATGCATTAAACATGATATAGGATAAAGTGTCACTACCTTATTCTTTCCATCCTTGATCAGGCGTAGGCCTTTTACAATCCGGGCAAATATCGAATCCTATAGTCATAATTAAGGACGACGCGTTATCACTTATTCCAATACTTAAATGACTTCAAAACACTTAGTTTTGGTTATCATTAAAGTCCCTTAAGTAGCTATGAAAGTCTCTAACAATCGCCTACTATCTCAAAAACCACCCCTTTTTAGTGTGCCTCTTAAAACGTGCCGCTTCCGGCTTCCGACTCGGTTCTAAAGTATTAAATGTACAAGAAATAGGTCATAACCTATCCAAGTATCATTTTAGACTCTTCCATAGTGTTTCTTATGGTTATATTAGTCTATGGTGAAAATTTACCAAAATGCCCCCGGGACCTCGACCCGGCCCAGCCGTACCCGGCCCAATGGCACGTTTTTCCAAAATTTTGACCAAGGCTATTCTGACGTGTTTTCGCCCAAGGAATCCATTTCCATGCTTGAAATCACCAAAATCATTTTCAAATTACGAAAATACCCTTGACAGCTCCTATTTAGGGATTTCAGTGGCGTTTTCGTAATTATGCTTTTTTGGCCTCTACCGAAAAAGTGCCCAACTGTAACCCCACATATTTTTGCCCACTGAATCCAATGGAACCATCCATTTCATGTAAAACCAGCTCCTACCCCTCTTAACAGTGCTGGCCGAAAGTTTAGGCAAAAATTGGAAAAATTAGACTTTTGTGTCTTATCTTCCAAAAATTATAACTAATTCTAGAAAAATCAAAATGAGGTGATCCTAAAGCCCATTGAAATCTATTTAAGTCCCCTTTACTAGAAAAATATGTACCATTACCAGAAATTACCAAAAAAATCCAGAATTTAAGAAATGTTCACACTGCTCCAGAATTATTCCCAGATTTAACATCAAACTTTGGACAGTCATAACTCCTAGCTCAAAAGTCGAAATTATATAAATTATATGTCCATTTTAAAGCTTGGTATGTGAACTTTAAGACTGGAAAGTTTCATAATTTTCCAACACCATTTTCTATTTTAAAACGTCCATGCAAGACCACTGCCAGCACAGAGTTTTTCACTGACCAAACTTGCAACTTTTCAATCCAAGTTTCCAATCAACTTCTATCTATCCAAGATACATCTCAAAACACCGTATCCATGAAATCAACAACTCAAACACCACAAGACCCTAATTTTCGAAAATAGGTTTAAATTCCCAAAAATTCCAACTTAACCAAATGACCACAAAACTTATATCAAAATGCTCAACTTACTCACCTCTTTAACTTTCCCAAAGGAGTTCCTTGGTTCACCAAACTCTATATTTCCTTGAGAGCTCAAATCACCACCAATGGAAAATTTAAAACCATAGAATTGAAGCTCTCAACACAAGGGATAAGATTGAAGAAGAGAGTTTTTGCATTAGAGATCTCTTGGAGGGTCAAAATGGCAAGAACTTACCTTTGCCCTTCCTCTTTTTTCTCTAACCTCAAGAGCTTTACAAACTCACTCTCTCTCT